>VXBQ01009062.1:374777-420179 GCA_013400175.1 Phainopepla nitens | reverse complement strand
CCGCGCACCGGCGGGAGCGCCGCGCCGCCGGGCGGGGTCTGCGGGCCTCCCGTGCGGGCGGGGGTCCGGGTGGGGGAGGACTCAGCGCTGGGAGCTGGCATCAGCAGATGCTGTCCCCGGCTGTCCTTTGCCTTCCCGTTTGAAGCCAGGCTTTCTGGCCTCTCGGCTTCGCTGGCTGCGCTCTCTAGCCGCTGCTGTTTTCTGCTCGTTAAGGACCCGGCGAGGGTTGTTTCCCCCTATCTTTTTCTTGAAGGTGCCTTTCCGTATGGTCACCTTGAAACCTAGATGCCTTCATGTGCCTTTTAAAGCACACTGTTACGCTCAGGTAGGTATGTGCAGGTTTCAGTCACTGATGAGCAGATATACCTTCCTGCAGGAGCTTACAAAACTGACATCTCTATTTGTGCTACTATATTAATTCTACAGGCTATGATTAATCTGCCTTAAAAGGAAAATTCTCCAGTACTGATAGTTAAAGGGGAAATAAATCATATTAAACCAGATTCTCAAACAGAAGACAGCTTAGGGCCTTGATCCTATGAACACACATGCTTCTAAATCTATCCCTATGAAAAAGTGTCACAGAACTGAGAAGTCATCCATGCCTGTAAAATATGAAATTTTAATAAACCCAGAGAAATTATTGTGCTGCAGCAAACTTGGTAAATTTTGTGGTGCAAACTATGTGTCTGTGCTGACTAGTTTAAAAGATAAATACATGAACCTGTGAGAAGTGGAGTGACTGGCTCATTTGGTTATAGGCTACTACAGTTTCAACTATTGCTCTAAAAGCTGTTTTAGAATTAGTGATTTAAAGCACCTCCAAACATGCTGTTTTGTTCGTAATGTGCACTCTAAATCTCAGGCAAAACAAAATCTTGAAAACCCTCTAATCATATTCTGCTTAGGAAGTAGATCTCTGTGAACACAGGACTTTCAGCTTTTTGAGGTGAGCCAACACTGAAATTAACTTAAACCATTTATAATGCTGTGGACTTTTGCAAGTAGCTTATGTCCCAAAGCTTACATAAACAGTCTAAAAAGGCATGTGGTGTATTGAGGCAAATGTGGTGGATGAAAATCCTTTATTGGTATCAGCCAGTTTTGTCCTCCCTGGAAAAGTATTTTTGATGCTTGGAGCTTGAGATTTTTAAAGGTCTCTTCCAGTTTTGAAAGACGTGTGTAACTTTTTCTTGGTTTTTTTCCCTAGTAAAGTATGGCATGATTTAAGCTCCATTTATTTACTTGTGCCAAGGTTGGTATCTTTGGTAAAGGGTGCTGAATTTGGCTCTTCACCCTCTCCTTCAGAAGTCATCAACTGTGGATGCTTTACGCAGCTTGCATGTTGGAAAGTTTGTTAGATGTTCGAAGCTTCTAGTAAGAATTTCTTTATTGTGATCTTGAAGAGTTGTGAAGATGGACGTTGCCCCCATAGTGTATTTTTCCCTTTGCTATAAATTCAGCAGATTGAGAACCAGAATTGCTACCCAGACCTGCCTCTCTGTGAAGTGCCCAAATTCCTGGTTTCTGACAATGCGCTGTGTTACATCCTAATATTCGCAAGCTCTTAGGGATAGTGTTGCGACACTTTCTTGTTTTTTTATATTATATTCAAAACTAAAGGGGGAGACTTCCAGCAAGCCGCTTCGATGCTTTTTATTTTGCGGCTTGTTAACATAACAATGTTGCTAATTTGAGATGACGAGCAGTCGGCGTGCATTAGCCAGCTGCGGGAGGAGGTGGGCAGCCTCCCTTGTGCTGGGACCAGGACCCGACCGAACCGCAAAAGGCGATTGTGCCGCCTCTTTGCGAAAAGCAAAAGCTGCACGGCCAAGAGTTACACAGCAGTTAGCAGCTTCCCATTAAGGGCCTGGGTGTTGTGCAAAGATGCTTTAGATGCCAGCAGCCCCTAACGAGGATCTCTGCCCCAGTGACAAAAGCAAGAAAGCAGGTGCTTCCCTACAAAATGGAGAGTGTCACAAATATGACCTTAAACTGCAGGCTGGGAGGAGAGCCACAAAAGGGATAGAGTTGTGTGACTGCTTGGAGACTTAATTAAGAGCACCGACACCCACTCAGTGAAAAGTCTGTATAAATAATGAATTTCCCTGTATGCGCAGCCTGTGATGGAAATGAGTCTGAAATCTGTTGTCTTCTGGATGACTGACCCTGATTTGTTTTTAAATAGAATATGTTTTCATTAACATAATTCAGATTACGTGGGGCAAAAAATAAGATCCTGCCTTATTTTGAAAGATGCCTGCTTTGAAAACAAGGACATACTTTGGGCAAGGGTGTATTACAGAATTAAAATAGAACTAGTTGGTCAAGGGATTGTAAACTTTTATAACAGCTGAAGTCTCACCATTTGTTAGGACTTAAAGTGCTGAAGAGTTTTAGAATGCTCATTTGATGGCCACTACTTGATATTTTTTTTTTTTTTTAGACCGTCTAAAGCACTCCGGCAGCTGTTGCCAGGAATATTACAAATTTTCCCACATACAGCAAGACAAATATTTTCGATTCCTTCCAGGCCTATTATGCATTTGTTCAGTTAAATGACTGAAGGGAGCATACAGCTTTGTAAATATTTGAAGTGCAACTTGATTTTACGCCTTTGTAGGGAATTGCTCTTTCTCATAATTCAAAAAAAAAAGTAAATATACTGGAGAAGAAGACCATCCCAAATCCCTGACTCAAAGTTTGAGGTGTTGCCCATTTTGAGTAAATTCTTGAGAAATTTTCAGCATGCAGTTAATGCAAAAAACAAACAAACAAAAGAGTGTTGAGAATGGCTTGCTAAATTTCAGCTGCTGATTAAACTCATCTTGGATATCTTGTCAGGCACAGCTTGGAGGGACAGAAACAATCACAGTCGGATGTCACACCTTCAAGCAGTAAATTGGCATCATCATCCACTGGTAGTTAGGAAAGAGTCAAACAATTTGACTTAGGTCTGATAATGAAATGTCCAGACCATAGAGACACAGGGATCTGGTTGTGCTTTATATTCAGGAACAGTCCCTGCTTTCTGATTCCTTAATACATGCAACCTTCCTCTCTCCTGATAAGTCATGCATTAAAACTGTCCAAATTGCCAATAAAAAAAAAATAACCTTTCAGTGTTTCCTTAGATAGGAACAGTATTATTATTGTGCCTTTCAGTTTGCTGTCTTTGTTCTGTGCCTGCAGCTGAATGAATTTTGCTTTTCATTTCTGTTTTTGGAAGCACTGCTTTTCTGCAGGGTGCAGAGATCACATGTCTCTATGTGCATAAGATGCTGGGTTTGATTTGTAAATGGAAATACGAGCTTGTCTCAGGCACAAGAAGCATCTTAAATTTGAAAGTTAAAACAGAGGTTGAAAACCAGCAGCTAAGCCCTGAACAAAGTTTTCACAATTGTAACTGACCTTTCTTTTGCCACCCTATTAAAAATATGGAAGAATTGAGAATAAATGATGTATGGCCTATTCCATATATTCTTCCTTTCCTAATGAGACAACACTGATCCAAATCTGAGGAGCCTTGTTCATATGCTGCCTCTCTGTTTTTTATTGTAAATGTTTCTTGCTAATTAGATCCCTTACTCTTTCTGGTTGCAATGAAAACAGGTTTATTGAAATCTTTAAATGTTACTGAAATAGTTCAGCAGTATTAGCACAGCTGGGTTTCTGTTTTATAAAAGCACAAAATATAGTGAGGTCATCCTTTAATACACAAAACCACATTATATGTCTTCATAAAAGGTTTAATGTGCTCTCTGGACCTTAAAAGCAGCTCAAATCTCTTTTGTAAGATAAATATTAAAGAAAATGCTGTCATCACCAGAATGTAGTCCAAACTAGTTTAGCAAGGAGTTTAGCAGCCTCTGTATTTCTGCTACTTAAAGCACTTGTTAAAGACCAGCTTTAATTTGAAGAAACCACAGAAGTGAGGGTGGAAAGATCAAGCTATATGATCAATAAAACTGATGTTCTGACCAAACTACTGTGAAGGTCTGAGATGAAACCCTGGTGTTAACACTACCACACATGTTTTTGTGGACACCTGTGCTGTCTTGAAAGCATTATGTTGATTATAACCAGCATTAATAATGGTTTATCTAGGACAATCACAAGCGTGCTTGAAAAATTAGGATTTAGGAGAGATTTAGTCTTCATCCTGTACAACACTTTGATCATGTCTGAGCTCCAGAGAGCTTGACAGTTATGCCAACAAAGCTCTTGAAAATGTTTGAAAGATGAGTCTGTGTGATGTATCTGTGCAGCCTCCCTAAGGTGAGTGAAAGCAAGGTGTGTCGTTCCTTGCTCCTTCCGTGCTTGCTAGCATAGCTATGCTGAGTAATGAACACAGCAGTTATGCTCCTGGGTGAAGGTTTGGCTTGATCAAGCTGAAGTTTTGCCAGCTTCTGAGTCAAATCAATACAAGGCAAATTTTACAGCTGAATGCTACTCATCACAGCACGCAGCGAATGCTCTTCTGGTGTCACTGCTGACTGCTTGGTTTCACTGAAGCTTAATATCCTTAATATCTGCTTGAGTGTTGCTTCAATTTCTTGTGAAGAGGATCTGTACTGGTGGCAAATGACTTCTCATGTAGCACCTTTTACTTTATACATGATAATGATTAGATATTATTAAATTTTTGAGCAAGAGACTATATTGTGTAGAAAACAACTTCTGCATAGTGTGTTAGGGGCAGAACTGTCTGTAGACATACATCACTTGAAATGTCTTAAATGGTGTGTTGCTGTGAAAGGACTTGTTCTAGCTCCTTCTGAACTTTGTCATCTGGTATAAATCTTAATTGAGATTAACAATAACTATTAATTAACATTTCAGAAACTTGTATTAAACCCAAAGGGTTTTTATATGTGATGTTAGCGGCGTCTCTAGCTTTTCCTGAGAAAAAGTTGCAGGGCATTAGGTGAGCAGCCATTAAAAGAAGTGTGAAGAGCAAATATTGGTTTAGTTCAATAAACATGAGTTAAATTTCAAGACAGACCCTTGCTTTCACCCTTTTATTCTCACACCAATCCTTTTTATCACCCACTGCTTCTTAGTTAGTGCTGCACTTTCATTATAGACCTATTGTTCTGGTTTTCAGTTGACAGCAAAGACGGAGAAAAGAGCAAATCCAGTTGTACTCTTACAAGGTTTGGAATTATTTGAACAATAACTTGTTATAAGAGCTTCAAGATCATAATAGTTCATAAAGCTGAATGTGTATTTTTGGTAATTCTTTTTCTTAATAAGGCAGCAGCTGAAAGCTGCTGCTGGTGAGCCAGTTTTCGCATAATTTGTAGCTTTTTAAAACTAGTAATTACTTTGTGCTTAATGTCTTCAGGTTATTTTGGCAAACAAGGAAAATTAGTTGACTTTAAAAGTCAACAACTATTTGATGTGGGATCATAAAGTAATTTTTCTGAGAAGTAATTTTATTGTAGCAGTCAGATTCTTGAGCTTTATAAAAGATTATTGCAGTACCAAATTACAGCTTTCAGAGAAGTACACAGTGTTATTCTGGAAAAATAACAGAATAAAACCCCAAGGAATCTAGAGTGAGTTACTATGAAAATCATCCTTTCTTTAGTTTGGACTCTGTCATGCTAAGCTGAGAATGCTTTGTTGTGGATGCACAGCTATTTCAGTTCTCTTGGGCTGGGGGAAGGAAGGCTCCAAAGCACACTGAATTATTTATGCCTGTCTCTATTTTCTAAAGAGTGTGGCTTCAGCCTCTGACACTCCTGTTCATGAGGTGGAGGATGGGATACTGCAGTCTTTATTCCACGTGTTAATCTGTCTTCCAGTGTTATTTTTCTGTTAATTTTTTTGTAAGTGAAAAATGACTCCTAAATGAAGTTTCCATTAGATTGTCGCAATCTCTATGTACAGATTTAATAGCAATTTTATTCTGTGTTAAGCACTTTAAATTTCTGATTGTGGCTAGATATTTACTCTAATAGTACAAGTTGTAATTGGAATTTGTGAGCTTTTTTAATGTGTCAGATCCTCATGCTGTGAAATGGAAAATACTCCAGAGTAAAATGTTTCAGGTTTTGGTATTTTCAACCTGAAAGTTGGTGGTTTATGTTTATCAAGATCATGGGTTAGTTTTCTCGAGGAGGTACTAGTCAATAACACACCCATGTTCACCCTATTTCAGGAGCATAGTGATGTTCACACATGTTTATAAAGTCCTGATAATTGTTGTACCTGTTGTTTCCCATTGTGGTATTTGGAGCCAGACATCTGTCCAGAGAAGAACAATGAAGCTGTGAAGAGTTGAGTCCTACCAGGAGCAGCTGAGGGAGCTGTGGATGTTCAGCCTGGACAAAAGGAGGCCCAGGGGAGACCTTATTGCTCTCTGCAGCAGCCTGAAAGGAGGCTGTAGGTGGGAAGGGATCAGCCTCCAGGCAACCAGTGACAGGAGAAGAGGAAATGGTTAGAGCTGTGCCAGGGGAGGTTCGGGTTGGACATCAGGAGGAATTTCTTCACTGAAAAGCTTGTTAAGCATTGGAACAGGCTGCCCAGGGAGGTGGTGGAGTCACCATCCCTGGAGGTGTTGGAGAAAGCCCTGGGTATGGCACTTAGTGCTGTGATTTGGTTGATGTGGTGTTCGCTCAAAGACTGGACTCGATGATCATGGAGGTATTTTCCAACCATTTTGATTCCACAATTGCCCAGTGGCTGTTACTCCTTTCTTTCTGCATTGAAATACTTATGAACTCAGTACTGTAATTTTACCACTGACAGTAGTGGTGATATATTAATACAATTTATTTGGCTTGTCAGGTGTTAAATGGGACTTATCACAATGAGAAAAGATCTTAATAAAGAAACTTGTTAAGTAAGTCTGCTTTATAGTGTCAGAACATGGGAGACTGGAAAAAAATATATGAGCAGGTGGAATATTGCATCCCTGCTGTAGCATGTTTTTGTCAAAGAAAAAGATAGCAAGTGGAGTATATTAGCTTGTGGCTGCTGCTCAGAACTCTTGCTTCAACCTTTGTGCCTGCAGTGATTCAAGGTCAACCAAGCATGATGCCTGTTAACACCCTGCAACTGCAGCACTTTTTATATAGTGGCATAACATAATGTGCAGCTCTATTTCCAGGGCTTCCACATGCAGAGTGATATTGGATGTAGCCCATAATGATCTGCACAGTCCCCATTTCTCTGAACTTGCAGTGGCCTGTCTATGAGTGTAATGGTTTGCTATTGAGATATATGGTGTAGGTTTACCTCTGCCTACACCAGAATGTAGGTCTGAGGTATGGTCTGCTGAGAAAATCAGGCCAGCATGCTTAACATGCTCTGTGGTAAAGGGCTGTGTGAATGGGCAGCAAACTGTTCTTTGAGATCTATTTGCAGTCATTCCCTGTGTTTTCCAAGGTTTTCAGGATTACCTTTCACTGGAGGGGCAAACTCTCTCTGAAAAAAGTGTAGGAATTATAACAGTAGGTGGTTTTATAAGTCAGGCTGATTTATCAGAGGTAATATGTACTATGAAGGAGTGTTCTTTTCCTCCTGTGGGTGAGAGATGTTTGTTCGGTATTGAGCCGTGTAAGAGGGCAAAGAGGTGGCAAATATGTGAAAATGAGCATGAGGACAACCTGAAGCTGAATAAAGAAAAGAAGAACATGAAGTAGGCAAGTAGAAGTGTCCTGCTTAGATAGGTGGCTGCTAACAGACTGTTTTAGCAACGTGATGGAAGAAGATAAAGTACAGTAGAGTTCTGAACAAATAGAGGTTGTGGTATGGGTGTATCTGAGAAATGGCCATCCTTGTCATATTCAAAGTGAACCAAATGAGGTTCAAGGAGAAAGTGCTACCTAGCAAACTGAGGAGATTTAAACTGCAGCAGTCTGCTAGATGACTTCCTTCTCTAAAATGTAATCTGAGATCCTAGTGCAAACTCCTCCATTGACAGTCATGTTTTCAGGATAAGGTTAAAACATTTGACGTAGTGTTTGACTGTTAAAAACTCACCTCTATGAAATACACTGTGTTGAAATAACCTCTAGTTACTGGGTAGCTTGCTCATATTTATGAAATATACTGTGTGTTGAAGGGAAATCTAGTTATAGAGGAGCTTACTCATATTTTTATGCTTAAAAAGCATTACCAAAATGGCAATTTGTTTTAGGTTCAGTAACTGCTGGCATATTTAGGGAAAAAAAAAAATTCCCACAAATACAATTACTCATACTTTCATACTTAAAAAACATACCAAAATGGCAATTTGTTTTAGGTTCAGTAACTGTTGGTATATTTAAGGGGAAAAAAAATCTCACACATACAGTTGAGACTATTTATTTCAGGGAGGTTTCAGAATTCTGAAGGGCATTAGATACCTACAAGCTTAATTCTTTTCCCTATCTACTCAGACTATCGGTATGTTAATGTCAGCCTTGCATACCTTAATATTTGTTTTGTAACAGAATGCTGAAACATTTCCCATCTTTTAAAGCCTATATGCCAATATGTTTAGGTATTAATTTAGTAAAAATTAGTATTGTATATAATTTTAACCTTTCTTGCTAGGCTCTTGGACGCCCAATGTTTTTCAGCTATGTTTATTTTAAATAAATCTGCTTAGTGTTTAGAAATAAAAGAAATACATTTTTTGAATATTGGGATCCTCAATAAGTCTGCAAGTTATTCAAGATTTTGGCTGATCTGGCAATGTACCAGAAGACAAATTTGGCACACCAAAAGATGAGTTACCTGAAGGCAGATGGGAGCTCTTAGAGGGCTGGAAAGCAGTTCCATTGACATCACCAACACGGCAATACACAGGCTTAGTACAGGAATAATTCACAGCAAAGTACTGAATGGTTTCATTAGTGATGGAGGCTGGGCAACACTTCACATGCACACTGCACTCCAATTAAATCCCAAATCCTCTGATGCCTCACAGGCGATGAGTGGCAGCTGAAGTGGGGCTTTCATCGTGTCCGTGTGCAAGACACTCACGTAGAAGCAGAAATGTCCCAGATTTAGAGGCACAATAGGCAGGTCTGCAGCCCCGTGTCCTCTGGCAGCTGTGTTTCATC
The DNA here is from genome assembly GCA_013400175.1 of Phainopepla nitens. Classification (NCBI taxonomy): domain Eukaryota; kingdom Metazoa; phylum Chordata; class Aves; order Passeriformes; family Bombycillidae; genus Phainopepla; species Phainopepla nitens. The sequence goes on along the minus strand of VXBQ01009062.1, from coordinate 411,120 downwards.
AGCTGAAGTGATTCCAGTTCATTTCCAGCTTTTCCTTTCCCACTGGTCAAAACTCTGCTTATGAAAAGGGATTTGTTTGTTTCCTAATGCATTTTCAGCTCAAGTGGACGAATATAATTTTACCTAAATGGAAAGATTGTGTGAATTCCCTGGATAATTCATTGTCTTACATTGTGTTTGTTGGTAGAGGGCACTTCTAACATGGATCTACTTGACCTTCTTTTGCAAGGTTGAAGATCTGTGTGAGCTGTTCATAGTCCACAGGCAAACAATTACCACTTTATGGATTACAGTCTTTATACAAAAGGAATTCTTCCTCTGTTTTATTATCTGATGTTTTGTGAGAAGTCTGTACTCAAATGGCAGTGCTTAAAAAAAAAAAAAAAGCCAAATTTGAATGGTTTGAAGCATGTGCAAACTAATGGTAAAAAAGCAGCTTTGCACTCTCCCCCATGCCCAGCGTTGTCTTGCAGATGAATTTAGGGGGGAAACTCAGGTGCTGGCTGTTTCTAAGGAGTGCAAATGTGTGCAAGTATTTCAACTTCTTCAGGATATTGTGGAAGATGAACAGGTTTGTTTTTTTGGAGGCTGAGTTTCTATTGCTGTGATAAGAATATGAAGAAATCTCAGACATCAGCATCCAGTGCTTTTTTTAACTAGTGATAAACACCCCACATTTTTCTTTTGTAGGCATATGTGCCAGAAGTTTTCCTGAATAGTGGCAAAAAAGTCAGATACGGCAATGTACACAAGATCAGCTACAGTAGTGTAATAGTCCTGAAACAGTTTATATTTTTTCTTAATATATTGCCATTGCAAACACTTAGAATTATCTTATAAACATTTCACATTAGCCTACATAAACAAACAAATAGCAATCAATTAACTTCAGGTAAGTGCAGCAATGCAGACAGACCACAGAGAAAATAAAGTACAATTAGTGCTTCAGTCTCTCTCCCATCTGAGTAGATAAATTGACTGGCAGTTTTTGATGTAATTGTGCTGTATCTTTGTTCTGTTTCCAGTTATACTATTGTCCTCTCTCAGGAACCCCTCAAACATGTTTTATCTTTCCTTTTAAAGAATATTAAAAGGCATGCAAGCAGAGGGAGTAAATTATTTAAAGTTATTCTGTGTCTCTGCACTTGTCTGAGTCAGCAGAATACATCTAGGTCATATGTTCCTGGGCAGCTCCAGTGCAGAATATCTTCTTTCAGTGGGGACTGAGCAGACTCGTTAAGGCACAGTTCTCTTGCCTTTTTTTCCGATTTATGCCTTCACAAAGCTTGGGTGAAAAAGGAGGAAAATGATTATAATTTAAAAATGAAATTCTGATAAAATTTGTTTGAGCTGACCTGTTCTTCCCTTATCATTGGACAATCAACTGACAGAGAGAAAGCATTCCTTCTTAGCTACAGGTAGTACCAGTAGACTGAATGATTCTATAATGGATTAATGAATAGAAAAACTCACTAGTTTTGTTTGTTTATGCTCTCTTTCCTCTCTAGGATGGCTGCAGCTCCTCCAAGTTACTGTTTTGTAGCCTTCCCCCCATGTTCTAAGGATGGGCTGGTGGTATTTGGAAAGAACTCTGCACGGCCTAGGGATGAAGTACAGGAGGTGGTCTACTTTGCTGCTGCAGAGCATGATCCAGGAAGCAAAGTTGAGGTAAGGGTGAATTGTTGCACTCAAACTGTGAGAAATCACTGCTGTTGGAAGAAATGTCATGAAATACTGTCTTGTTTTCTCATCAGATTGTGGAGTCCTTGCTCACTTCACTGAAATCTCTTGAGTAGAAAAAGACAAGATTTTTTAGAAGTCTGAAAATGAAACTCACAATGTAGCTTTTTTAATTGGGGAAAAATCCATGATCTCTTTATTCTAAACACTTTTTCTGGCAGACAGGCAAAACTGTTCACATCTCAGATTCCTGCGCCATGCAGCCGGTTGATTTCCTTTTATTGGAAAAAATATCCTGGCTAACTGGAGCTAGAAGCCAATTTTCAGAGTTTGTCACTTGCCAAATGAATTATTCTCATTCATGGTTGCTGTTTGGCAGTAATGGGGCCTGACTATGCTACACAGGTTGAAAAACAGGTAGCCAGAAATCTGGGACTCGAGGAACTTCTAATAAGAATGTGAGAGGAGCAGAATGAGAGTGTGCAAGCTTTGTGAGCCAGACTTAACTCTTGCACACACCATTGGCTCTGTTGGCATGTTCTGCATCATGGCCAATTTTTAGTGCTATGGCTTTTCTCTGAATCCAGGCTGGGTATGGAGTCCTGAATCTGGACGCTGACCCCATGGGTGCAGGTTGAAGGGGACCCTGCTGGAGGTTGCTGTAATTGTAGCCTGTTACTGCAGCCTTGGTTTAATGACAGGAGAAATGAAAGGATAAGCAGATGTGGAAGAGTGAAGCAAAGGGTCAAGTGAGGAGGGGAAAGTGTAAAGTGAAGGTGGAATGAAGAGACTGAGGAACCAGAAGGAAAGACACGGCTCTGTGCAGGCAGTCATTTTATCAGAGGAGGCAGAGCCTGATGCTGCACTGCCAGGAGCTTTGAGTCCACAGGTTCTTGCTCTGACTGGCGGCTGGGAAAGCAGAACTTGTGAGGGTGCCTGCATTCAGCTTCCTCCTGCCCCTGTGACTGTGCAGAAGACTGAGGACAGGAGGTGTTCTGCACCAGGCTGATGTCCCTCATCCAAACAGATTCTTTATGGATCTAGTTGTCACTTAGCCCGAAGATATCCAAAGGCCAGTGCCAGTTTTAATTCTGTTATTCAAAAGGAATGACTTCCCGATTTCAGAGGGTTTGGTGCTCTTCTTTCTAACAATTAATGTTCTCTTAATTCTTTTTGCTGCCAACATCTAGTACAACTTATGCATTATTAAATGGTTTAATTTTGGATATAAAGAAATCCCCTCCCCCAGGAGCACTATGTGCAGTTAAGTGCTGTAGCACCTTGTAGATGTGTGCTGGCATATGTAACACAAGTGTGACAGTAAGAAAAGAAGAAAGCTTCAGAGCAGTTTGTTTTAAAACACCTCTTCATAGAACTGGAAATGAAAACAAAATGTTATGTTATTGGGGAAGAACAACTTTGGAAATCTTCTCTGTTTTGTACCCTTAATGGAGAGCAATTTGCAAGAGTTTACTGTAAGAGTTCTTGATTCTTTTGGTCTCTTTGCCCCATATCTTGCTCTTTAATGAGATTGTCATAATTTGCTGAAGCATATAATTAAGCCATATATTATCTATTATGATTCCTCTTTCACACCACAATTAACCGGTTCAATGGTTTTTTTTAGAATTCAATCATAAACTCAACTCTTTTGCCAGACCTTTTAGAAGCAGGAAGCATAATTCCTTTTCTTAGCACAACACAGTTTGTAGATTTAGTCTGCCAAGAAGGATCTACAAGCATTCTCCTTAAATGCTGATTTTTTTTTTTTTTTAATTGAGATAAAGTTTGTTGCACTGTGCTGAAGATGCACTTTTAGATGACAGACTGCAGTGGGCCAATTTTTTTTTCTAAAGTAGGAGCTTAAGTCCTAATTAATGGATACTTTGGCTTCTGCTGGTCTATGCTACTACATAATTCTTTGTTAGCTATCCTGAGGTTTTTCAAGTAAAGTTATGTACAGGAACATACAGGCTCCAGATGTTTGTCCAAATTCTTCCTGTTTCCTCCTAGCACCTGATAAAAACATTATAATTTTCTTTGAGAGTAGTGCAAGTAATTTTGTCACTCCATCTTCATCACACTCAGCCCTAAGTATCGTTAATGTATTTTTCTTTTTATTTATTTTTTTTTAACTCGTGCATATTTTGAGTAGCGTAAGCTGGTTAAAACACAGAACTGATTTTAATTGTTTTGTTAGGTCTGAAGGCTGTCTGGTAGCTTTGCACAGTCGTTGTGTACCGGTAGTGAATGGTACCTCAGAGTCAAGAAAAGCTTTTAGGGAAGGCTTGAATTCAGCTGCTTTGCCTTGTTAAGTACTGGGCAGGCAACACTATCTACCTTTTAAGCAAACTTGTCTGAGGTAATTATCTGATGGGGGAGTGGAGGGCAGTGTCAAAGCTTTGACAGACTCAGGGTTAATGCTTTGTTCTTTAAAATCTGTGAAAGCTGCCAACATTTCAGTTTTTTGTTGGTGTAGGTTTTTTTTTTATTTTTTTACTACAGCTTTCCTTCCCTTGTGCTTTGTAAAACTAACTAAACAGCTCTGAGAAACTAAATGTAGGATATTTACAAATGGAAAAATGTGGCTGATCAATTTCACACTACAGTTTTTCTAAGTCAGTAATCCTTTGTGCCTCTGACTAGATTTTTCTTCTCATCCATCCTAATGTTTTGGGTTTCCTTTTTCCAAATGAGCAGCTTTTCTCTCCATTCCATATTATATATTTACTTTGGTTTCTTTACCTTCACTACACAATGACAGTGGACTTGGTTTTCATTATGTTCTATTTTTTGCACATAATGTGGTTCAGTGTACATGGAATTGTGATTACCTGTTTGTGGCCGTCACTCTCGTTCTGAATTTGTGTGAAGGGGTGGTAATGACATAGGTCGTTCTACAGAACTCTGTCGGGGAGTTTGTATCCCATTTATTTCCTATTTCTGCTCTGTGCTGCTCACCTTTGCAACTGTGATAATATACAATGTAACCAAAAGTGGCACAATAATTCCCTGAGATTGTTGCCATAAAATCTCGGGAGGGCTGCGCTGTGCAGCTATCAGTTAGATTGTGGCAGGGTCTCAGGGGAACTCTGTGAATACTGAGTCATTTTCAGCTTGATCTTTGTGGCTCAGTCTACCCGACAAGCAACCCTGCAGCTAGCTCATCAACATAATTCCTTCCCTCCATGTCAGCAGGTTCCCAAGACCCTGAACAATGGGGCTTTTCATTAAAGGTCCCTTCTGTGTATGTGTGTGACAACTTTCTCAAAAGTTTGTTCTTCCCTTGCATTGCAATTTTGCAGTGGCAGATGCTGATTAGCCCTCTTCCTTGTTGTAGTGATCAGCCTACTGAATTTGTGTGTGCAGGTAAAGTATTGCTCCCCTAAGCATAAATGAGGTCCTTTTAAAAATTCCTCTGCTAAAAGTAAGTGTGTTCTTTTTTTCTCAGAAGCGGATTTTAAGAATTTGTCACGTGACAATTCTTGTCATATGCTCTTTAAATCAAGATAAATAAATTTTAAATATTGAAAATCAAGCCCCTCTGTCTTATATCTTATTTTTAAGGTAGATTTTACTTACAAGATTTCTTTTATTCTCTATTAACCTACTGCTTGCTGCAGTTTTGCTTCTCCCAAAGAAGACTTGGCTGAATGACTTTGTTGTGGATGAATTTCCCATGTGGATTTTTTTTTTCCTTTTAGATCCACCTTCTTTTCCTCTAACTTGACCTTATATTCATGATTTCAAAATAGTCATGGTTTCTTGCTTCACTAAAGAGCTGTAAAAGCTCTTTTACCTTAACAGCATGCAACTTCTTGTGAAGGCATGGAAAGGGGAAAGAAAGAAAGAATAGAAAAGGCAGACTAGCAAAGAAGCCTATAAAACTGGAACATGCAAAATTTTTCTAGTATGTTGGTATTAAACACGGATCTGGGCTAAAAGCCAGCCCTCTGTGGGGTAGGAGGAATTTTTTTGTTCTCTAAAACATCATGTCATAGTTATGCCTTAGTTACTCTGTTGTTTCCTCTACTTGTTTTTGGGTTGGGTGTGTGTTTGTTTGTTTGTTTGTTTTTAATGGATGTCATTCTACCTCCCCTTGCTCTGAGTTTTCAGACGAGCAGTAAGATCTTTTTTCTGTACGTTGTTCTGAGGTCTGCAGACATAAAAACTCGCCTAAAGGAAACTGATGGGTCCCGGCCCGGTGTTGGAAGTATAAAGCTTGGAAAGCAGACTTTGACAGTATTATATCTGGCTTTCTATCACCCTGGGATCTTAATCCTGTAACATAATCACCAGACTTCACACCAGTGCTGCAGTTCAGTTCTGGGGTACTTTGATTCCCTTTTTTGCCAGCTGTTTGGGTTATCAGCATTGTGTCATGGGAAAGGTGTTCAGAATCTGGTAACAGAGGTCAATCAGCAGCAGGATCTACTGAGGATTTGCTCTTTGGGAAGCCTCCAGGTCAGACTGGCAGTGCTAACTCACAGTCACGTTGCTGCAGGTGTGGATGCAAACCTGGGCACCCCCAATGGCACTCCCATGGGAAGGTGCTGCTGCCTGGCAGAAAACCTTGACGAAAGACAGCAGTGTCTGCGCCTGTGACGGAGCGTTTTTCTTACTCTGTGTAGATAAATGAGGTTGTAGTCTGAGGATCTGCAGTTCAGAGGTGGTTTAGGAAGCTGCATCCTTGCCTCTCTGCTGAGGTGGGTGCTGGCTGGGAGGCAGCAGAGCTGCTGCACATGCAGACAGATGGCTTCGCCCAAGCCACCGTGCTGGAGCTCACCCTGAGACTTTGCACAGAGATAAGGGACAGGCACTGCGCAGGCAGGCAGCAGCTAAGAAAAGAAACTGGTTGCTGCCTTCAGCAGTCTATTGCTTGGCTAATGTGAGGGTTTTCTCTCTTCTGCTCCATTGCAGGCCACTGGCCTTGAAACTAATGTGTTTGACTTAGCTTTGTAGCACAGAGCACAACCTGGCAGCAGCTCAGAGGCAGAAGCCATAATCTCTTGGATGTTTCTGCCCTCTCAAAGCTTCCTTTTACTGTAGGAGTGCTGCTTATTTGTTCTCTTCTGCTACCACAGCAAAACTTGTTAGCTTGAACTGTTCTTTTTTCGTTCTTAATCTTTTTATTTTTCCTTTTATATTGTAGCTAACAGGAAGAGGAGGGGAGAGTATTAGAATTGTGTGGGGAAAAAAATTGCCAACTCTTCCATCTTGACCCAAACCATTTAATTGTGTCAAAACATATGAGTGAGCAAGTATTTCAAACTCCTAGGATATCCAAGAGTTCCAAGGATATCTCTGTGATGGGCTCTTTGTGGCTTCTTTGAAATCTATTTCTTACTGTTTTAGAATATTAAATTAACAAGTTTCATCCACATTTCAGTTTTACTTTTGCTTGTCACCCAGGAGACTGCTAAATTTGTATCTTGAAAAACAAGAGGTGAATTCTTGACTGCTAAATCTACTCTGACATATAGTGTCTCCAGAGAGTGTTCTCAGCCTTGGGTGCCTTGCTGCACTCTGTGGTATTTGATTTGTTTAAAGACATCTAAATTTCATTTTGCAGAGCACTTTTCCATACAGTAGCTCACATGCCTGAGGCTCCTTAGTGTCTTGATAGAGCAGGTTAGAGTCAGTCAGAGGGTGCAGATAGTTTTGCTATTTGTCAGAGGAACTGTTTGGGTTTTTCTAGCTTCTCTAATTTTTTTTTTTCCCTAGAATAAAATCTATCATCCTTACACACTGCTAGAGATAAGATTGCAATTTATGGTTATTGGTTGCAATGAATACAAACAGCTGGGAACAATATGCAGATACAAAACATATGTAAAGTGCACTAGGGTCTTCATAAAAAGAGGAAAAACACCCTATTCTTAATATGAAGAAGAAAGAGACGCTTTACTGTGGCAGAAAATGGCTTTTTTCTCTATCTGTGCAGTTAGTACATGTTTTTATACCTGGCTACAATGTGAGGATACAAGTAGTAGCACAGTGTGTGTTTCTGAGAGCTGGCTACCTGAGGATCCATCCTGCTGCTGGAGACACTTCTGCTCACTGTTCTGGTTTGACCATGTGACCACTAGAATTGGGGCTGGCCAGGCTGGATTTATCCTGGTGTATGGCTGTCTCCTTCTCTGTGGCACAAGTTTAGCTGCTGTAGGAGATGCCAGGCCATGTTTAATGGGTGTGGTAAAGTCATCCAGGTGTCTTCCACTCTACACTTAGTTCTGCTTACTGTGTAAGCAAGCAGTGGTAATAGCACTGGCTAACCACCTCTTTTGTATTGTGTACTGCTGCTTGCATGTTTCTCTTTCCAAGCAGAGGTTATTCCCACTTCTTTGAGCTCTACTACATATGCTGCTGTAAATAAGCAGCAAAAGAATTGTCTGTAAAGCTCATTGCTAGGCACATCTGCATTAGATAGTCTGAGGGGCTTCCTTGAACAACTCTGTTCTAGTTTTCCAGATTTCCTCTTCACCATCATGGGAAAGCCCAGGCAGTCCGTGCCACATTTCCAACCAGGCTGTCTGTCTCAATGTCTTGATGGCCAGGAAGGCAGCAGGCTGTGAGACAGCCTCAGCATGTTTTTTGCATCCCTCTTTCGGAAGGAGTTAAAAAAGCAGCCATGGTGCAACTTCCTGAGTTGCTGCAGTCATACAGATGTTTTACCTGTTTTTGGGTATTTGCTATGGTGTGGCAGGGCTTGAAGTAGTGAAGCAAAGAGTTAATGCCAAGTTCGAGCCTGGATCTGATGGCAGGGAAGGGGGTTGGGGTGGGATCTCTTTTGTAATCTGGAATCTTAATGCCCCTTTTCAAAGATCATTTCTTGCTAAAGCATTCCCTGACTATTTCCTTTGTTTTCCGGGGCTGAAGCCTATGTGATTTCATTGATATTTCATAATGACCTGACTGACAGTGCTAGGAATTGGGCTTCTGCAGCCTTAGTACAGTAGAAACTGCACAATAGTTTCTTTTCATTAATGAAAGAAGAAATCTCTTGTGCTTATGACTGTCGTGTCTGATCTTGGAATACCTCCAATTTATCTGCATGCCCTAGCTAGGCTGGTAGATACATTTGTGCCTTCTGATATTCTTAGAACTCCCTTGATAAGATTCTCTTCTTGATACTGTAAGTGAAATAAAAGAATATCATTAGTTCCCAGCCTTCTCAATGCTCTTTAAAGTTGTTGGCTGCATCTCTTGTGTGTGAGGTCTCTCTTCTTTTGTTTTATATTTTCTAGTGGGAATTTACTGTCACAGGGCAAGATGCCAGTTATGCCACTTTCAGGGCTTGAATTTTAGAAAATCAATGGAGCCTGACACCACTCTCTCTCAGCCTTTGCCACCAAATTTGTCAGTATTCTTCTGTTTCTAGCATTCATACTCAAAGAAAAAATGTTAGTCCAGCTGAGGCTGGACATTTCAGGAATTTTGAAGACAGGGTTAGTGGCAAGCAGGATCACAGCAGTACCTGATGTCTGTTTTATTTGTCATTGCCTAGTTAGTGCTCAGTGGAACAGGCTGCTCTGCTGTTGTGCTGGAGGGATTTGCCAGGTCTGTGGGGTGCAGGAGAGGGGACAGAGATGTTGAAATTTTTGCCTGCTTTTGAAATCCCATCATCATCCAAGCTCCTGTTTCTAGAGATCTAGTGGCCAGTGAGTTGGTTTTTTTTGGTGGATAGTGTTGTCTTTGCCCCACTATTTCCTTTTGTGCTTTAGCTGTTGCAAGGATATGTCCTGCTTCCTGTGGAACAAGGAGTAGTCCTTTGCTGTGTTGCAAATCCAGTGTCTGGCTCCTGTTGAGTTACCTTTATAACTGATGTGTCTCAGCTACAAGTGGATAGCCCAGTTCCTCTTGTTTCTTGGGAAAGGTTTTCTGATGTTATTTCAAGGGGAGGATGGTGAAGTTATGAAGTGAGAGTTTTATGTTTAAAATTAATAATCTACTGTCACTTCTGGACCCTAGTTTATTGAGAAGCTCATACCTACTATTATAAATTTGAAGCAAGCTCCTGCCTTAATACATCAATCCCATTGAGTCCTTTTATGCTTGCTGGGGTAAATAATTATAGTGGGAAGGTAAAATGTCATCAGGACTTATTCAGCAGTGTCAATAACCATGACAAATGAATAAGAATCAAGTCAATAGTAGTTTTACAAGACCTGTCAGTGACTGTCAGATTGAAGTGGTTTTTCTGTTATTTAGATGTTCTGAGACAATTTATATAAATAAGGCAAGGCTTGAATATTGTATGTGTACCTGAATTATTGTATGGAAACTGAATATAGCATGAAAATATGCTCCATGTTCACTTCTTTTTTGGCTGGGGAACATAAAGAAGCAACATTGAAGGTGACAGCTGTATTTTGAGGTGTGTAGTGTTGCCTATGGATGTTTTCTGGGTTCTGATTACATAGTTACAAAACAAAACCACATTTTTTTTTTTCAGAATGCTCTGGATTCATCAAGCAGGAACAAATAATTTCCTCTTTCCCTTTTCTCAACTGCTGCCATTGACAATAAGATCTTTGCAATGAATAGCAGCTTTGGTAGTGCTCGCTTTTGGAAGGAGGCGCCAAGTAATAAATGATTGGTAGCAAAGGATAGCCTTGCAAATGTGTTTTGCAGAGGAAAGGCATTCAGCAGTTTTTTTAGCTTAACTATCACTTTTCAGAGTGTTATCATTTTTCCTTCTAAAAAATCAAAGAATCAGTGTAAGCAAGCTTGTATAATAGGGCTATTCAGCCAGAAAATGCTGTGCAAGTGTGGGCGTATGGAGTACTGAAGTCACCTCCACACTGTGTCTAGGTTTTTGCTTTCTGCTGTAGGACTGAGAAAGTTCGTGGATGGCTCTGCAGGATGGCTGCAGCCAGCTGACCACCCATGACATGTAGGGGGCTGAGGCTGCAGACCTGAGGCCTGATAGCCGCTCTGGTGTTGACTTCACATGTGATCTTCCCTTGCTGCTCCAGCTCCCCCTTCGCACATCCAGCGAATGCACTTTTTCTCAGCTGCTTATCCAAACAGTGCTGACCTGAAGCTCTGAAATGAAGTTGTGCAGAACATCAAAAACGAGATTTGTTTGCTGACAGCTCAAAAGGAGAAGGGGGAGTTTTGATAAGAAACGTCAGTAACGGTGTGGCTTGGTTACACAATGAAGCAAAGGGTGAACGGTGTAAAGAGTTTTTATTAGTCAGATCTTAGCTCCTCGACGGTGCCAAGTGTTGTTGCACCTTGATAGATGAGGAATTTGCCTCTACAAAATCACAGCTTGTTACTGTATAAGCAATTCAGTCAAACAGCCTGGTCAAATATTAGGGATGTTCTCCTACAAATAAAGCAGGTATTTGTCCCTGACAGGATCTTCTTGCCTAAGCCTGTCCTTAGATTGAAAGAGTTCACTACCCCTCTGCTTTGTGGTGCTTTGAGTTTTTTTGTTTTGTTTAGTTTTGACCTGTTTGCACACATTAACTAATGAAGGTGGCACGCTCATTTCTTGTATACCCCTTGCGTGATCAAAGTGAAGGACTCTGAAAATCCCATTTCTGACCAAAAATAGTCTATTACACATTTTAATTGCATGCTAGAGGACCTATTACTGTAAAAATCATTGCTCAAGCCTGGAGGCTGAAGATGATCATGCTGTATAATCCTTAAAGGCAGATAGAAAGGCTAGGAGAAAGACAAAGCTTCTAGAAGCTCTGATATTTTTGGACTGATTTCTTTGGCTTTAGATTTTTATGTAGACACAGCCAGGCAAACAAGGCAAATAACTTTTAGTCCACAAGTCCATTCTGATCCTCTTTACTTTGCTATATCTGATCAGATATTCCTCCAAAAAACTGTTGCAGATTACTTCCTGTAAGGAGGGGGTTACAACAGGAATGCTGGACCCTAAGAGATGCCTCATAAATACAGACAACTTTAGGTTTCTCAAAAGCAAATTCTGCAGAGTTTGATCTGTGAAAAACTTGATGTGAACTCAACAGTAAAATGTGAAGTCCATTTCTTTGGTTTGCACAAACCAGCGATGGATCCTTGCTGTCTAGGAAAACAGTGCTTGTTTTGAAGGCAAGGGCTTGTTTTGAAGGCAAGTAAATGTATTTGACAGGTAACATATTTTTCTTCCTTGCAGTTACAATGACTTAGCTGCAGCCTTCCTTTGTTTTTTGACTTGTCAGAGTACATTTGCAGACATCTAATTAAAGTAGACAATTTGAAATAGTAAAAACACCAGTTTATGCAACAGCAATAACCATGTTTTATTTCTGTGACTGTTTATCAAAGTGCTTTATTATACCACTGAATCTTTTCAAAGCTTGGTGTATTTTTTTTCCTCTTTCTACCTATGTCTCTGTGTAGGGGGCAGCTGCAGGGGAGGCAGCAAGGGAGAGGAGGAAGCCTTCTAATGTATTTTGTCTCAGTTACCATTGTTGCACTATATATGTAATAAAGTCTTGGAGATGGTGCTTAGGGGAGGTGGTAGATGGTTTGTTGCTGTTACTGTGTACAGTTACAGTCTGTGTTTTATTAATGTAACAGTACAGTCTTTCTCCTGCTGCTTTCCACTGATTCTAGCATTTGGATCCTGCTTGTCTCTTGGAAGCCTGTCAGCATCAGCACATGTATTTTCCCAGGCTTATGCAATATAAGGAGGTGAAGGTTCAAACACGACTCTTAAATGTTGCTTAAAAAAGTTCCTTGTTCATTCACGAAACACGGACCTTTTAAATAACGTGTGTCCTTTCTGTACGTGGAAGTCTGGTGTTACTTCAGTCACAGCAATACATCAAGTGATTGTTTAACTTTCTCCCTTCTGCTGTCTCTGCAGTGCACGTATATCGAGATTGAGCAGGTGCCCAAGACTCACGCTGTGGTGCTGAGCAGGCCCTCCTGGCTCTGGGGGGCAGAAATGGGAGCTAACGAGCACGGAGTGTGTGTAGCTAACGAAGCTGTCGTGACCAGAGAACCAGCTTCTGAGTCGGAAGCCTTGCTTGGCATGGACCTTGTCAGGTGGGTGTCCTGCTGAGCTGTGACCAGCCTTTCATCATCAGCCCTTAGATGATGCTGGTACCAGGTAACAGCTTTGTGGTGTTGCCATGAGGAGATTTTGAAACAATATAAGCAGGCGAGGTAGGGCTCCAGATGCAGCTGAGTGAAAATTTAAAATACTTGCAATCTGAATTTAGCTACCAAGAATGTACCAATCTGTTGTGGGTTCACTCAATCTACCTTGTCTCCCTACCCTACGGTCTAGCAGTGGCTATTCTGACAGGGTAAGAGATATGATTACATTGTTAGTAAGGAACTGCTAACTAATTTGTAATATCAGATTGCTGGTGTGCCCTTCATTCTCCCCCACTTCACAGCAGCCTACTCTGACCTAAAAAGCTTATTCTGGGCTTATAGCCAACTGTAGGCATAAACAAACTACTATGCCTTAGTGCAGCCCATGCATTCCAATGCAAACCATTGCCCTTATTCAAATGCTGGCACACAAACTCCTGTGAGTCTGTTCATTCACTGACAGCTGCCTGCCCAAAAGGCTTGTGCTGCACTGTAAGGCTCAGCCTGCATGCTGATCTTACAGTAAAGAGAATTTAAAGGAGGATTGGGTGGGGGATGAAAGCTGGAAATGAAAGAAGAGAGAATGTGCGAACTTATTACAAAGAGAAATGAAGCAAATGGACTCAGTTTAAAGACTGAACAGGACAACAGCTGCATATTTAAGTAAATCAGCCTGAGACAAAATAGTCCTACTGCACTTTGCCCTAGGATACTTAATGAGCTGACCAAAGCAGTTACAGGTGAAATCTCCTTTTTTCTTGAGGACTTCTGAAAAATGGGGGAGGTTTTGGTTGACCGGAAAAAGTTAAATGTTGTGGCTGTGCTTAATATAGTTAAACAGAGTTGTTGTAAACCAGCTTAACCTCAGTTCCTGAAGGGGGAAAAATTTCAAATATCAAGGAGTTGAAAAATACACAGTAATAACTGGTAGTCAAGAAAAATCTCATCAAATCGTTCTACTTTATTCCTGCAATGAGTTAACATATTTTATGGATAAAAGGATAGGAAATAGATACCTTGACTTTTAAGAGGATGTTAAAACCTTAGAAGTCATTCTTATGAGCAAGCTGGGAAGAATGAGTTAGAAGAAACTGTTGTTAGGTGCATGGCTGCCTGAAACTGTACCTGTAAATGTTCTCTAACAAGTCTCTGCAGAAATACAGTGTCTGCTTCCAGCTACCATAAATCGAGAGGAATATGGGCCAATTGGAGAGAAATGCAGTGGAAACTGGAAATGTGATCAGAGAGCTAAAGAATCTGACCAATGAGGAAATCATGAGGGAATTTGGGCTATATCTCTCTTTGGTATTTTCTCTAAGCCCTGTATATACTGAAGGAATCTGTGGACAAGCTGTATCTGAGGGAGCTAGTAAATTTAATTGTGTCAAGGGAGGCTGAGTAGATGTGAGGGGTTATTTAAGAAAGTATAGGACAACCTTTTGCGGAGAAAAGGACTTAGATGACTTTCTATGCTCTGCTTTCATTTTTCCCGTCCTTTTGAAACTTTAACAAACCATTGGTTTAAAGGTTGAGTTCTGCTTATTTCTTACTCAGTTATTGCAGTCTCAAAGGATGGTTTAACATTCAAATATACATGTTATCCAACAGCTCTAGATTTACCCACACTAGCAAATCAGGACATACCAAAGTAAGGAGGCACTGGCCATAAACTGCAAGTAATCATCACCTGTAGGTGCTACCCTCCATCTCTACCTTCTTACCTGCAGAAGAAATTGTAGCTAAGATGCAGAGAGAGGGTGCTTCAGACAAAGAGAACCAGAGATGTGTTGTTACCATCTGCTGCTTGTTCCAGCCTAAGTGATTCATTCTCTTATTGTGAAGGCTTGGCCAGTTGAATTAAGTGTGTCCATTTCATGTCACCTCCTAGAACAGGGAGCAATCAGGTACAAAATGGATTTCTGTAGGCTGCAGTGAAGCAGCTGGCACCAGCTCTGCCTCTTTGATAGAGTATCACAGCATGTCATAACACTTGAATGATTCTTAAGAAATGAATAAAGTTTGTGTGGTGGACTTCAGGGTTAGAAGTTGGTCCTATTCCATGCAGGCTGGTCCCCATCCCAGTTAATCTAAATGGAGAACATGGACTTAGTCACAACATACAGAAAAACTGAGAGAAAATGTGCTCCCAAAAATTCCTAAGGAACCTTTTTTTTCCCCTAGGGATTTATTCAAAAGCTGATTTTTGAAAGCTATACCAGCATTACTGCATTATTTAGCTTATCAGGATTTTCTTCAGGTATTCCTTCTAGCTGCCTGCAGTTTGGGGGTTGTTTTTTTTGATGCACAGTTGCAGCTACAAAGCAGCTGTTCACTTAGGGAAGCATATGCTTCTGGAGAGTTCATGTTCTGTTTTGCTGATAAGTTAAGACAACATTACCATCCAAAGATAAATATGGAGAAATGTGTAAATTACACCCTTACTTTTGCATTTGTGTCTCTATTTTAATCCCTATGTGTTTGTATTATTTATCTGTTCTTTTCATCACAGGTGCAATAATTTTTTCAGAGTCACACAGAGATGCCAATCTTGGCAGGGAGTCAAGAATGCTCTTTAAAATGGTATTAATTTGTTTACCAATTTCTTTCCTTAGAGACCTCAAAACCAACTAAAGTAGAATGTCATCAAGTATGTTAGTTAATTTGGAAAGCCTACATTATGTAATTGGTAACTGAAGTTGAAAAGCTTAAGATAAGATTGTTTTGACAATATGATAGCGTATTGGAGGTACTTAGGCAGTGGATTATGCTAAATCACTGAAATTTTATTAATAACTAATTCAAGCTCTCATCTGGGGTTGAAATTGCTTCTAACTGTTCTTCCAGCTCACCTTGAAGGGTATTCTGAAGTGTGTTACTGGGAAGGTTATGCTGTGGTGGCCCAGGACACTGATACTGACAAGACTTGATTTTGTGGAAATGAGTTATGTGGTCACTGTGTAGGATGGGGTTTTTTCCTTTTTTTTTTTTTTTTTCCTTTTTTCTGTTCCTTGTGACTGACAGATAGGAGCAGCCAAGCAAAAGAGAAGTGGAGCCTAGACCTTTACTTAATGGAAATAAATACAACATTGGAGCCATTTATAAAAAAATAATACCTAAAAGATAGTTCTTCAACCTGAATCTCTGCTGCAGTTTTGACAGTGAAAGCTGGACTGTAACCATCTCAAATGGAAAATTTCAGGGAGACATCAGTAAAGTTTTAGTGGGATGTTATGTCTCTTGGCAGGTTTTGATCTAATTATAACCTAATGGTTTTGGTCATTAACTGTGGAGAAGGGAGCAGATTATCACTGAATCTAGTGACTGTACGGTCACCAAGGCAGTTTTCAGTCCATTCACTTATCTGTGACAGGGACTGCTCTTAGGGAATAAATAAGATGTGCTTTTGGACTGGCTTTTAAATTATGTCTGTGATATGTGCAAAAACTGGCATAGCTGTATTTGTCTGAAAAAGCAATTGCACCAGTGATGAAAAGAATAAAGGAAAAACGTAAGTGCAGAGGGACTAAAAATGGAGTCACCAGTATAAAACAAGTTTCAGCTAACAAGAAAAGATGAGAGGGGAAGATCCTATAAGTGCAAAGCAAGAAGATGATGAGGGAGGAGGAACTGTCACTTTAGGTTAAGTCTTAAAATTCTAGTTGGCTCTTGGCTCTTCTTTGTCAGTAAGTGGTAAATAGATGCTGCTGAGAGAGATGAAAACATTGCTTTCAATAATTCAGCCTAAAACGAGGCTAATGGTAGCCAACTATTTAACAAAGCAGAACCAGTGCAGAGATCAGATTGAGAAGTACTGAGATCAATAAATCTGTGTGCAAATTATCAGGACCTGATTTGTCTACTGTAGTTTTTGGGAAAGAAACAGAGTAGTGTTTTCTTGTCATGTGATTTCAAGAGAAATGGAAAGAGCTAGCATAGGTAGTACTTATATCTAAAAAACTGATTTTCTTGGAACTATCCATCAGTCAAAATTATTTTGTCCATAGAGCAGTTAGAGAAAGACAAACAGAGGAAAATATTAAGGTGATAAAACAACAAAGAGAAATTTTTTACTGATCCAGGTAACTCTCCCAAAGGATGGAGGCATGGATATGCTGTTGTTTGAAACACTGCATTTCCTCATTACCAGTAATTGGATTTTGGAACCAGTGAAATCATTTGCAGGTCTGATTTCAACTTCTGGTTACTGCTTTTGTTGTTGATTCAATTAGGGCTGTAAATTTTATCAAGGAATTATTTAATGCCACTTATTCAAGGCAGGATACAGTCGTTCCCTATGGCTTTGTAAAATTTATTACCACACCTCAGTTTACTTTTCCATAAAATATCCTTGCTTTGCTTGAACTTCCTTCTAAAATTCTGTTCTTTCAGATATACGGTTACTCTTACTTCTGATAAAAGCCGTATCTGGTATTCAAATAGTTTTTTGGGGAAGCCTCTGCAGGAACTCTGAAGTATGACTGTGCACAAATGCTTGTCTTTACAGCATGTAGTTTGATTATAAGGATAATACCTTGTTTCCATGGCCAACCAGAGCATTGGGAAAGAGAGGTTGCAGAGAGGTTGTAGTATTGAATGCTCCTTCCCTTTTTTGATAGCTGGTAATATTAATTTACAATTTCCTACCCTTGTACAGAAAAGTAAACTTGGTAGAGCTGTTATTTTAAAAAAATACTTGCAAATGGTCCTTCAAATGTATTCTGCCTGAGGAGGAGGTAAATAGAGCATTGTGTGTTTACAGTGCAGCTGAGATTGTTGGTTGGTAATTGGACTCTTTTTACAAAAAACCTAAAAGCCAGCTATGATAGGCCTTTCTAAGCTGAAAGAACCAGCACAGAAAATCAAGACTAGAAACAAATAATTCAATATCTCATCCTTTAATTCCAGTAATTCATTCAAGCGAGAACTCTTATCCTAGGCATACCAGACATACATTTCAATATTTTAAACCCAGATGAGTGCTGGTGTTTAAAAGTAATAACTTAAGGAGACCTCACTGTTTCATTCCTCTCTGAATCACTGTTTTACCCTTTTCTCACAGACTTGGCCTAGAAAGAGGTGCAACAGCTAAAGAAGCATTGGATGTAATAGTTGCTCTGTTGGAAGAGCATGGACAAGGTGGAAATTATTATGAAGATGGGAGTTCATGCCATACTTTCCAAAGTGCATTTTTGATCGTGGACAGAAATGAAGCCTGGGTACTGGAGACTTCTGGAAAGTATTGGGCAGCTGAAAAAGTCACAGGTTAGTTTAGAACTCACAGCAAATCCTATTAAAAATTGCTGTAAAGAGTTGTCTGGAAGAATTGGTCTTAAAGTCAGTAATTTTAAATAAATGACTAATGAATGCAAGTGTTTGATTAAATCACCTGTTTTAGTTTTCTATAATTGTACTACTCTGACTTTTTTTTTATGTGTTGATTTGTATTGGCTGATGTGATTTAACATTTTCTGTGAAGATGGAGATTGTTGTCTTTATGCACAAACTATGTAATAATAATAATTTTTATATTTTATAGGTGTATTTTCCCAGATTTATTTTCTGTTCGGAACATGTCAGATGGTTTTTTTGATGGAGTTAATGCCCAAATTATTACTTACAAATCTAAAATATTGTGAAGAAAGGATAAGTATTGATAATTTTGACAAAAGGGCTTTTTTTCAGATGATAAATTGAATGGATTGCTGGTGGTGGTTCCTTTACTGAAATAGATATACTCACTTCATATCCCCATTTTTTAAATGATAGTGCAAAACAATAATTTTCTGCTCTTTAAACTTGCAAATGGTTTATTTTTTCCGTATGTGTGAAGCCAGAACTACCAAACTAACTTCTGGAATTCACTGGCTTAGTGGATGAATTTATTTAAAACTTCTCCAGCATATATGGGCTGCCTTAATGTAATATGATGGTTTAAGACCTGTATTTAATTTAGTCTCATCTTGATTTTGAAGGGATTTTTATTTTTATAAGAGTAGAGCTTTTTAAAATGTACTCATGTTTGTATGAAGTGAAAATTCAGAGTATTCAAGAGGACTTCTGTCATCCATGACTTGAGCTATGACAGATCCATTCAATTCTCTCCTCATGTCCCCTAAATAAAAGGTAGGAGACAGCAGATATGGGAAGGAGCACAGAAATGACACCAGGCTGTGCAAGGTTGTCTGATGGCCTGCTGTCAGTCCCTGCCATCAAATAGGAATCAATTACTTTCACAGAGGCGGTGCTTTCCCAAGTAAAGCTTGTGTTTTAAGGATGCCTACAGGCTACCTGGCACAAACAGATACCAAACACAGAGGAGGGAAGACTGAAAAATGCTGTCCTGATAAAACCCTAGTTCTGGAAAGCAGCTGACTCCTGAGGTTCCTGGGATTATGCAGTGACAGCCTGCCTTCTTCTCTTGACCTGCCTGACTGATACTTGAAGAACAGTGGCTTTTATTTAGCAGTTTTAGCTGCATCAGCAATACATAACCTTCACATCCTTCTTCCCAGCAAATAAACTGTTGCCTTCATCTGCTGCTTGCAGCTTTTTGAAATGATTCTGCAGCTCTGTTCTGGTTTTTAGCTGCACGTTGCTCTTCAGGAGGTCCCTGTGAGCTGCAGATGAGTAGTTTCCATCTCCTGCAGCCTGCCAGGAGGAAAGGCTGCTGGCTATGTAAGAACTCTGTATTTCATACTTTGTTCAGGGGGTTCTTTGCAACCATAAGTGTGCCACTTAAGCTTTCAAATGAATGCACAAATGCTGTTAAAATGGGGAAAATGTGTCATTCCCCAGTGTGAAGACATATTTTTTCCTGACTGTCCTCAGAGTTCTAATATTACTGCTGCAGGACTGTAAAGCTTATAGTGAATGTTTATCAAGCAACTCTCTGACAATAATTTAAGAATAAACACTTCAAAATCCTTTCTATTAATGTTCCTAAGCCTCAGTGGAAAAGTTTATTTGATTGATAGTGGTTTTTTTTGGTGGTGGATCAAACCCATGAAATGTTATTTTTGAATGAGTTAATAAATGTAATATTTAAAGGGTTCTTAAAGAGTGGCTTGCCTAGCTGGACACATATACAAATATCCTCATCACTCAAGTCAAAAGAATTCCCTGAAAAGTATGCTGTTTGAAAGTGTGAATCAGAGTAAGGTGTCAGTGACCCTAGTATAAGTCAGAATTGGATGACATGGACTATTTTGCAGAATGATGCACAGAATTGCCTGAAGCTGTTACCCATTATTTAAATTGCATGCATTAGGCATTACAAAAGCACCCTTACTTTTTCAGAAGGCAGTATTAAAAACTTCCACAACTACTGGTTTTGCTTCTGTCTAAGAAATGATTTGTGCCATATTCTAGAATCTGTGTTTATTTTAGTTTATAGTTTTACTTTATCAGCTCTTTCTCTGGCTTCCAGTACATTTGCTTTATTCTCTCTGAGGAATATCTGCAGCAACCACTGCCACACTGTGGATATATGGCTGTAAGCACTGCAGTATTTTTGATAAAAGGAACTTAAAAAACCATTCAGTATTCTTTGGAGTTTACTTACACATTCTTTTTACTTCATGCTATTTTAAAATTTAAGATGAAAAATTTTAATTTAAACTTATCTTGCAGCCTACAGTGAAACTGTTTCTCAACTGGGAAGCTTAAAGCAGTTGTTAAAATTCTAAAAGCATTTTCTAAATTCTTAATTTTGAAGGGTAAGGCATGTTCATTAAATGCAACTTCGCTGAAATATATTTTGAAATCAAGTCAGATCTCAAGCCTTCTTATATCTGTGGAATATGCCATTGGAAAAAAGATGAGGCAGGTGCCTTTGGCATTTGGATACCACTATTGCTTTGTGGTCAGAACATGTGAGGTGTGGATTGTGAAACTGACATTCTGTCTGAATCCCACTATTAATCACAAGTGTCAGTGTCTCAGCAGGGCACAGAGCATTAAGCTCTGCAACCTGCAGTGATTGGTAATTCTGTGTACGTGTAATTATGTAGTTACACAGTCATGCCAAATGTACATACTAACTGATGGTTTAATTTGTCTCCTAATTGATATGACATTTTCCTTCCAACTTCTCACAGAAAAACTGTGTTAATACTCTCTTTTAATATGTGGCTCTTTCTAGAGGGAGTGAAATGCATTTGCAATCAGCTTTCATTAACTACAAAAATTGATGCTGAGCATCCTGAGCTAAGGAATTACGTGAAAAGCCAAGGCTGGTGGAACGGAGACTCAGACTTCAATTTTTCTGAAGTGTTTTCTCTTGCTGATGACCATTTAGCCTGTTGCTCTGGCAGGGAGAGCCTAGAAAAGCAAGGTGGTAAGTGTTGAACTATCTTTCTGTGGGCACAGTGGGTTTTTTAGTCCCTGCTGCCTCCCTTTCAGGCATTCTGTCCAGAACTACATGTGACTGAGAACACCTCTACATGTAAAGTGTGTAGGAAGGAAGATCAGAACTAAAGACTGTCCCTAAACTTGCCACAGTTTAGGATGAAACCCTTAATGTCACTCTCAAAGTTTCAAAACAGGATTGCAATTACAAAGTAACTTCCTTCAGTGTCCTGGTGTGCCTGATGAGCCACTGCCTTTGTGCTTTCCTGTAATTTTAGTGACCTACCTAAACACTAAAATTATACTATTAAAAAAAAAAATGGCCTCACATACCAAAGATTGAACTCAGTGGAATCTGCATTTTGGGTAAAATGTAGATTTAACTTTTTGGGGAAAGTTTCAAGAGCATAATTTAAGGAAGAGCAGTTTGCAAACTGAAATCCCTTTTTCTTTGTTGAGCAGAACAAAGCTACTGGAACAGACATTGTGCCTATTCTCTGCAATCAAAGGAAGGGTTTATTTCCAGACCCAAATTTATTACTGACTTCAGTTTGCTGCAGCTGGCCAAAATACCTCTGAAATGGCCAGCCTGCAGCAGTGCATGGCTGACATATATCTGTTCTTTCATACATGAAAAATAGCACAAATTATCATTTTCTAAAAAGCCCTTTACTACAGATGTGAATTTACTAGACTGTTGGCATTTTCACATATTGGTGAATGTTCTGTAGAGCTGAGAGATTTGTTGCACTGCAGAGTTCTTGCTAAGGCTGTAGAATTGCAGGGAGAGTGGTTTGTGTCTGAGGCAGACAGTTACTTTGAAGGACTATAGGTAAAAGATCTTAATAAATCTGGATTATAGCACTAAAAACCCTGAGGGCCCCTACAGACAGATGGCTATGGCTGAAAATCTTGCAGGCTGCTGAGTCATTCTGTGTCTCCTGGTGTGTTGAGGCAGCTGTGCATGGAGGTTTGAGTCACTGCAGAGCCTGAGAAGGTATGGGGAAGAAGCCTGACCTGCCAAAGGAGCATGTGAGAAAACATGGAGGGGCTGTGGGGGGAAAGCTGTGAGGGACACAGGCAGGAAACACAGTGAGAACAGAAGATTGGTTCTTGTAGATAGGGGTTTGGAGAAAAATCTTGGTGTCTAGATCTGCTGCTGTAACATTCTGTGACTGTGAGATGATGTTTCAAAATTTTGACTGAGATAATGGAAATTGAGAAGTGGAAGATCAAGGTGCTCTCATTCTGCCTTTCTTGGGTAGAAGAAAATGGATGTTTTATGTAAGTAGTCTGTTCATAGTGGCTGCTAAAGCAGTATTACAGCATTCTTCCTGGAAAAATACCTTTTTGATAGCATTTCTCTCTACCTGGCAATTGCCATGCCTATTTAATGCTTCCTACTGTTCTCATTTACCAGCTAGGCACGTACTTTCTGAATGTTCATTGTTTAAGTAGAGACTATTAACTGGGATTTGTGACTTGGCCCATGCCAAGTGTCAGTGGCCATTTTAGGCCAAAGCTTGTTCAGGCTAAAATCCTTACCTGGGCTCCAAGCCATTGAACACTCAGGATTTTTTTCCCCCCCTCCATATAGGTGACGTTTCTGCACAAGCTATGATTGATGTCCTGCGTGACAAGGACAGTGGTGTCTGTGTGGACTCTGAGTCTTTCCTTACTACAGCTAGCATAGTGTCTGTTCTGCCTCAGGACCCTAGTTTTCCCTGTATTCATTACTTCACTGGCACGCCAGACCCTTCAAGGTAAGCCACAGCACGGGGTCCCTGGGGTGCAGAGCAGGTGATGGGTTGAAAGGCGATAAACAAACCCTGCCACCCAAGCTGGAACATACTTCAAGAGCATGTTTTAACCAGAAATGCACTCAGTGCTCCGTGATGTGCAATCTGACTGTGCTGTGTTACCGAGCTTCTAGGGGAAATGCAGTGTAGGGAGGAGCCAGGAATTCCAGTGTAGTTGCTTTCCAGTTGGAAAGTTGTTGAGATGATGGAGTTGGGGACTTCCCAAGTCACTTCTCTTGAACAGATGTGTGCAAAACTCAAACAAATGAAGCGTTTTAACTATCAAAGAGGGGTTGTGTACTCTAGGTAGCTTCATGTGATATCAAAACGTTAACACAGCAAAACATCTGCAAGTTTCTGGGATCCCAAGCATGTTTTTTATCGGAGGGACAATTTCCAGTTGGTTTACATGGTTGTCGCTCTAGCTGAAAGTAGCTGAGGAGATTAGGGAACTCATGGGCCAAATCATCAAAGAACTAATTGAATTATCTTGTGTTTTAAACAGAATCCACCTGGGATTCACAGAAATTAAACTAAAGCACTTTCAGTTATTCAGGAGATCAGCCACTTGCATTGAGGTAAAGAGGTTATGGGGAGAAGAAAATGATGCCCTTGAACAGCTGACATTCATTCCTGTAAGAGGACTGGTAGTAATTCATTAGGTTTTACTGAGGGCTGTGGAAGTCATCCATGCAAAAGGGACTTTCCACCTACCTTGCATTATGCAACTCAGATTTTCAGGATTAAGGGTCAATTTTAAACTTGCTTACTCAACCTTTTCTTTGACTCGATGCAAATCTTTTGCAATAAAAAAGAGCAAGGCTTCAAATTATTTTGTTGGGATTTCTGTCCTTTTGAAGGTGGGAAACCTGGTTTAAAAGCCTTGTTTACAGACCTTTCTTGCTTTATTCTACACTGTAATGCATTAAGAAAGAATTATTTTAAATGCAGCTAGTGAGTCACGTAAATTCTTAGTCAGCAAGGCTTCGTGACAGTGATGGAAATGGTAGCAGCACTGAACCTGCTGACGGCACACAGGCAGTGGTTATTAATTGTGTGTTGCAGAAGTCTTACACTTTTGGCAGGTTCTACACTGCAGAATGCAGAGTGCTTTGTTGTTCTGTATCTAAAGAGAAGGAAGGCAGTTGTTCCATGCACTTGCCAAAACCTACTTTCAGCTTCTCAGGAATGAAGATCCTGTATTGATGGGGTTTTTTTTGTTTCTCTCTCTCTGGAGATTAGATCCAAAATCAGTGTTAAAACTGTTTTGAGAAATGTCACAGTATTGGTAGCCATGTCTTCCTCCAGCTCTTGAAGTAAAATTCTGAAGTGCTACTGTTGATATGAAAAATCCTTGATATTGAGCAAGATATGTAACCTTTCCTGTTCCACGAGTGGATTTTTTTTCTGATTTTAATAAAAATTAAATGTGGAAGGAGGAGGAGAGATGCCAGTGGGAACAGAGGAGAAAAACTGATGTGAGGCTGAATGTTGAGATTTGTTACAAAAAACTTGGAGCAGAAAATCAGTGCCACTCTCCTAAAGAAGTGGCAGAACTGGCGTGAGGACACTAGAGAACCTTATAGGTAAAAAGGGTAATAAGGTTTTACAATAATTGCCAAACCCAGCTCTTCTAAAGCACATAGATTTGTTTTCCTTGTGACCAGTTCCAAGTCTCTAACCTTACCCATGCCTAGTGTAGATGAATTACCCATGCTGCTATGTATATGTTGTTTTAAAATAGCCTGGTGAACATTTCTATAACATATACGGGATCTCTCTTATTACTGCAAGCAGTAATTCTCATTTCTTTCAGGTCCATATTTAAACCCTTTATTTTTGTTGATGATGTAAAATTAGTACCAAAAGTGCAGTCTCCTTCTTTTGGCAATGATGATCCTGCTAAAAAGATACCTCGATTCCAGGAGAAACCTGATCGTAGGCATGAATTGTACAAGGCACACGAATGGGCCCGATCTCTCCTGGAGAATGATCAGGTAAGAGCTGTGGGACCTGGAATTAAAGAATTGAATTCAATGTAGATTCTTAACTCCAGAGCTTAGTTCACAGTCACTCAATGAAAAACATTCTCTGAATATTCTTAGAAACCTTGTGAGTTTAGCTTGAATAATGATGCCCTCTGAAGGACACAAACTATTCTGCATAATTTTTCTTATCCTGAGAGTATTACTCTGTTCCACTACTTTTACAAAATGAAAAGTGAAACTGTTAAGCTGATTATCTTGTTCAATCCCCACTGTGCATATAGTCTTTTTAAGTGATTAGAACACTGGATGCTAGTGCAACATGGTATCAGAATTATGTGCTAGGATGAGTGCAGGAGTGTTGAAATTTAAATTATATGCTGGATTAAGAACTACATTGTTTGGAAAGGAATTTTTCTTGAAGGAAGAATTTGCGCATGACAGTTTTGCAAGTCTTGCATTTTGCAATTCAATGCATTTCTGTTAGTTTTTAAGATTTAACTGAAAATGCCATGTGAGAAGAAATGACACTTTGCAGTGCCATGTAGCACATACCCGAGGGCTGAAAACCTTCCTTTGTAAAAACTTAGTGCTCAAGATCTCTTATGCAAATAATTTTGGAATAAATAAAGTCAGGAAGGGCATTATTCTGTATAGCTTTTCCAAATGGCTGAGATACAACTTTTGGTGTCACTGGGCAGATAGTTCAGTAATGCCTCAACATTTGCAATTACAACTACAGCAGTAAACTCGATAAGTGGTTTTAAGGAAGTGAAACAGAGGGAAGGATCACCAACCTGTCAGTTTTTTATTGGTATTCAGGCAATTTTGTGACCCTCACATAGTTGTGTTGAACTTCCACAGAGGACTTGCCTTTCTACAATTTTCCTCTGTGTGTGTTTGCATGGGTCAGAGTCTTGCTACGATCATAACATTCAGACCTACCCACTACTGATTAAGGAAGCGATGATAACTTTTGCTAGTACAAAAATTATTTTAATGCAGCCCTGTCTTTGGGCTAGATTTTTAATTTCTTGGAATCCTGTCATTTAAAATCTGAGACCTCTGGTAACATTGTCTACATGTGCAGCTGGCTCTCATATCATTATGCAAGATGTTGATTTAGGGAAGACCTAGAAGAGACATCTCAGCATCTTGTGGACTCTTGTCTGTTAAAGTCCCCACAATGTGACACCAATAATTGTGGTAGAAAAGGAAATGCAGTTTCTACTCAGGCTTCATACTATAAAAGCTGCCCATCCGAGAGCCTAAACCTTGGATGAGATGTTCTACTCTTTTTGGAAAAAATGCTGAGAAAAATCCTGAAAAACTCAGAAACCACCACTCATTCTAAATGACTTTTTTTTCCTCCCTGAAACTCAGTTTTGAAAGCTGCAAACAAAACGAACAGCACTTCTCCATTAAAAAAAAAAAAAAAGTAGAGTTTAAATAACATTTGGATAAAATAAAATTACACTTTTTCCAGGAGTACATTTTCTAGAAACATGAAGAGCAGTAAGTCAGGATGGCACACAAAACCTCCCTGGGAGCTGGAGTCTTTAATACTGTTATGTGACACATTTCAGATCTATCCATCATCTTGCAGGTGTTGATTTGAGGAATGCACATGCAAATACCACAGCTGTACAATTCTTAGGGCTTCTAGTCTTCTCATATAGTTCTGTTAGTGGGATTACAAGCTTAAGAACTTGTTTTACCTCTATTATATATACAAGCCTTATATATTTTTCCTCTATTCATCTTTCTCCCTCTTCCTTCTTTGCTTTAAACTTAGCAACTCCTTTTTGGTTATTTTTCTTAATGCATGAAGTGTCCAGGACTGTTCCTTTTAGCCTTTGGCCATCCAAAATAACTAATAACAGAATTAGTTTGTACTTAAAAGGGCTTTTTTGTTTTTAAAAAATTTGAAAATATCTCTGTAACAAAGAGAAAGTAAAATGCTTTAATGAGCCTGTTTGCTGGTTAACTGAGTTTGGTTGTTTCATGCCTTTAGGATAAAGGCCAGAAACTGATGAGGATTATGTTAGACCTTGAAAAACAAGGTTTAGAAGCAATGGAAGATATCCTTTCTCGTACAGAAATTCTGGATCCAGCTGAAGTAGTGGATCTTTTCTATGACTGTGTTGACACAGAACTAAAATTCTTCAAATAAAGTAAGCAAAAAAATTCTTTAGGTACTACTCTGCCAGTGAATGTGAAATGTTGGATCTGATTCTGAACCTCCTCCTCTTTTACACTAAGCTGAGGATGTTAAGAATTGGGGTCAAACCCACCTTTCTACCTGCTCAGCTTATATCCAAAGTCCCTTTTCCCTATGCTGCATCGCAGGTGATTTTTTTTTTCAATTTCACCCTTGTTTGGAATGGATTTTCAACAAATTTTATCTCATTTCAGCTACGGTGGCTACTGTTAGCCTTTTCACTGGAAGACTGCAATGTTCTTCAAGCCTTGAAACAAAGTCTTCACACTTGTGATTTTGCAGGAAAAAACATTTCTAGAGGAAAAAATGTTACTTGCTAGCTGTATCCGGTTAACAAATTGCTTTCCTTTGTCCAATCTTGTGGTGTTCCTGTTTGTGTATGTATATAGTGAAAGGAGAAAGTCACTGACTGGTCCAATTACTGTGTGCATGCTGGCTAATTTAGTACAGAATGTTAAAACATGTATGTTGGGCAACCAATTAAAGTAAAGATTTAACATCATCAGGCTAATTGCCATATTATCATCGAAAGCAATCTGGGTTTTCCCTCTGTTCCTCAGGACTAGGTTTGCAGCAAAGCTGACTTGCATTTTTCTCTTCTTGCTAATTCATACAGAGTTGAAATGGTAGAGTTGAAATCACAGTTTGAGACGGGCAGGAAGGTAAGTCCTGGTTCTTGACCTTGTTGTGCTGACCTCATATGTCCATATCTGGTTGCAGTAACTCAGCACCTGACATTATGCCTGTACAAGTTACGGGAACAAAGTCCCCAGGTTAAGTTCTGCCCTCGCCCTCAGCCAGCTTGTGTTTGTACTGCACCTGGCTGCTGCTCCAGAACTGAGCACTGAAGTGCAGAGCCAGCCTGGATGCACATAGAGATCTACACGTATTGGCTCTTAAGATGCAATTAATAAGGTTTCAGATTTATACAGAAGCTAGAGACTTGGAATTTTTTAAAGGAACAGATGCTGGACATTGATAAATACCTGGCTATTCTCCATCCTTCTGCCTTTGTACTGCTGAACAGTTCCTAGTAATCTCTGTTGTGACATACATGGCTGCTGAATCCATTAAGTACCAGCAAGCTGCTGGTGGGTGTGGCAGTCCGACTGGTTAGGCTTAGAAGTGGCTGTCCTATGCTTCCTTACATTAAGTGCAGTGCTGCAGCATGCCTCCCTTCCTCCACAGCTCTGCAGGCAGGAGTCCTGCTTTTCACTGTATTTTCTTCTTGTAGAAAGGAGACAGGGCAAACACTGAGAATTAAACCAGTGAACACTGTGTCCAGTTAAGATGGCTGGTGAGTTTTTTTTTTCATACAGGAGGTTGGAAGAAGACGTCCATGTCTTTAATAAGTGGAAGTTAATACATGGAGTTAAAATCCTTCACTGTTTGGGAAAGTGGAGGGTGAAGAATCACAGGCTTCTGTATTGAGGAAGTAAAAGCTCCTTAGAAAGCAGAAACACCTCAAGTTGAAACTGTAAGAGCTGTGCATCAGGGAAATAGTCATTGCCAGTTTTTAAATGAAATTGTTCCGTTCAGACTCATTACTTTGGTATTGCCTTATATGACAAATGGTAATTGGACAAGAAAACATGGGGTCTTTTCACTTCCAGAAAACAAGGAAGAATATGTTTTTTTCTTATGGCCTAATAATCTCCCATTCACAACAAAATCCTCCCATGCTGTCTATCATAGGACCAACTTCTGTGTCTAAGTATTTTAAAGTGTAGACAGTAGGAGAAGAAAATATTAAAGCAGACCCTGAAATTTAGCTGCTCTGTAGGGTAACCAGAGGAGGGACTGACTGCAAGAAGCACACCTGATTTCAGAGAATGTTATGTGGGATGAAGAGAAGTGTGCTTTTTCCAGCTGCCCATAACTGAAGTAAATGGATTTCCCATGAAATAACATCTCCTGATAGAAGTAGCTGGGTCTTTCTGAACAACCAAGGGAACAGGGAAGAATTATTGCCCCAGCCAGAGGACAAAATTTAGGATATATCACTTCTCACAGCTATTTTGCACAACTTGGATCTCTAATCTTTGAGAGTTGGGAGGAAGGCAAGATGAAAGAAGTGGGTGTTCCTGTTAAAAAGATCACATATCTTATTTGCCTGTTCCTTAAGAAAGAAGAAAGCAACACCTGCAATTATCTCATGGGCGTTCTTGTCCTTATTTGGAACTGCTTATATGACAGAATGAATAAAATGTTTTGAGCACAGTGATCCAGGTAGTAATTTTCTAAGAGTGTGTTGGTTTTGCTTCAGTTGTATAGTGCATTTAAAAACAAAAAACAGTTGTGGTGTACAGCAACGTGGTTGGGTCAGTCAGTAGAAAACCAGAGCAACTGCATGGTCTTAATACTTGCAGTGGTCTTAAACAGAGGTGTGTCTCAGTGGTGGGACACAGTGGGACTTGTGGGATCAGCTGCCTCAGAATGACAGCCAGTGTGATTCTCTGTATCTCCAGAAGCTTCAATGGATCTTGAATGACAAATATATGGAAACATTTCAGAAATCCTAGCAAATAGGCACATGATTTCTAATTTCATTCCTGAAAGATGTTGTTTATTTCTAAAATACCCCAACCATAATAAAAAATGGAGTAAAATTTTATTCTCCTTTATATATCTGCTGGC
Organism: Phainopepla nitens; assembly: GCA_013400175.1. Taxonomy (NCBI): domain Eukaryota; kingdom Metazoa; phylum Chordata; class Aves; order Passeriformes; family Bombycillidae; genus Phainopepla; species Phainopepla nitens. Next base: position 381,379 of record VXBQ01009062.1, on the reverse strand, counting down.
AGGTAGGTCCAGCATTAGGTAGTTTTAAAATCCTCAGGAAGGTACTTACTACAGAGCAGTACACAAATTGCAGAATGAATAAGAGCCAACATATGCCACTTTTAATAGTACTATAACAAAATAGTTTTTAAAACAGTATTTAACTTTTCCAGTTGTTTGAGAAGCAATATAGATGTAGATCCTGCTTTTTACTGTATTCATGCATATTTGTCAAGTAACTACAATAAGTAGACAGTATTGGTCAAAACATCACCACTTTTTTTTTCTTTTTTTCTTCTCACATGATGGACAGCAAGTTATCATAATAGGCTAGAAAAAGACTAATGTTGCTTTCTTGGAGTCCTGTGGGTGAAGAGCTTCTTACCCCTATACCATCTCACACCATGAACGTGCATGCGTGTGGGAACAGTTACAGCATAACTGAGCTGCTGTTAGGACAAAGAGAAAAGTTGGGATGTAAAGATGCAGTCTTTTCCAAATAGTTTTGTTCAAAGGCAACACTGTGGGGAAGGATCATCAGTGATCTATAACATTATTACACCTCTAACTGAGAGGAATTGATGGCAGTTATATAAATTAATGCCATAACTGTAATAGCCTGGCTGTTAGCACCAGACTCACCCTGGAACAGCAGTATTCTTTTTCAGGCTGGTGAATCATGGAATCATTTCTATTGGAAAACAACTCTTGAGATCATCTAATCCAACCGTTAACCCAGCACTGGCAAGTCCACTGCTAAACCACGTCCCTGAGTGCCACGTCTACAAGTCTTTTAAATACCTGTAGGTATTAAAGGGTGACTTCACCACTTCCCTGAGGAGCCTACTCCAATGCCTGACCACCCTTTTGGTGAAGATGTTTTTCCTACTATTTAAGCTAAACTTCCCCTGGCACAGCTTGAGGGTATCTCTTCTTGTTCTGTGACTTGTTACTTGAGAGAAGTGACTGACCCCACATCGGTACAGTATCCTTTTGGGTTATAGAGAGTGGTAAGATTCTTGTTGGAATCCAGGGCACAGGGAATATTTCTCTGCCCTCTGAACCTCCTCAAGCCAGGATGTCATTTGCCTTCTTGACCTGAGCACACAGTGGCCCCTGTTCAGCATGTTTAGCCACTGTCAGCCAGCACACCCACGTCCTTCAGTGGCAGGCAGATTTCCAAACACTCTGCCCCCAGTGGTGCCTTGGGTTGTTGTAACCCAGGTCTAGGAACCCAGAAAAGCCATAAAAAGGGGAATCAAAGGGTGGTTGAGATTGAAAGGGATGGCTACAGGTCATCTGGTCCAACACCCCTAGCCAAGCAGGGTCACCTAGTGCCAGTTGCTGACAACAAAGTCCAGATGGATTTTGAGTATCTTTAAAGAATGAGACTTTGCAAGGCCCTGGGCAACCTGTTCCAAAGCTCAGTCACCCCCACAGTCAAAAAGTGTTTCCTGATGTTCTGACAGTGCCTCCTGTCTTTCAGTTGCCCATTTCCTCTGGTTCTGTCAGTGGACACTACTGAAAAGAGTCTGGCTCTATCTTTATACCTTCCCTTCAAATATTTATATGCATTGGAGAGATCTCCTCTGAGCCTTCTCTTTTCTAGGCTGATCAGTCCCAGCTCTCTCAGCCTTTCCTCACAGGAGAGATGCTCCAGTCCCTTCCTCACCTTTGTGGCCCTTTGCTGGACTCTCTTCAGCATGGCCACGTGTCTTCCTTGCACAGCGAGGCCCAGAATTTGGACACAGCACCTGTGGCCACGCACCAGGTGTGACCTCACTAGTGCTGAGCAGAGGGGAAGAACCACCTCCCTGACCTGGCACCACTCCTCCCAATACAGTGACTGACAAGTGTAAGGGTAATTCTTGCTAGAAATAGACATCTTATGACCAGATCTGAACATCTGTGATCCAAAGACCTTACCCAAGGTCTGAATATTAAAAGCAGTAGTTCATGTCTTGTCTGCTGCTAGCCTGTTACTTTTCCCAACCAACTCTACTTGAGACAACAACCACTCTGGGGGCTGAGTGTTCCACATGGTGTGTTTTGGACAATGAACCTTCACTGCTGGTGAACAGTAGTAGCTCTAGTTGCCTGTTTAAAATGTAGGTTGTGGACCCCTCATCCAAAGGCCTTGTAATTGCTGGGTGAAGGCAATCTATCAGAGAAATGGTAAATATCTACTTTGCCAGCAGGAAAAGACAGGACATGTGTCCTTAAGTACACTCATAACGGCACGTGTCATCTTTTCCTGTGTTTCTTTTTCTTTCTTACAATAGAGCAACTTCCTTTTCCTCTGCTATGGCAAGGTTCTGTCATCTTTCAAGTCCATGACCACCCTACCCAGCTGGGTTTCTTCAGACACTATCCTATAAGGATATGTAATCATTAGGAGGTAGGCTCATTAGCAGCCACGGCTCCTTGGCATCTCCTCTTCATGCTTCATGAGAAAAGGATTGTGGGCCCATCTCTTCATGAAAGTCACATCCTGCTGCAATCTGAGGCCAGGCAGAATGGAAGAAGTGAAGAAACACAAAAACAGACTAAAGATAGCATATTAGTTTGACAGTTCACTGAAAAAAATGTCTGAATAATGACTGGAGAATTTCCAAAAATTAAGATAGAAGGGGAAAAAAGAACTACAGGCACGTAGCACAAAACATTCTGAGGTAACCTTGTCAGCATGATAAAAATGAGAATTGTTTCAACACTACAAAGAATTTAATTTTTATGCTGCTTTGCTTAAAAAATATTCACCTATATACAGTAATTTAAAAGCCTGTACTAACATTCCTGTAGTATGCAGGCCAGTTCAAAAGATATCATTTATACTGTTTTACAGTTTATAGAAGTGTTAATATTGCAGTATTTGTGAATCAAGTACAAACTATCACTGCAAAAGGGACCCCTTCTGTTTTATATATTATCTTGATCTTCTTTTTAATACCAGTCCAGAGAACATCAGAAGACTCTTCTCATCTCACTTGTGTTCTTAATGGAGGATTTTTAGAGAGATCTGTAAATAGATAGGATGGATTTTAAACAGGTATTTTGGATGCAGTTTTATAGCAGAGATGCTGCATTTATCTGCCAAGCCTGATATATACATATATACATATATATATACATACATATATGTATATGTATACATACATACACACACATATTGCTTGTGCTCTGCAGCCCTTCAGTAAAAAGTCAGAATATACAGGAGCCAATTTAGCCTGACTAAGGCTGTTATGAAAAGTCATGCCAAGTACCTTAGCATGGAAACAAAGGTTAATTAAAAGTTGGAGATCTAGTAATACAGAAAACTGGGTTTTATAAAAAGCAGAATACGGGCATGAGATCTTCTGGCACTGTCAACTACCCATTTTGAAAACTGGATAGGTGAACTGCTCTTATAGCAGTGACCTGATTATAAGTTTCTAAGTTTAGAAGGAAGGAAAAAAAAAATAAAGCAAGGTTGAGCCATTTATCACTTTCCTGACAAAGTTCAGGTACTAAGTCTCTTTGTTTTTCAGGTAAAACACCATGAATAGGATTTAAATCAAAATACATAATGGAAGACATGGGTCAAGTTGTCTTTCTCTGTGATTTCCCAAGTTAGTGAACAAAAAAATCAAACTCAGTAGCTGCCCAAGTCTGTTTTACAATATGACTGTTTTTAAAGTCACGGGCTTTGCAAATTTAACAATCTAAAAACATGGGTTGCATGTCCAGCCACATAATTTGTTTTTATCTGAGACTCTAAAGTAACTTAAGTGCTTTTCATTATATCTTTGGTCCCTGTTGCCACTGTGACAAATCCCATTCCTCTCTATGCCTATGCTGGCTGTCCAGTTATGCTAATGCTGGTTAGGTTCTCTGGTTTTTGTTCCCACTTTTAAACCTCTTGATAATGATCAGACCTTTCCATGTTTACACACTTACCTTTGGGTATCTTGCTGGGATATGTTTTATGAAATGGTTTGAATTCATCAGGTGGGGGGAAATCTTCCACAGAATGGAAAGTAAATTTCGATTCAAAGTCATCTGGGAAGTTTCAGGGAAATAAACATTATTTGTTGCTGCTAGAGAGAAACTTCAAAAAACCCAGAAAACCCCAACAATGCTGCCACAAGTAATTTCAATTAAAAATGCTGGCTTATTTTACCCTGGAATTATAGTGGCTCATTCCATATAAACCATCTTGATGAGTACTTCTGTGATCAAGGTTTTTGCTTTAATTGCAATCACTGCCTGCTATTAAAACTGAAGTTAAGCTTCTGGCTACTATTCCAGTTTTCTGCAATGATGTTATTGTGGTATAGAGGTAGTCCTTGGGAGTTTTCAAGACATGCAGCTGTAAACAAGAATGAATAGCCAATTCATCAGACCACAGAAATAATTCTTAGTGGTCTTTGCCCTATAGGAGTGAAGCCTCTAAATGTCCATGATCTGGTTTTAAGAATAGTAATATAAGCACACTGTGGGAACTTTTCATATTTTTAAGTAACTTTGCAGGTAGTGTATGCTTTTCTTTTCTACTGACTGAATTCAAATCCTTTGTGAAAAAGCCTTAATTTTCTATCATTGTATAAGGTTGTACAAAAATGTTTCTATACTGCTACCCTGTTATTGCTAGGACAAAATCCTGAGTGAGGTCTGAGACACACACAGGCTTTTGTACTAAAATTATTAACTAAGGCCAAGAGATTTAATTTAATGGTATTACCAATGATGTGCATATTTCCATTTTTAAGTGGTGTGTAGGGATCATGAGTTGTAGCCCAGGTTGAGACTCCAGACTTGCTTGTAAGTTCAGTTGTTGGGGATCTTGCTGGTGGCTGTGGAGGTGTGACCAGCTTCCCAGCACCAGCTCCTTTAAAAAAAAACCAGGAGACCAGCTTATAAACATCATAATGACTTAAACCCAACAGTAAAGTCCACACAAAAGTGGATGGGGTTTAGAAAGAATGCAGTATTTGGGGCAAACATACCCATAACTTGTTTGCCAAGCCTGACCACAGATTTGTAGCATTAAGTATTACAGTTAAGCCACTACTGGAATTGGCTGGGGCTTTCCATTTCCAGTTCTAAGCAAAGTGTGACATTGTGAAGTCACAGTCTGGAAGGGAAGATTATCCTTCCACTTTCACAAGAACAAACAGTCTCTTTAAGCAAAGGAAATCAACAAAACAACCACACTAGGTGGTATGTCTAAAAGAAAATTTCCTGACACTTTGGCAGCTATGCAGTGGAATTACCATCAGTCTTGTGCATTTCACTGAGGAGTTGCAAGGGCCATCAAACTTTACAATTGGAAGACCTACCACAGGAGCCCTGTGCCAAGTTAGCAGCCTCTCAAAACTGCTTATCCTCCGATATAACAAGGGACAGGCAGGATAATTTTATGGAAAACGTACAAACTGAACGGCCATGAGAAACGGGCATCTCAACATAGTTCATGAGAGAGTTCTGAGCAGCATTAATCACCACCACAAGGCACCTGATCTGCTGTACTTACATGGCCCTTCCCCTGGCTCTCAAAGGGAACCAGTAATCTTTCTCCTGACATGTGGCTGCTAAAATACAGGGTACAGAACATTCTCTTTCAGATGTTCCCTGTTAAGTAGCTGTCTCCATTTCTCAAACCCACACAAACCTAGACTCATCTTTTTTTGTCATTTTCATTACATTAGAGGAGTCTAATAAAATTTCCTTCTATCATCTACTCAAGGAAACACTGGATAAGACCCCACTTCCCAAGTAGCTGGAGAAACCTTTGGCCCAACCACCCTGATCACAGGAGGCAGTGGCTGCTTCTCTTTGTTGAACAGCAGAGGGCTGCAGCCAGATTTGCTTTTGCTCACCTATGGCTGCCCCATCTCTGTTTCGTTACCTCCTGTAGTTTTCCCAGCTGTTGCCGATATTGCTCCTGCAGGGGTACAGCTCTAGAGGGATGTCCTGGGCAGGCTGGCACACGAGCCAGGTCACACCACCTGGCAGACACCGTGGTGTGTATACTCTGCTCCCCCACCTGTGCCTGTCAGGGTACCACCCATCGCACTGCTGGAGACACACCAATGCCAACACAAAAGCGAGAAGCAGCCCAGTGGTCCTACGACTTTGCATCCACTGATCAGCATGTCGCTTCGCAGAGTGCAGTTTCAATTATAAGGCATGTGTGCCCAGTGCTAAGAGCTGCCTGGCACCTCAAAGCGCCGGATGTTTCGGGTGCTCATCGCGAGCCGTGCAACCCACAGGTATTCCTCCCACGTGTGCTCTTCATCCCTGCCCCTCCATGCTCTCCAGTCACCAGTGCAATAGAACGGTTTGGGTTGGAAGGGGGCCTCGAAGAACTAAGTCATCTTCAAGGTCCCGTTCCAACCCAAATCATTCTGTGGTTTTCCCCGCTAGCCGAAGGCCGGGAAGAGCCTCCTTCCTTCAGAAGTGCCGCTCTCACCTGCGCCTCGGCCGGGTCTCTTCTTCCTGGTCTCCACCACGGCTGCGGGCTGAGGGGCGCCGGGGGTGGGTGGGAGCGGCAGCGACTGGATGTTGCTCGGCTTATGGAACTGTGGCAGCACGTGCGGAGACTTGGGCGGCAGCGGAGGGGGCCCGTCGGCACCGCTGAAGGC
>VXBQ01009062.1:344280-374456 GCA_013400175.1 Phainopepla nitens | reverse complement strand
CTCGCCTTGGCAGCGGCGCTGCTGGGCGGTGCGGACGGTCTGGGGGATGCTGCTCGCACTCCGGAGGGCTGGCCAGGCCTCCCTGCTGGAAACCACATACCGCCTGTTACACACCGGGATTGCGTTCCCACTCCTCACACCGAACAAGCTGTTCGTCTTCCCCTTCCCAGTGGATACCCGGAGGGATTAAACTCATTCACCCCGAACACCTCATATCCAGCAGGTTGCCCGCGCTGTCATGGGGCTTAGGAGGTGATATATTCCAGTGAGCACCAGGGATTCCGCTTAGTTACGTGACGACCTGCTGAGAGACCCTGCTCCCCTCCCTGTTCCTCAGCTTCTGCAGAATTAAACAGTTTAAGAAGAAGGAACTTTTCTGCGGAGTCTGGGGCCCTTCACAGCAGCCTCATCTTGCCTGGTACGGCCCGCTGGGGATCGAGAGTCTCGGTGAAAAGTACATGAGCAGTTTGACACACATCAACTGGCATCTTCAAGTTAAGTACTTGCTTAGGATCAAAAAATTCATACAAATGTTAGAGAAACCTCAACTCCATGGATAAAAGCCGAATTTTTAAAAGCAATGCCTCAAAGGCTTTCTGGAAAGCACAGGTTCTGGGATTTCCTTTTTAACAGCAAGTGCCTGAATACTCTTGAACTTACAAAATGTCTTTTCCTGAGTAAATGTCAAGGATTTATCACAAAGCAAGATGTCAAAAAGGCATCTCATTTGACATTCACACGGTCTGATAGACATGGCCATAGTTTTAAGAACAACTCCAAGTGGTTACTGCCAGTGAAGCTCTGTCAAAAGCCCCATCACAGACAGTGCTGTGCATCTGTGGCTTGCCTTTTGGAAGCAAAAAACCTTCAGGTTCTGTCTTTTCCCTGCAAAAACCTACTTTGCTCTGTGCTAACCTACAGTATCTGAGCAGGCACCAGCTGCCCAATAGTGCCAGAGGTCATTACTGTGACTATAAAATCCATCCTTCATTGATGCATTTCTTGAGGTGAAAACAGCAGTGGGGCTCCCACATGCGCCTTCCTCCTGTCACTGTGACGCAACAATACCATTCTTTTTCAGATCAGTAAATTACCTTGCTGCATCAAAGCTATACTCTATAAAATCCAGAGGGCAAAATTTTTAAATACGAATCTTTAAAGTAATACACAAGACTGTAATACCATAGAAATATACACTAGTTGAGGGAAGGAAATATGACTTTGCCATTTGTGCCGAGACTGATAAGCTCAGATTACAATACTGTATTCAAGACACAATTAAAAGTTTTCATTAAAATAATGTAAAAAGTTCAGTAAAGAGATCTATTTAAGAGATCTTTCTTACCAAGTGTGGAGATAGCTTTTTATTTATGCTTTAAGGAATAAGGCACTTGAGATCTAGAAAGGTGGATTCAATCACATTATTTATTGAGCCCTCCATGGTCACATGATGAACTAAGCATTCAGAAAAAAAAAACAAACCCCAATAAAAACCAATCAGTAAAGCTAATGCCAAAGTACTTTCATCCCAAATTTCTGCCTGCCCAGCTATGCTTTCATACAAATGAAGCTCTTACCTGTCATGTCCCTCTGTCCTGCTGGTCTGAGAACAGGAAAGCCACCAGCAAATAAACCTCCCAGAGGCTGCTGAGAGCCACCTTTATTAACAGCTGCGTTACCTCCATCTCTGTTAGCTCCTTTGGGTTCTGTTAAAAAAGAATTAAAAGCCCAGGTTATACCAGAAAATAATTTCATCCTTGCCCTGCGACTGCTAAGGCTTGGTGCCAGCAAACAGCCAAGGCCAAACTTTTCCCTGTACTGTTACTACAGGAATTGCCATCCCTCTCTGACCCGTACCTTGGAGCACAGCACCCTCTGGTGCTCTTCAATCTCACACAAATCGTGATACCAAGAAGTAGTTGTCTTAGGCCTAATATTGAATTTACGTTTCCAGAATTTGTCAGCATTTCTTCTTTTAATCTAATAAGGAACAATTCTCACTTAATTATTAATGAGATGCTCTCAAGGAGTTCATCCTTCATTATTTATTTTGGAACAAGGAATGCCTGTTGAGGTGATAACCAGCTGGAGACTTACCGTGAAGTGTTAACAGTCACAGACCTCAGAGTGGGATGCATGTTCAGAACGCCGTCCCCTCTCTGCATCCTAAACCCATACCCACGATGCAGACCTTTGCTGACCTTCAAACCTGCCCTTCACTTTGAAACTGTCCATGTGACCTCCACCCACGCCCGAGGCTCCAGCAAAGCTCCCCCAGGGCCTTACTGAGGAGCACACACTCACTTTCAATCTGTGGGGCGCTGCGGTCGTTGATCTGAGTCACTTTCCTCAGGCGAGTTCCCTGCTGGATATCAGCCAAGAGCGCGTTTCGTGCCTTTTGGTCTTCCTTTCGCAATTTTGGTATCTCTGAGCTTGCCTGTTGACAATAGGAGCTTTAGATGGGAGGTACAGACAAAAGTGCATGTTTAGAAAGGATACACAGGCAAACACGGGATAGAAGATTTGAAATAAGCCCTCCTTGACAGCTGTCACTCCCAAGCCTCTGAGTCAAATCAACAGGAACAGCATTTGGTTGTGCAGGAGGCAGGAAAGCGGAAAGTTTAAATATAACACAAATCTAATACTAGTTGGGCTAATTCTGTTGAAAGCAAGTTAGGAGGCATGCTTAAATGAAATGTGACCTCATTTGGCCGTTTTATGGCCTCTGAATTTTTATATGTCAAATTATAATAAATACCTGTTTTATCTACTTTTCTTAGGAAAAGAGATAGATAAATGCATGCTGCATTTATATTTGAATGTGATCATTAACTTATTTAGACTGTCTTTCTGCACTGAAAAGTACACTTACCAGTTTAAGCAGAATGCCCTTAGAATAACACAATTATATTTTAGTAATGTTTCTAACCTAACCAAGCTTGGTAAAAGTAAAGTCAAGTTGCAGTTTAAAGTTTTGTAATAAAACAAACAAACAAAATTATTCTTTATTCTTACTTCTTCTAGTTTTTTGTTATATATATTAAAAAAACATATATTTAAAAACATTGGATGTTTCACCTTTTAAAAGCAGATAATAAACAGCAAAGCTGTTATTCCTAAACCTATTGTGATTAACAAAGCAGTCTAATAGTGGGGAATCTTCACATCAGAGAAGCAATGTTCTGTTTGCTTCCAAAATTCCCAGAGGTTAGCTAACTCCCTAAAGAGAACGAGTACCAGAAATGTTTCCACAGCCTTTAATTTTAGCTGTAATAAAGCAGAACAATACCGTCACACTTGAAAAACCCCCCAAAACCAACCCAGCTTCGTAATGGCATTCTGAAAGCAAAACAGAAACTTGAAAGCACTTAACCAGCTGCTGAACTAATAATGTGCCTAACTCGCAAATCCCAAGTGAAGATTCTATCGGTACGATATTATTCGTGGTTATTTTTGTACTTGCTAAAAAAATCCAAACCCAGCCAGCGGGATTTGCCACGTCCCGCTAGATGGAGCCCCAGACCGCCGCATTCCCGAGCCCTGACGTAAAAACTCGGAATTGCAACCCGGCTGATAGGTAACCACATGTTATTTTAAAACGTTAGAAAACCCTCACTCTACTGCACTTGCTTCGTGTGAAACAGCGCTGCCTGCCCTCGTACTCGCAGAACAGAGTCCCGCTGGCCATTCGCAGGCCCCAGAAGAGCTGCCCGTGTCAGCGGTGTTAAACCATGTACCAGCCACAAACCATTTCCACTCCCCTTCTCTGGAAGCTGACAGTACTTACTGTGAAAAATGGAAATACCATAACTGGAACAAGGGTGATTCCCCTCCTCAAAAGAGCTCTTTACCAGTATCTTCAACTTCTTGTCTCTCTACTCCCACTAATGACTTTGCTGTAGCAGGACAAACAGGATCTAGAGGGATCTGATCAAGAGCTATGTTTAAAATTAGATCCAGCACCTGTCTTTCATTTCCGAGTTCAAGTTTCCATATATTATCCCAGCTGTCCACTCCACCTTACAGATCTACTTCTCTGGGCAGACAGGCTATTAGCATATAAAGTCATGACATCCAGACAGCGATTAGGCTAAAATAACCCACTTGTAGCAACTTGTGGCAAGTGATCACTTGGTATCAGTGTAACACAAGCAAGACAAAAATTTGTCACATAAAAAAGCAAGAGTATTGTTCTGCCATTCCATAATGCAGCATAACAAGCTGCCTCTCTCTTAAAACAGGTTCCTTTACTCCAGGCATACATAACTCCATCCCATGCCCCAGCTGTTTCTTCTTCCTCCTCATGGAGGTAAGAGATACAATCTTCCGTGCCCAGCCTGGTGGACTGGGATGATTGATTAGCTGCTGAGTAGCTTGATTTGGATTCTCTTTCTGCATCACTAAGTCAAAATGGTCTGGGCTGTAGTGTTGCCTGGTTGCACAGCGGTCAGAGCTCCTTCGGATTTCTTGTTTGCTGCCTGCACTCCCAAGGCCAGTGATAATCCTTGCCAAGAATCGTTTCACCAGGTAAGTATTTCACTCACTCATCTACCAGTGTCCAGCACTTGCAAATTCCTGGATGTACTTTATTTTTTTTTGAGACAACCTTCCTTTCTTTGATGAAGAAATAAATCTTGGATTCACACTCATGCTGTGCTTGCAATACATAGCACAAACACAGATAATAAACATGTAAGTTCAGCATCAAGAGAAAAACAGAAAGAAGAACTCTTATGGTTGTCAAATCTTCAGCTCTGATCACATGCAATAGAAGTGTTTCAGCAGGAAGACAAATACATTTTAAGTCACAGAGGGAAAACAGCTGCAAGACAAAAGATGTAATTCTTAGGCTACTTTCTTACCCCACCATCTGCAGGGCAGCCTCATTTATTTACAAAAAGAGAAACATCTCAGTATTTCAATGAAAATCAGAAGGGAAATGGAGAAGAATGTGAAGATCATTTGTTTTATCAGATGCCAGAGCTGCCTCAGGTAACACAGAGTGAAATGAAATTCCATACTTTATTTACAGGAATTGGTAAGAGAACGGTGGGTTCTCATTACCTTAGCAACCAGTAGGTTATTCTGCTACTATTTCAGACACAAAGAACGTCACGTTCAATACATACTTAGAAACAGAATGGAACAAATCACGCATGTAAATAGCCTGAATATAAGAATCACTTCCTTTTCATCTCGCCCAACTCCACCACGTTTTGTCTTCAGTGTCCTAAATTACACACTCAGCTATGATATGCAGTGAAGTACAGGACTAATGTTTAGGCTATCTGTCAGGTCTTCAAAATACCTGTAAATAGGAAAATACCATCAAATCATATATTTTAGACTGATGTTTCAGACTGTAAATCATCAATGTTGGAAATAAACATTTCAGAATTTGAAGCTGGTAACTTAAACTAGTGGAGATATGAATGAGGAGAGCATGAATATAGAGAGAGATCTAAATCACTGAAGCTTGAGGCCATTTGAATAGAACAATAAACCAAAACATGTTTTCCCACTGCCGAGGTGGAGGGGGGAAAGGAGGAAAAAAATGCACAAAATGTCAGATTTTTATATTGTGACTGGATGAAAAATACTGAAAGTGACTGGATTACAAATAATGGTCATATCTCTGAAACTAAAGCCTGCATTCCCAGTCCCACAAGCCTGGACCTGCAAGGGGGCTCCAGCAGCAAGCCTGAATTCGCAAGTATGGCAAGGAGGGATAGTGCGCTCCTCCAATACAGCTTATCCTTTCAGAAAAAAACAGCGTGAGCAAAAGTGGTATCACAAGCTCAGTTCTGGTCTCCAGATTTTTAAAATTACATTGTGGAAACCTGGAGATGCAAAAGAAAGAGCCAAAGCAGTGTTCAAAACACTGGAGGCAACAGCTCAGATTTCAGCAGCTCCGTTTGGACTGTCAGCCCTGAAGGCTATCTGAGGGATGGTCGGACCTGCACATGACAGCCTGTACTGGGAATGCTGGTCAGGACTCAGGCAGCACAGACAGGCATTTGGTGAATTAATGTGAGATACAAACAGACAAGCTGCAAACAGCAGCAGATCATCAATCTCTTGGTAATACTTCAGATCAAAGCTGGATCCTCTCTGGCAGCAGTGTTTTTTTGTGAAGCACAAGTCACCAGGTCCTGTGCAGAGCTACTTGGTGATGTGCAGTACCCTGTGGTGGAGGGGCACAACCAGTGGTTTGTCACAGCTTCTTCCAGTTAGGAGTTCTGTGAATGTGGATTGTTTAGTTTAGAAGAACAACTCTCTATTTTTACACCTTCTCTACATGGACCACTCCAGGTCTGACCCTGAATAATCACAATCTTACACCCTAAATTGAGCTGTATCAGTCAAATTAAGAACTGAGAGACTTTTTCTTGGGAAAACTGACTGAAATACATGGCAATGAGCTCCATTGCTGGGTACACTCAGCTGTGATATTTGCATCACCTTCAGAATGTCATTTACATCCTGCAAGACAGATGGGAGCATCGACCTACCCTCTGGGCTCCTACGATACTTAAAATATTTAAGAGATATACGTGCTCAGATACTAAAATGATGTAAATGCAGAAGGCACCAGCCATTTGAAAAAGTTTATGTTACTACTAATTATAATATTCAGATTTTAAAAAGTACCCCTGCACACAGAAAAGGGGAAATCCTCTGGACACGTAGTTCAGTCACATTTCATACATACTGCATAAATGTCTTGTGTTTACTGCATAAATGGCTTGTATTTACTCTGATTTTAAGTATGCTCTTTAATGCATTTGTAAAGTACTTCAGGGTAATAAGATCTACATAAACAGGACAGCTGCAGGAAAAATGTACCTCTAGCCTTTTGGACAACCCAAGAGCCAGGCAGTCATGGGCCTTTCTTTCAGACTAAACCCATCAGGTGATGTGAAAAGATGATCCAGTACGAAAACTCTAAATTAGATTGGAGCCATAAGTAAGATAAAATAAAGGATTATTCCATCGAAATGCACTGCACACTTTTACTCAAGAGAACTTAATAGTACTGAGCATTTATACTCCTAATTTCCAATGAATTGTATCATCACAGTAGATTCCTTCTCCTGGTCACATTTTATAGGAAACACTGGAAAGACACCTGTGTAGAAGATTATTTATTTATCTGAACTAGATAAAAAACGAAAACAAAAAAAGTCAAAGTATATTTTGCTTTTTCCTAATTATTTTTTAAGACATATAATAATAAAATTAAAGACCAATCAATACATTTGACATCAGAATTTTATTATGGGCAGAAGGAGAGCTCTCTATTCTGCTGAAAATATAAATTATTCCTATAAATCTGATGGCAATTAACCTTTCTTTCTCCCATTACCAATTTTTCCCCCACAGATAAAGTCCTCCAGATTCAATGCAGAGATCAAGCACAGGTACTGGCAGAAGGCATAAGCAGCATATATATTAGTGAAAAAGGAGTTTGAGGACACCCCTTGCTTTCTTATTTTTCTCTGCCATGCTCAGCCAAACCTGCACAGATCCAAGCTGAGACAAGTGATTTTCATGACTGCAGCATGAAACACTTCAGGTTTGGCTTTTAAGGAAGGGAAAGAGAGTGCAGCAAGATAAAGACTGAGCAGAAAGTTCCAGGATAAAGGATATCTGATCACAGAGACAAATACTTATGGGAAAAAATAAAATAATTTAAAAAAAAAAAAAGAGTATTGAGCCAGTCCTGGTCTACTCTGGCATCCAATCTGTCACGATTCAGAGATGCAATATGAACTAAAAAATGCAAGAGAAAAAGCCTACAAACAATGTAATGGACAATTAAAACCAACATCTAAAACAGCAGGTAGGGCAAGACAAGCAAGAGGTGTGGAGGCAGAGCAGTCAGTAATGTGATAGTGCCAGGTCTGGTCGAAGAAAATGTTCGTCAATAATGAGAGACAACTAAAACACCTAAACCTTAAATAAAGGAAGAGCAGAAAACTGGAGATATACTTGAAATGTAACAAAATTCTCCAAAGATTATTTCTATATTAACAATAACCAAAATCCTGGTATAAACAAATACAGATTTTTCAGGAAAGAGGACAAAAAAGCTAGCTGCCTAATGCAGCATGCGCATCATGTCAGAGATAGCTGAGACTATGAGAGAAAAACACAGCTTGTTTGTGGTTGGTAAATCATCTGAGGAAGGATGATGAGTATTCTTACCACGCATATGTCACCACAAGACTTTCCAAGCAGGGGAGCATGAAGGGAGAGATGATGACTGGGTCCCCATCCAGCCATCTCCCACTCCTCTGAAGGAAAGCCAGGCATTGGGTGGGTGCTCACAACAGCCTGGAAGAGCACAGACCTTGAGTAAGGGGCCTCAAAGGGCAAGAGCCTGTTAAAATACCCTTCAGGGACCACTGATGATAGAAGAGTGGCCCAAGAAGAGGGGACACCTGCTTGCAAGTAACTTACTCCGTAGCTTCCTTCCACCTAACCACAAGCTGATGACCACAATTGTTCCATAAGGAGATTCCTGTAACCATCAGGACTCAGGTATTTAAATGAATTCAGCTCCTCAAAGACTGCATCCATTTCAAAAGCAGAACTGGCAGAAAAAAAAGTAATATTGCCAGTAAGATGCCAGAACAGTCGGACAAACTACAATGTCGTAACTTTTTATTAAAAGAATGAGGTTGTTTTGGAACAAAGTAAAACATGGAAGTTGATCAGAAAGCTCACTGTAAGCTGACCAGCATATCTTCTTGACATAGCACAGGATTACAAAAGTCATCTATCCATTTGTAGCTCAGCATGAAATCTGAAACCTCAGAGGAATTTGAAACCTGATTCCAAGATCAGTCCATCATTACTAGTTTAGAATTATGCCAGGAATTAATGATTTTGCATTTGTAGCAGAAACAGCTTGCCCAGCAGGCAAGAGCATTGCTTTTACAAAGAATTCTCAAACCAGCAGCTAAAGTCTCCATCAGGAATGTGCCAAGAAAAGCAGTAGCAACAAAAAGAAGGAGATTATTAAAATAATAAACCCAGCTTCTAGCACATCACAAACAGCAGTACCAGAGAGAAAAACATTGCCACCCTTCTTGTATTTTCATTACATATGCATCAGATGTGGTTTCACACATGCACTGTCAAATACAAAATAAAATAATCAAAATAATCCCCTCTTCCAGTTTAAGGAAAAAATCCATCAAGTCTCAACAGCAAAGCAGATGTCTTTTATTTTAAATATTTTAAACTGCTTGTTTCTAAAGAAGCTTGGGAGATCTGGTACCTGACAGTTTTGGTTCTGTTCACAAGAGAGATCTGACCTCTGATTTAAAGCTTTTAAATTATGGGAGACCTCACCACAGTGCAAGACTCCACCTGTACAGTCACTTGCAAAATCAGAGCCACTGCTTGTGTTTCTGCTGTGTAGCATAGGACAAAACAAATTATTTCTTGGCACCTGGTCTGCCTGGGCAAACATGGCACTCTCTCAGCCTTCTAGCAAGCTGAGCTTCAAATGCTTCCCACGTGAGGCAACACTCTCCAGCCAACTTTTCTGAGGGAACCCACACAAAGGGATCTGCCAAACAGCTTCCTGGCAGCTAATGAAATCATTGTTTCAAGAGAACGACAGGACCAGCACTTGACAATTCCACCTACACCCAGCTCAGCACTGATTAACCACGATCTCAGTCTCCCCGTCACCAAGTTCTGCTGTCTGAGCCTGCCAGGTTGAAAAGGTCATCGAGCAATATGTGTACTTAGATAGGCTGTGTCTACATCAACCTTGTTTCTCAGCTCCCAGCTAGGGAAGTAGTGCAAAAGCTGTTATGGATCTCTTCCTGGCACTACAGCCACCACCCAGTCCTGGCTTTAGTCTCAAACAGTGAGGCCTTTCAGTGTTAGCAGAGCCCAGTGCCTGCCCTGCATCTGCTTGAAGCTACCACCACACACAATGGCAGGGAATAGAACACAAAACCAGCACAGCAGGAGCCAGTTTCCTCTAAAACTATGTTCCCAGTGCTCCTTTCAAACACCACCAGAAATCAATGCCACTGCACCCAGCAAACCCTCTGCACCTTATGCGAGCATCGCTGTATCAGATAATATAAAAATCTTGTATACTAAAGGCTTCAATTGTTCCTGCCTCAAATGGAGCAGTGGGCTTATTCACTAGGGCATACCTAAGGTTTTCCAGCGTGGGTTGCTAGATTTCTGTACCTGAATACAAAAAAATGCAACAGAATAAGCAGGATCATTTGTACCTGCTGAGCTTTTCTGTGGGTATTTAACTTTCTGACACCCACATTTTAAATGTAAATTCTGACTGTTCTTATACTAAAAGAAAACATGCAGTAACATAAGACATCAAAATGCAGGCAGTAAAAATTTAAACTCTTCTAAAAGGGTTTCCCATCAGTCCAGAAAGATTCCAAGTCAAATACCAAAAAGACCCTGAGACTGACTTCAAAAAGTAATTTTGAACTTCATCTTTTGATTTCTAAATTTTTGGGATTCAAAGTCCCATGACTGCCTCTGCATCAATGAGAAGAAAGAGAAAACTTTTACATGAACAAAATCTGAAGCCAGGCATTGCAATGAAAACATCAAACTGTACAAGGGTGAAAATATTGCCATGGGAGTGGTGACACTAGCACTGTTTATTCTCTCTGTCTACCACAGCAGAGTCCCCAGAATGACAAGGGATACCATGAGTAGGGCCAAAAAAAATTTCAGCATGTAACAACCTACACACATCACATTTTAATCTCTCTCTAAGAACACTAGGCTATTTCTTGTATTCAGTTACCTGTGCAGAAGCTACTGATCATTCTGAAATGCCTTTTAGCATCCACACAAAATTATGGTCAACCCAAGAGAGAATAACTAGATTAGCATTTCTTGCACTCTCACCTTCCAGCCATTCAGAGAAGTCCTACTCAAGCATTGCTATAATTTTGAGTTCTCTTTTAATTAAAAGGCTAAAAGTATAATATTAATTGACAGATGGAATTTAATATGTAGCTGCTGCACACACTAGAGATGAGGTACTGACTTTTAAGGGATTTATTACTTTGTGATTAGAATGGTAAATTAACCTATCTGCTGTCTGCAGCTAGGCTACTTCTGGTACCTGGGCACAATCATTTACAGCTGGTAACTCTACTCTGCAATTTCCATACTTGCATATTATACAGATGAAAAACAAAGAGCAAGAATGCTCTTCAAATGCATTCCCCTCCATCCAGACATGCAGAACACATGACATTATGAAGAAGCCTGAAAAACAGAACTCATTATCTAAATACATTTAAAACTGTGACATAAGAGTTCTCAAGTGAAGCATTCCAGAAGATTAGCAACTAGGAACTGTATGCAGTCCATGCCTCTGTACCTGTCCACATGAAACAGAGCAATGCCAGCCTAGTACTTATGTCTTCTTTTCATCCCCCCCACCCTTCATAGCTCGCACTTACCCTTTCTGTATTTGTTGACTACAAGAGTAGAAGGCTACAGCAGCAACACCTTGAGATGTCACAGCTATGCAATCCCAATTTTCCAACAGCTGAAAATTAAGTCAAATAAACCACACAAAGACACAGCATTTTTTTTCTACATGATTAGCTCTCACTTTTTTATGAAAGCAGACTGGTGTGAGATACAATATATTATTAAAACACTATAAATTGGTATTCTTTATTTTGTCTGGAACAAAACACTCAAAAATTTCAGCTGTACTTTTTCCAGCCCTTAGCACAGTCTGTATGATCAGTCAGTCACCAGCAATATTACCAAGCCTGCACTTTCTCTTCCACCAGTGTGTTTTACCTATCAGCAATAAATATTGTGCTTTAGTATCTCCAGGCCTAAAGATCCCATGACAAATTACTAAATATGATCTTTCAGCTCAGATAAATTGTAATAAACACATTGCTACGTATTTTGCTACTGCCACTATGCATGATGCTATTCTTTCAGTATTACACTTGCATGTCTAGGGGTCTGAATAAAAACTTGAGAGATTAATTTTTACAATAAATAATTAGGAAGCATGATGAAAAAATTATGCATATGAGTGCTCATATGTGCACATTCGCTCATACTATATTTGGTAAGACCAAATCAAAATACCACAAATCATCATTATCTTCAGCCAAGATGTTTTACATATGTTGTTTGTTCTCCTTCCAAAGAACAGTAGTGCTAAATGTCATAGGAGCAAAACCCGCTCCCACACAACTTCAGATGAACACTGCAGCTCTCTGAATTTCTTGTGAAGGCTGAAGGAAACAGCTCAGCAAGGTTTTCAATCTAACAACTGCATAAAGGAGGGGAAAAAAACATCCCCTCCAAGGAAAACTATCAGGTGATGTTTTTCTGAACCTTGGAAATCCTTCTTCTGTGTAAATTATGCATTTATCACAGCAACATATCATGAGGAATTGCTTTTCCGAGTTTTCTATTATAAGAGTAGAAAATAAAAGAGAATAACAAACTTGGTAAACACTGACAGGTTTATCTACAACAGTAATTCTGATTTTAGTATTTTTAAAAAAAATTTAACTAGGTAAGAATGAGGTAATCATTAAGATTAATCTTCATGCTAGTCTTGCATACATCATTGTTTCAAGTTTCACATTTCTGTCACCAAAGTAAGCATATTACTTTCTCCTCCTGCTATCCTAGTTTCTAGTGTGCTACAAGGCAGCAAATAAACACCTGATGCTACTTTATGAGCTTCGATCACCTGATCCATTGTGATTTTGAGGGTTAATTTCTATGCTAAGACTTTAATCATAACCATTCTAAAGAGAACAGATGTATTTTCTTAAACTCCACAAACATATGAATCATTAAACAAACATCTCTGAGTAAGGCACAACCCAGCAGGGCTGATATGCATCCATACTTCCTCCAATATTAACATTTTAATAGGTGATGACTGATCTTAACATTACAAATTCATATATAGAGAGGGTACAAAGCAGTTAGCAGCCTTCACTGCATGTAATAAGTGAAAAGGGTTTGTCAAAGCAAAATTCTCTCTTGATCCTTTTCTTGAGAAATTAAGTAGAGAAAAATTTTGATCAGTCTCAGTGGCAAAACCTACTCCAGAAAACATGACAAACCAAAACTAACCTGGTGGCCTCATATGCCAAACTTAAAGGCAAGAGTGGTAAAAGAAATAGAGGGGAAATAAAATGAAGTTTTTCATGAGCAGAAAGCTTTAAAAAACCCCAAACCTACTACTCTCTTCCCCAAGACCACCAACAAAAACTCCATTAAAAAACCCCACCTTAAATGCCCATAAATTAAAAGAGCTTTAGAATAAACACCTTAAATGTGCTTTGTTAAGATGTAGAGGAAAAGTGACAAGAAGAGAGTTGAATTCTGTAAGCCAGTGCCAGAAAGTACATCAGGGCACAGTTTTATCCTGCCTATTCATCCCTCTCATCTCTCTGACCCCCAGAAGGCAGGCATTTGAAGACCTGCTCAAAATCTAATTAGCTGTATTTACATTTTGACTCAGCCACCTAAATCTGCTAGAGCAGACACTATCATTCCCTCCTGAGAAATCCAAGAAATTTGTTTACTTTTAAGTTTGCTCTAACAGCCAGTAGCTTTTTAGCTGTTGGGCACGGGTAGCTCCTAGCATGTCTTAAATACCATCTCCAAATCACTTTGTATTGTACTGTAACAACTTTTGTGAAAAAAATTCACTATAAGTACTTACAGAACATCAGCAAGTCCAAAAGTCTTAGAAAACAGTAGGAACAAAGCCAAAAAACACTAGGAAAGAACTTTCTTCTGCCTTAAGAAGGAGCTAACAGGAGTTAACAAAAAAGCTATGTGTCAACAGTGATTAGAATTTCCATGAAATAAGTACTGCAAAATTATTTGGGATCAAGGCTCACAATATTTGCAAAGAAAATGTGCAGAGAAAAAGAGAACGTGGTGACTACTTCTGCTAAAAATCTCTCGATAGTGAAAGCAAGAGGAAAGTATGGTTCTCATCCATAACTAGAAAAGCAAGACAAGTCTATGGTACTCCTGCAATAGCATAATGAAAAATGACAGGATTCTAAAACTCCCACCTACACACAGACATTTTTCTTTTAACATAGATCACGTAAGTTAAACTAGTGGCTCACCTGCACATCAATAGCAAAATTAAAACCTAACTTTTAATTGTTAACATGCAAATCTTACTCTGGTTTAATCATACCAGTATAATAAAAATCACTGTAATGTTTGCTTTGGAACTTTTCCAGCTGGTGGCCAAATAAGAACCTATTTGAAGGTTTTCCTTAAAGCTGTATGCCTGTTGAAATTTTTCCTTTTTCCATCCCCCAACTGTGGATCTAGCAGCTGTAACAACAGCTGGGCCGTTTAGCAACTGTAAAAGACAAACGCCAATTACCAGAAAAGGGCTTTCTAGTAAAAGAAAATAGGGTCTGTAAGCAAGTTTCTGCAGACTCCCCAACTATAAGATTTTACTCTGTAACTTGGCACCAGCTGGAGAGCTGCCTCTTACTCTGTGCTACTGCAGAACTCACCAGGCAGATTCCTGATCCTGTCTCTCATTCAGTTTTGACAGGGAAAAATAATTTTGCTGTTTTAGAAAAAAACAATGTCCTTCCATGCTATTTTACTAATTATTTGTTTTGATTCATGTACTCTTTTTAGTATCAAGACTTAATAAAAGCAAGGCTTCAATATCAGACATTAACTAGAAACACCTCTAGTATGTATCATGTCACCAAGATTGAGCTGACTCTAAATTCTACATATCTTATACAGAGATCACCCCATTTGAAACAGAATGATCCAACTACAATATGAAAACAAGCCTTCTTGTATCAAACCCCTACCACAGTAGTGGGTTTAGTTGTCAGAAAACAAAAAATCCTAAACTTCTTCATAATGATCCTTAGGGGTCCTTTCAGCTTTCTCAAGTAATTTACAATTGGCGTATGTTAGAGGAGTCTAAAAATGTCCTTAAATACTTTACTGATCTAAATTTATTAGGATAAGAATATTTGTAGCTTCTGTTGACTTTAATTGCAGTTGTGAGCATTAAGCTGCTCACAATATGCAGCCCCCTTATTTCAGCATCTAAGTATAGGTTGTGTACCAGCCCAGAAGAATTGCTAATTGGAAACACTGCTCATGGTGCCAAAGTTGAAACTGAATGCTGAAAAGAATCAAACACTTCTTATTTCATTTGCTGTCTTTATCCTCCTCCTCTTCATCTCCACAACTCATGGGGAGTTTTACAAAATGGTTCAGCCTGTAAAGTATCAGAGAGAAACTTGGAAAGAAACCTCCTAGAAAAAAAAGATAAAATAAGAGTATTTTGAGCAATACCAAACAAAATCAACCAACCTTTCTGGGAACAAAACAGGCAGAGATGCCAGGGAATGCAAGGGAGAAATGCAGTTCTGAAAAAAATGAACTTGAAGTACATTTGAAGTACCATGTACTGTTCTGCTACAGATACTAACATACTCTGCAAATAAACACAGCACTGACAGAAAAATATAGGAAAAAAGTCAGAAGAGATTTTATGACTTGAACTCTACCGTGCCAGGTTCCACTCTTTCAAAAAAAAGTATAAGAATTTCAATGCAGAAACAGGTTATGACCAGCTGATCACCGAATTCAAGGAATTACTTCAACAGGTTTTACCATAGGTACAATAATTGATTGTGAAGGTATGAAAATGTAATACTCTGAAAGTTCACCCAGAGCATCCTCCTCTTATTTCAAGCATGCTGGCAAGGCACATGTTCCACTTCATGACACACACAGTAATGATCTGTTACAAGCTGTAATTGTTCCTGCACATGTACAAAAGAATATTGTGCTGTATCCCCAGGAAGACATCATGTTCTAGAAAGGGCAAAATGTACAGCTGAACACTGTGAGTCTTAATAGGAGCTGTAAGAAAAAGGATGAAGAAATTAATACTTACCATCTGTACATGACCAATACAAAAATGAATTCCCTTTGGCTGGAAAAGTATTCACAAATGCTGAATTTTCACCATATGCACTCTAATAATCTCAAAATGTTTTGATCATGCACTCCTAGTGGTAACAAAATTTTTGAGTATGCACTCCAGTATACATGGGTTTATTTCTTTATAAAATATACATATGTATGACTGAAGTTCCAGTATTTTCACCTCACACACCCCACTTTGGAGACCACTGCTGTAATGAACAGAAGAACCAGTGCCAGCAAAATAAACACCTGCCCCAGATATTTGCTATCAATATCCACGCAAAAATCCTGTGGGCTCTGAGGTGGTTATTACAGCTAAGCTTTTGCTCACAGAAGTGAAAAGTCAGTCTTACCAGAGGTGGTGGTGGTGGAGGGGGCCCCCCAGAAGGTGGTGGTGGAGGTGGTGGAGGAGGAGGAGGTGGTGGCGGTGGCACAGGCATCCGTTCGGATTTCTAGCTTCACGCAGTTGTGAAAAATACAGCCAAAGTCTATGTCCTTGAGGAGAAGGAAGGGAGGAGAAGAAAAAGTGGAAGAATAAAAAGAAAAATCAGAGAGGAATGTATTTATACACTGCAAGCTGAAGATTGGCCAAATATCTAGCTCTCAGCAGACTGAAGACTTTTATACTGCCCTGCTTCCAAAAGTACAGTACAAACAGCCTCATTACAGTTATGATGACAACTTACATCTAAAGAGCAAGCTCACGGATCTGGACCAGTGCCGTGAGTACCAAATGCATGGATGCTAGCCTGTCCAACTATTACATCTTGCCTTAACCTAGCCCATAGCCCTGAAATGCAATTCTGCAAAGAACAAATCACAGTCGACCACATGCAGACACTCCTGCTGGGACAAAAACTCTGTTGATTTTAAGCCAGAGGTTTGCTGCTCTAAGGAGAGAGTAAGGGACTTTTTAAGGTTCAGCAGACTTACTCAGTGAGGAAAAAACCCTCATGATTTAATAATGAATAAAGAAATAATACTAGAAATTAATGCTTCTATTACCAAATGATATCTTATCAAGGATCAGACATCTCAAGTGTTAAAGCCAAGTGTTTTTCCTGCCATTTTTAAATGTTAATTTTCACTATTTTTTAGTAATACACTGACAAAAAGGCACATATCTTCCAACAAAAACTATATTTTTTTTTAAAAAAAAAAACCTTTTGCAGAACGACAGTGCATCACTCACTGGTCTTCATACCTAACCCAGCCCTCAGCATGATTCAGTCATCATTAAAGTTAACAAGAAACCCCTGTATTTCATTAGTGACTTGCAAATGAAAGTACTAGGCAGTGCCAGAGAGAGCCTTCTGGAAGCCATACTTGAAATCTTCTTTTGATAGTGACACTTGGATAAATGCTCCGAACACATCTAGTTTTACATCTTGTTCTACATCCATCACGTCACGATTATTTTCTGAGACTCTTCACAACTTCATATGAAACAGTGTCAAAAGCCCTACAATAACACTAAAATATGTCATATGCTTTGTCTTTTCTTCCTGCAAGGCTTTATCATAACAAGAAATTACACTGGTTTCTCACATTTACTCTTTATACATCTCTCTAGGTCATAATTTGTTTCCTTGACTCCTGAAAGGTCTTAAAAACATTTTTCATATTTTAATGTTTTACTAGAAATTGATGCCACGTTGAAATGACCACAGTTCCCAGACCCTATTCCCATTGCTTCATTTTTAAAAGCAGGCACTCCATGCTTTTCCAGAATCATCTGTGTAGGGAGGAGGCATGACAGTTAAATCTGGAAAAGTTCAGGAGAGAAAACAACATAGAAATGAGGCAAGTTACAGTCTTGAGTGGAATATCTGGCTGTTTTGCTAGAGGGTTAGATTGGAAGAGGCAGCGAAATGAAAATGTACATGCAGACTTGTTCCCTTCCTACCTAGTGTACATGAACAATGTCCTGATAATATCTGGGTATTTTTCTCCTTTTCTACCTTGTAAAATACGTAATGACAGATCAGTCAAAAATTAAACTTGCAGAGCCTCTGAAACACTCACTTTCTCCCTTCAGAGATTGCTATGCAAAGGGCTGGCATCTCAAAGCACCCTGATCTGTAACAGAATCGGTTACAGTCACTTTAATAATCTCTTAATGAAGCTTTCCAAGAAAGCTGGCATCACAGCATCTCCACCATTCCACCCTCATTGCTGCCCTATTCAAAAACCCATTATCAGAAGATATCTCTTTTCCTCAATTAAGCCATTCAAAAACACGGACATAAGGAGAATGAGTCTTCCCAGCTAATAATATGTTTCGGGTTAGTATCTTCCTACCCTGCAATACAGGCCTTTTGTCTTCATTAAGGATTTAGAATGGGAAATATGCTCTTAGTCAAATCAGGAAAAAAAAATACCACCCACGCTCCTGTGGCAGACCACATGAATGGCAGCAGGAGGTAGAACACATTGGAGGCAAGCAGCAGTGGGAGAAAGGAAATGGGAATCAGCTCCTGCTATTTAAAAGTCACAATCTGAAATGGCATCAGATGACTTTTCTAGCTGCCTCTCCACCAGTCCTTGCCCCAGCACCTGTTCCTCCAAATGATGCAGCCTGAATTCAAGGATTAAAAACTGTGTGACCATCTACAACCCAAAATTCAGTGCAGAAGAAGGGTTCACCATGTATCCCACTCCCATATCCTCCTGTCCAGTGGCATCAGGGAAAAATAGATTCAGTGGGGCTACAACACAGAGCCCTTGAATGAAATACTGGAGGCACCATATAGCTTTCTTCCCACACTGCTTCAAACCCTCTATAAATGAACCATCTTTCAGAAAATCCAGCTGATGTGCCTTCTTTTGTCTCTTACCACAAATCCAGAGGCCCGATATCCTGACCTTGCCATGCTTTTGTGTAAACATTAAACCTCTTGTTTTTTATACCAGCACTATTACAAATGAAGAACCATTTTCCACATAGGGGCTCTATTTGTTGAAGCAGGCTTTGAAAGGAGCACTGCCATCTCACAAGTAGACAATGTATGCTGACAAAGGCAGAAATCTTCAAGCTAACTTACAATAAAAAACATTTGGCTCTTAACATTTAGTCATAACTGCACAGTCTACACTTTTTGATATGTAGGATTGGCTATGATAGCCTCTTTTGTATTACTGCAGCAACATCATGTGGACTGTATTGAAAGAAAATTATGGAGAAGGCTGCAACACTCAATATATCAACACACATTACTTGGAGGCTTCTGCTCCTTGGTTAAAGGCTGTATTTCATTTGCCTCTCTCCTCATTATATTACATATACACAAACATATATATATATTATATATAAAAAAAGCCATGGTCAGTAATTTCACACAATAGCTTCAGAACATGCCGAGTTTATGGATTTTCACACAATAATCTAAATAAATTCTGAATTAAAAACAAAAAAAGGGGTGTCATATTGATCAGTTCTAGTGGCTGGTAAGAGCCAAGCAAGAGGGAAATGCTACCAAGGATCCTTAAGGCACATGTGCCCTTTTTCCACTCCTCTAAATATATATACCTATAATTGGAAGAGAGGGGTCTGAACGATCCCTGAGGGACAGAAACAAAAAAGATACAGTTCAAAAGGCTGGCAATAGGTGGAGGGAAGAAGCCTGTATGTTTAACCTCAGTTTCCTATGGCAAGAAGCAATGTAAATCTTACCTTGGCTTAAATATCACAGAGCAGAATCAAGCCCAACAATTGTGGAATTTATTGCAAAAAAAAAAAAAAGAACAAAAAAAGAGAAGAAAATCCCAAACCCTGCCTTTTCTAGTCCACCTCCCTACCAAAGCAAGGTTGTACATTTTTTTTTCATGCTTTCTGAAGTCTTATTTTAGGTGTCCCAAATAATGTGGCTTTTATTATTTCCCTTGGGAAGATCTTTCCCAGTCAAATAACTCTTTTGGTTCAGACTGCCTGACATGCAGCCTAATTTCTCCTTCTCTTAGTCTGATCCCATTTGCACTTCACTGCAGATGACTCCACCTTGTTCTGAGCAAAATAGTTTCTCCTACTGCTCAACATCAGCTTTGTGGAATTTAAGAACTGTAACTCAAATGTACATTTACAAGGACTTCTTGTACTTTTCGAGCTGTTTTACTTCTCACAAGGCAGTGAACTTCACATCAGTCAGAAAACGTTATTACTCTTCTCTGATCTCAAAACAATTGGTCTTCTTTTGTTCCGCTGGTAAGGATAATCCTGAACCTGGTAATTTCAGGTGTCACAGATTATTCCTCGTGTGTTCTCACCGTGTGCGCTTGAATAGCAGCTGGGTTTAAGAACAAGAGTGCAGTCATCAATGTAAGAACTCAACCTCCAGATTTCTGAAGGCCCAAATAAATTCTTCACCCAGACTTTAATTTGAAGGGTCAGACAAGACAGAGGAGGTGCAGATCTTTCTTTTTCATGGACTGCTCTCTCAGTCTTGTGCTAGATTTGCCTGTGGGAAACTCAAAACCTCTGCCTAAGCTTTTCTGTAGCTTTGGTCTCGCTTTATTCAGCTACCAGAAATGCACAAACTCTGATCCAAGTGCTTCACAAAGGTCTCCTCCTGAAGTGTCCCTCCCACAGCCTCAGTGCAGGGCTCACAGTAAAACAAAATCCTGCTGAGAGCAGAGAGCCACTCTAAGAAACAGTGGATTTTGGACAGCAGCTCACACGTCTCCTGCCACACTGACATTCAGCAGAACCACCACAGGTGTGCCTGCAAAAACTATTCTGAAATACCTTCACCCACCAAGGAAAGGGAAGGCATGAAACAGCTGTACCTTTAATTTAGTACAATGTCTAGAAGGGGAAAAGTCAGAGAGAAAAGAAAAATCACAATTATTTAAATGTGCATCATATGCATTTATGCACTAAAACAACTCTAAATAGGGGTATTTTTTAAATGGCCAATGTCCTTAGGTCTTTAGGTGGTATAGTCATTAACATGAAACAACACAGTTGGAATTGAAAATCTGACCCTTATAACCAAATTGGAGAAAGGACTGCAAAATAACAGATTCATTACTCCTGCATTTGCAACCACTGCAGCTGCACACTCTGAAGTAGGTAATTCAGCTTTGGGGAAATGTACAGGTTTTCTTCCTTCAAAGGAAAGGCTGGGGTAGATATTTCAAAGGTGTGCAGGAGAGCTTATCTATAATATTGGTCTTACTTTCTTGATTATAAACAGAAGAAAAAAAATTAGACCACAAACTGGATTTATCTTTTAATCAACCTTTGTATAATCAAATACAATTTCCTCATTAACTGCACTGTTCTGAGTTAGAGGTTTTACGTCCTTGTATTTCAACAGTAAGTCAAAATTACCTGTGAAAAAACAGCATCAATAAGCATATGCTCAACTTTCATGATCTCAAAAGTAGACAGTTAGCATAACTGTCTGCCCATTTGCTCCTGCAAAACATCACTGAAGAACAGCTGAAATCACTGGTATGAGATCTCAACGGATCTTTTAAAGACAGTACAACATGTGGAGATATGGGGAAGATTAGAAACAAAGAACAGCAGATGTGTTACAGAGATCAACATTCCTGTTGTCACTATTGCACAACTGGAAAAAACTTGGAAAAACTTCTGTTTGGAATAAGGTGGTCTAGATTCTAATTTTAAGAGAATCAAACCATTTAATATTTAAGCACTGGATGCTACATTTTCTTTTTCTTTTTTGAGTATGAATGACTTTTTGTGTTTAGAGAACCCAACAAGAAAGAATCAAGGTAGAGCCTCTGAATATCCTGTCTCTCTGTCACTCTGCAGTGATAACCCATTCACAAAATAATTGATAGTCTCTGCTGCATTTGAGACACTTAAGAACTGTGCAGAAGTGTCAACCTGTTAGAACCTTCATTTACAGAAGGAAGGCAAGTACCCATACACATACCCATCTTACTATATATATATATTAAGACTTTCACATGCATATTCCCACAGCTGACTAAGGATGCCTTTCACCATCTCCTGACAGTTCTACACCTGAATTGTGTACAACTTGAGAGAAATTTCTAGTCTCAGTCACCATTTACATCACTACAACGAAAGGCAGAATCTGGCTTTTGCAATTCCACAGGAATGTGTGAATCTTAACGAAGGGCTCTTGCTCCCTTAAATACCTGATGAAACATTTCTAAGCAGCATTTGTCTTCTACAGGGTCTGTAGGATTGTCTCACAGCACGTAGCAGTATCCTGAATTTCAGCCAAGGACTGTAAGTTCCCCTCAGCTTGGACTATTTCCACCAGGCTTAACGCAGTTAAGGGCTGCTTCCCCCTTCTGCCTGAAAAAAACTCAGCATGACTCTTATTCTGTCAGAAGCCTGTTAAAATTGCTAGAAACTGTCCAGGGCTGACCCAACAAGACTACAGGAATTTGAAGACACCTTGTTTCCATGTGTGCTGTGGGCAGATCTCTGCTGGATGGTGCCGAGGCCAGAAATGACAGTGCTATACCTTGACAAACCTCCCTTCAGAGGCAAAGCTGCACAGATGACTTCAGATCCCTACATATGACTATTTCAGGGTGTAGCTTCCTCTGCTCCATAGGGATCTGTCATAGAAGACGGATTGTAAGGGAGCAGAATAAGAGAATTCATCATCCTCTTTTAAATAAAGAGCAAGAGAAAAGAACAACACACACCAAGAAGAAATATGTTGTGCCTACAGTAGTGTTAACCCGAAGTTAAGAGAGTCTAAAGACAAATGAGGTAAATTAGAAGTAATTAGGACTTGCACAAAGACATAACTTTTCAAAGGAAACAATTTATACAAAGGGTTTCCTTGAAATTAATACCACATCATCCACACAAAGACAGACATGGCTTGTTTCACTGCCAGATATACAAACAATGGTGAATTCGATATACAGCCATCAGCAAAGTTAATCATTGGCCTAAGCTAAAGAAAGGGCAGCTCAGTAGACGTTCAAGGTCACGGCCACAATCTGAAGACAACTGTTTACTCTTATACTCCTCAAGATTACCAGTGTGAGCAGCGCTTGAGCTCTCTCTGCACAGGTAACGTGATGTTTCAGGATAACATTTGCAAGTTTTGCAGCCTCTGCTAAGAAGCTAATTGTATGTTTTCACATAATTATTAATGGTTTATTCCTTTATAGTTATTGATACATTTATTGACTATCATTTTTATAATACAGAGTTATTTGAAAAGTATACCTGTGCACAGAATGGTTTCCACAAAAAAAATTCCAATTCCCTTAACAGAAAAAAGTTTTGCTTTCCAATTAAGCAGCTAGCATCAAAATGGAAAATACAAACAAGGCAGTATTCAGCATCTTGCTCTTCTATATTTGCTACAGACTGCTCAAACCTTGTTTTAAAATGCCAGTCAAGTGAAAAGAATTTGCAAACGTGGGTATTGGAAGACTAGAAGACTTTAAAAACCCAGTTCTTAAATAATTCTAAAATTTCCACTTTCAACCACATGATATTTTATCAGAGGGTCTATTTTCACAGCTTTACATCTTGAAAAGATGAATTTATAGAAACCTGCATGCATGCCATGTCAGGCTGATAGCTATCAGCTTAAGAAACAGTCTAATACTGGCAATGCAAGAAAAATAAATTTTGCAATTCAACATGCACCAAGCTTTCAATACAGTTTGAGGCCCCAGCATGAACTGTGGTCACTGTATGTGCTAAGGAGAACTGTCTTTCACAAGGGATGTAAAACACAATGATCTGGTCATCTGCAGGAATAGGTTGTCAGGGAAATCCTCACCTCAAGGAAAGAATGGGAAGCTTTGATTATGGTTTTTAGTGAAATTGTGATTACTTAATTTCCATTCCAGTGGTAAAAATCTTAGCCCTAATGGCCTAACAAATTAAACTATAACTTCTGAACATTCATTGTCACTTTCACACCCTTTTCTGTCAATCCTGCTTGAAGCTGCTGTCCCATTTCAGTGACATAATTGATAGCTTCATCTCAGACGTTCTTTACAATAGGGTAAAACTTCCATATGTACAAGTACATGACCATAAACCTCTATGTTATTAAGAAAGCCTTGCTATGCTACCATAATATTGCATTTTTGCTATTTTAACTAACTCATCGTTCTGAAAAATAATATGCAGTATGTTCTTATTCTTCCTTAAGTGTCAAAGCTGATATCAAACTTCCTATGTGCATAAAGGTGTAAATATGCTTTCTTGTACAGAAAATTGTTCGCCGTTTTTAAAGGCAGTGCACGAAGTACCTAGCTCAAATCTTACATCCATTTACTCAGGACAGTGATTTTACTTTGTACAATGAACAACAAATTGCAGTCATTTGCAATTGCAACAAAAAAAAAACTTCCTGACAAAAGATGTTTGGATTTGTAGGCCTAGTTCTGAATTGCTAATAAAACAAAGTGCTGAGAAAAAAAAACAATATGAGTTTATTAAATTGAAGTTTCAGCCCTTTGACTTATTAAAGGTCTTCATTTGGAATTCCTTGAGAAAGGCATTATATTTAGAGAGGAAATTACGATTGATACCTACCTGTACGCATGGCATAAGCAATGAACATCAGGGACTCAAAGATACTCAACTAACTTTGCTGCCTGATGAAGAAGGAAAATTATTCTAGGGATTAAATGGCAATAGATTTTTTTTGCATTTGTATCTGTCATAGGCACAAAGGAGAAAAGTGGTTTTCTTTGAACAGCTTCCAAGTATACTTTCAGAGCAATCCGTGTCTGCTACCATCAGACCAAGCAGGTTAAAGATGAGGACTCGCTTGTTTCCATGAATTCCGGTGTCAAGTTTTATGCTAGCTTTGGATTTCAGCTTTCACATTAACCAGCCTGGATCTGGCCCATCCTCTTTCTTTATTTCACTTTGTGAATATTTATCCCCTTTCCTAGTGGTTTGCCAGTCTCCCCATTCCCACCCTCCATTTTCTTTGTCCTGGTCACCATTCACTGCAGCTGCTGCCTGCTGTTGATGCAAGCCAAGGTAAAAAGAGGCATTTCATTTAAAAGGCAGAGTTGTCTGCCTTGGGGAAAGAAACACTGCATATGGAGCAAAAGTAAGTAACTCTGTATGATGATACTAAAGGTTCAGCACAAGTTACTAGTACTGAGAAAAACAGAAAATGCAGAGCTAGGCTGATCCAGCTGTGGAAAAAACATGCAATTGCAACGATACTAGGAGGTGTTTACCAAGGTGTTTACCAAGGTGTTTATCCTGACTAGACTGGTGTTAGTGCCAATGTACAACGCTCCACCTGATGGATCGGATAAAAGAGTGATGTATTGGAGAAAAACAAGCAGGTCAAACAGTCTGGGCGGAGAAAAGGAGCAAAGCAACCACAGTATACTCATTCTGCAACTACACCAGGCCTTTGCAGCTCTTGGTACAGCTTCTTCAGAGCAAGCCCAAGTACCCCCACACGGGACTGCATCACTTATCCTACTGTTAAGTCAATGTAAACTCATGATCACTTGATCCAAGAATATTTTGTACAATCCCCTTTTACATAATTTCCTTGCTACTTAGTCATTTCAAGGCTAAAAAAGGCTTTCATTCTGCATTAAATGCCCTGTTAGGCCCCACATCTATCACTCACACAGTACATTACAGAGCTAGTCTCCACCCCCTCTGCCAATCTACTAATCTAAGGGCTAATCCATATCTTTTTTTTTTAATGACAAATTTTCCTTTGTTTTCTGTAGAAGTGAGATCAGCTCTTCTGGGTTTTTTTCAGTTTAACTCTGAAAATACTCCAGGAAACACGATCTGCTGCAACAGAGGTAACATCACTAATGTACGTTGAGCTGTTCACACTCATACAACTCACCAATAAAAGCAACTTTCTGTCCACATCCCAGGCAGAATTTGACAGATATTTTTGCAGTGATTTACATACCCCCAAGAGAAGCAAACATTCCCTCTGAAAATAAGATGCTAAAACCCCAGTCTGCTTTCCTGGTATGTAAGCTTGGCTTGCCTTTTATGTGCCTCATGATTTTCTTTATGAGTCTACTCACCTAACACAGAAGATCTGTAGATTGTGAACAGATATAGCATTATTTATTTTCTTCTTTAGCAAATAAAAAAATGTGGAACTCATTTGGACAAAAGCCAAAAACCTGTCAGGACTATTTTATATACATTAGTAGTGTTGCCGCATGCATATCTTTCTCTCACACAAAACTATGCCAGTTAGGAAAGCAATAACATAATAGCTTTAAAACAATACAGTATGAAAGAGGAATAGAAGACCCCAAGACTTCCTTTGTGATGCAGTACCATACTCTCTTTTTTTTTTTTTATACTTATAATGAAAAGAGGAAAACATGATATTGTAACAAGAAGTAGTTAAATGGTACAGCAGTCATTTACAGAGCTGTGGATGGCTTGTGAGAGGGACCCAGCACAAAGGGGTTACTATCTCTAAACCTATTAATTCACTTTGTTCATTTTACCCCTCTCTTATGAATGAAGCAGAAGCACTATAATTTCTAACCAACACTTCCATTTATCAAGGCAGGCACGGCAGTTGCCACCAGTGTAAATGGAGGATATAGAATATCCATCACAGAGAAGCTGCAGAGCAGACACAGTTTGTTTAGTTTCCTCAGACACTTGTAAGAGCAGGGTCAAGACTGAGCAAGCGCTTTCATGCTGAATTTTCTGTTCCTATGCTGAGTGAACTTAATCCTGGAGGGACTTTTGGCCCAGTTTTGCCCCACTTTTCACTTTAGCACTTACTCTGTTGCTACAGCATAGCTGCTATGCTGCTCTGCTCTGCCTGGGCAGGCTGCGGGGTGACACCACAGAGGGTCATACATCTACTTGTAACAACGGTGAAAGATGACACAGGGTCAATGCAAAGAAGAATTAGGCTCTCCATGCATGGTCTTATTTGAGAGAGAGATATTTCTGGTAGTGAAATGCGTTTCAGCTGTTGTTTCAATTACCGCGGCATAAAAACATACTTTCTGCATCTTGTGAAAATCCTTTAGCTGTTTCACATTCTTTCAAAGCAAGCAAAAGGCAGCTTTACAGCTGTCATGTATGTAATACCGAATGAGTCCACTTCACAATACTCAGAAGTCAAATTACGGTGGGTGTATTCAAAAAAATACTATTTTGTCTAAAAATATAGATTATTTCTTTCCAATCTGGAAGCCCCAAGGACATTTTTTCCTGCGTGTAAATATAGCACTTTTTATATCTCTCTTCATCCTGGCCAGGAAGCCACCAGACAACCCTGATGTAGAATGACCACAGATAAAAAAGCAACTGTGAAGTACCATTAAGGTTTTGCTCCTATAAGCCCGTTTTCAGAAAGCTTCAGTCTTTCAAAGACAGTAACTACTTTGTGTAAGAACACAGACTAATTGAGGAAGATCCATAAGAACAGTGTTAAAGGCAGTCCAGAAAGCTGCATCTCAAAACTGCACAGCAGCCACTGGTAACTCAGTGTAATGTGAGTACTAAAGACTTCTAGACAAAAGACTTTACTGGATATCTCACTTGATTATTATGTTTATTTAGACACTAATTTCATATACATGCTGAAAAAGACAGGAATCTTTATTCTGGTGCAGCAGAGCCTAGTAACATTTCCCCAGAGCTTCAACTTTTCATCTGTGATCTCATTTATTAGAACTTAAATGAACTGCATAAAATACCCACATAATAATGCAGCAGATGCCCACACACATGCAGGATCAGTAACTTACAGGGCAAGAAAGCTGAGCTGAGCTGAGCCCATCCAGGCTCATCTACTTTGCATGACTGAACAGAACTTGTCCCAGTCATAGGGCACAGAGAAGAAAAGCTTCCAGAAAAGCAAATGCTTCTGCAAGAATAATGTAATCTTTATAGGTGATTTATGACTTATAAACAAAGAGATTTGATACCAGTTTTTTTCACTGTTTTGATTTTCTTTGGAGCTAAAATATTTCAAAATATCAATATTAAACTTTTTAATACTTAACATAAGTTAGTTTTTTTTTTTTTTAGATGTAAAATAGTAAATTGTGTTATTCGGCTTTGGAGTTCTCATCATCTCTCTCTTAAAAAACGCAAACATTTTTCTGTTTGTTATGACTAAGATATTATTTTTTGTTCAAGGTCTTCTTTCCAGAGGACAATGAGTTTCCCAAAATACTGACCTCATCAAGCAATAAAATTACTAAGTACAAAGATCATCTATTAGCATCTGGCTATACCCTGTTAGGACATTCACCAAACAGTGCTTACTTTTATGGTGTGATTGCTGAGATGTGACAGTGCTATGTTTTGATTTACTGTTAAAACCAACTATCTAAATACTTTCTGGAAGTTCAGATTAGTTGTCATTATGTACAGACTGCAAACATTGACTCTACATTCCCTTACTGCAGTAATAGAAGTTGAGATGTTACAGGATCTTTACTTGTATTTCCTCTCGTAGGTGTGGAAGGAGTAAGAGAAACAGAGGAAGTTGCTTTGTATTATATTACATGATTTGATAAATACAGTCATATGTTGCCCTTTCCAGTGCATTACAATCACAGAATCTGAATTTCAAGTGCATCTCAATCATTTTCAGGCATAGATCCAAACCAGCAATAACTTGAGCACTGCAGCTAATGAATTAAACATTGCATCTGCCCCTAAGCAACCAAAGTCTGTATGCAAAGCTGGTCAAACTATTTATACACCCCTGTCTTTAGAGAATATATATTCTTTATTAAAAAAGACAAATAAAAAAAAGTTTCATACTTAAATTGCAAGCCCCATTCCCTAACCTGCATTTTCTACAGGAAAAACATCAACTCCCACAGCATTCTTTCTGGTTACGAGTCTAACCCAGATTTTATCATCAGCATCTACAGCAAAACAGCCAAAACAGTCTATCAATTAAACAGACCGCACTTACGCAATCCGCTTTAAGGGTCCCACACTGTGCTCCTCATGTTATCTCTCACACGGAAGCCGGTCCCGGACAGCAAAGCAGGCTCAACCTTTCCCCTGCACGCAGGGCAATGTCCCGTACGAGCCGTGGGTGGCAGCAGCGTCTGCACCGCCTGCGCATTCCAGCCGCGACACTGTTTTGGGTCACAGGTTCACGCAGCGAACGGGAACCATCCCCACGCACACAAGCGCCTAACAAATGTCCCAGCTCCGACTGCCATCACGCAGTAAAGGTGCATTCATTTCCCTCGTCATCTGCCCTATGGCTTGTCCTTCAGCGCAGAGCACGCGAACTGAAGATGTTAACACAGATTATACAAACAGGCGTTGCGAAATAAACGGGAACTTGTACTGCATATACAGATGGAGAAACTGAAAGCACTGATTGTATCAGGAAGCAGTTCAACGACTTGATTCATGCAGCGTGCACAGTAACAGGTATCACTGCTATCGCAATTGCAGCAACATGTCACTGTCTGAATCAGCAGGAGCACTTGCAGACTTAAGCCCATAAATCCAGACCTGACCCAAGACCGTTCTGTGTAGAAATCATCAAACTTTATCTTGTATCAATGTTTTCTCTCCTAAATCAGACTTATTTTGCTATCTTTCAGAAATCTCGCTTAGTAATGTTCCACTTTCAGGACCAAACCAAACAAAGGCATGCTGGTCTCATGTGCCCTCCCCTATTATCAAACTCCTGAGTTTCTTGAGCGACCCAAGCCACCCCCCGACACACCTCAGAGATGCGGGCTGTCACACAGCCCACCATCTCTATGCCTTTGCAAACTCCGAGCATATCCAAAGAGAAATAAAAAAAATCCGCATGCTACCCTTTACCAACACATTCGCTGTCGCTCTGTATTAGCGCCAACAGGCTGATGCGAAAGTCACTAGACTTTAATCTCAATTTTTTCCACGTTTATTATCATTAAACCTTTAAGAGCTTCTTTCCAACATTTCCTCAGCATTCTCCCTCCAATACGCACGTAAGTATTTAATACAAGGTAGTTTTTACAATCACTCAGCCCCGTTTTCTCGGCTGACCTATTCCAGCACACCTACTTCAAGGACGAGAACTAGGAAAAGAAACTTCTTGCCACCCACCGCCGCCGGAAAACACCCCGCGTTCCTGTGCCCGAGAAAACAGCGGAGCAGCGCCGCGCACAGCCCACGCCTGCCCTCAGCCACGCTCCCTCCTCCGCCGCCGGAGCACCCACACCCCAGGGCGCGGTGTCGC
>VXBQ01009062.1:303805-344124 GCA_013400175.1 Phainopepla nitens | reverse complement strand
GCGGGGAAAGGAGCGCGGCGATCCTAGGATCCTGAGGGGAAACAGCCCGCCCCGGTCTCCACGGGGGAACACAAATAAATATATATATTTAAAAGTAGTCATTTAACACACGTGCACGCACATAGCCACCCCGCCCACTCGTGGGCCCCCCTTTCCATCCCCACCCTGGGAGCGCGGCGGCTTTGGTGCGAGGGTGAAGTCCCGCTGCAGCCTGGCGCACCCTCCCACGTGCTGGTGCTTCGGCAGAGCCAAAGCTGTTTTTAAAAGCCCACGTGGGTGCCACGATGCTGCCCTATGGCACGGAGAAAAGATGGCACTATCCTGTCCCCCTGCCCAAGAACATCCACTTGCCACACCACTTCTGCTCTGCAGTGTCCCGAAGGCCTTGCACTTGGAGCTGGCTGGGCGCCCTTGGCTTTAGCACCCCTGATTGTGCACTAGAAGCATCTGTAAAAAAAAAAAAAAAATAAAAAAAAATCTTGTTTTCTTCTGGATTTATTCCAAGGCTGCTTGTAGATGGGAACATTAAGGTCTTGCCCTAATGAGCTTTCCATGTTTCTGTCAGGGCAAGGGAGTTGCAGTGGAGCAGTGGCCCAGACAGCTGGAGGAATGGGGCACCCCGAGTTTGTCATGTGCGAGTCTCAGGAATGACGATGCCGATGAGTAACTTAAAAATCATAATGTGGGCTCTGGTCTGCCCAGAGCACAAGCCTTTGGATTGTGTTTTCAGGTGGCTGAGAGGCAGGCCCATCTTCACTGGATTTCTCTGGAAAACCTGTTTAGCTGAAGAAATGTAAAATGGCGTTTTTCATTGCCTTGCTTGCTTGTAAAGCAGTCCAGACAAATCAATGTCACTTGGACCTGAATGATGGCAATGTCAGCCTGAGATTGGTGCAAAGTCAACAATGGGCTGTTGTGGCACTTCTGCTCATCAGGGCAGGGGCTCAAAAATCAGTGCTCTAGATCTTCATGTCTTGTCTGTCCAGAAGTGTGAGTTTGATTTATTATTCTGAAAATATCCTCCTGATTGCTTGCCAGATTAAATAATTTTCAGTCCTAAGTATCTGCCCCAGTTGCTTCCACAGCAGTCAGGGAGCTCTAAACCCATTTCCAGCTGGTCATTAGTTTGAACTTCAAAGCCCAAAACGATGTCAAGAGGGTCATAGGTAGCGCTACAGAAAAATCAAAATGTTAGCATTTACTTTAAAATATATATATAAAATAACACACTTGAAAACTGCTTTCATTATTCATGCAAATTAGTCTCAGCTGAGACTTGATTTTAGATTGTTAATGCTGAAATGAACTTTGTCCACCTTTTAGATTAGATAGAAAAAGAAATTCAGAGGAACAGGCTGCAAGAGGAACAGGCTGCAAGAGCTGCAGGAAAAAGGTTGGTTTTGTCCTGTTACTATGACTTTTCTTTCATTTAATTTCTTTCACTTTCCAACAAGGTCCACATAATGACTCCAAAATTTGTCTGTCCAGTAGCAACCATTTCTACCTATGGGGCTGGACTGACCCAGTACAAAGGTCGTGCACTGGTCTAGTCTGAAACAATCAGCTTTTCCTGTGGTACACAGTTTGCCCACATTTAAAACACTGCAGGAGGTACTACTGCCTCTTGGCTAGTTACAGAAACTTGTCATGCACTATGTTTCATTCACAGAATCCTACTGGATTGCATGCCTAGGAGTTATGAACGTCTCCTCTTTCTGTTTTGTCTTTGGGACATGTAGGTGAAAAGTAAAAAGGAAAGAGGTGCTCCCTTTCCAATGCTGAATATGAAGGAAGGCACTTCTGGAGCTCACGATGGCAGTGGAAGAGGCCGAAGACTTCTGCACAAACTTCAGGGAGTTCTGTGAAGGCCAGTGCACCGAAACACTGATTTCTTCTGGTTATACGCATGTCATACTCCTCCTCCTTCTCCTTCTGCTTGTCTTCCTCCCAGCTGTCTCCAAGATCACAGAAAGGGTAATGCAGCATGGACAAAACGGACCCTATATTATCATATAGGATGTGCTTTTCCTAGGTTTTGTTATCTACCAATTTAAGATTATTTGAAGTGTTTTAAATACTGAAAATTTGCCTCAAACATATTTGTAGCTAACATTGATATGTTTTACAATGTATAGCCATGAATGCAATTTTATTTTCCATACATTCTTATTAAAAGTGATGTTGTGTATTGCATATATTTTTATTCTTGAAAAATACTTTTTGACATGGATTAAACAACACGCCAGTTTCTCTAGAAAAGGAGAATCTCTGTATATGTCTTAGGCTACTGGTTCTCTGTAGTTCCTTGGTACTATTTCACAAGCAGCTGTAAGGGTTATTTTTGGTTTTGTCCCAGGTTGGGAACATGTCTCTGAGGTCAAACTGGAGAAGATTTTCTGAGTGGCTGTGCTAAGCAACATAACAGGCCTTGCCTGTCATCTTTGTATTCCAGAACAGATAGCTGGTACCTTTTTCCTACATTTTTTTCCTTTGTTGTGTCCTGCACAGCTGAACCCCAGCTGAAGGTATCTTCTACCTTGTCAGACTTAATGAGAAATTTTGCACCTTTTCCATTTCTGGTCCTGGCCCTTCTGCTGAAAGCCAAATTAATTTTGAGCCTATAGTTTCTAAAACATGATAAAAGTGTAGTCTAACAAAAGTACGAATGAATGTCAGGATAAATCTAATCTAAAACAGGAGAAAGCAGAATCTCTATCTTCTATACAAAGAAGTCATGGCCATTAAAGACAGGAGAGATACTAATGGCCTGTGGTGAGCTGCTACAGAATCTGATGGAGACTGAGAGAAATTTCATTTCACCATTTTTTACAACAAACAAATCTAAATTAGAACAAAAACCCACACATGACTTCATACGAGTTTCCTCCTGTTCATAACTTGTTCAATACTGGATGATGATCATTCTTAGGAAATATATCATTGACCATTTCTTAGTTAAAATTACCTTTCTAACTAAAAGTTAGAAAGTATGCACTAAAAAGTGTGTTTATGATGCTGTCATCTTTAAGACTCCTCAAAATCCCATACAAGAAAATGAAAAATACCTGAAATAAATGAAAGCAATGAAAAGGAGGTAGGAGAACAGAGAAGGAACCAGAACTGTTTGGCATGGTTACTGATTTTGAGAACAACAATCTGTGAGGCTTTGCTGGCATGTGTCAACAGAAATACTTGCCAAAGTGCTTATACTTATCCCAAGTACTTACACTTCTTTTCCCCTCCAGACAATATAAGAAAAAGCTGAAAATCTTCTTACAGCATTTGTGCCTTGGTGTTTTGAATAAGAAGCACATGTAAAAGCTTTCTGGTCACCACTGAACACAAACAAAAATTACATAACTTTAACACACAAATGAAAAAACAACTTTGATCAAGGCTAAATATGTCTCAAAAAAATACAAATTGCTTTGTATTTGCCTTTGTTTATGCATGCACTTGTAAAATATAACAAAAATACCCAAAGGTCAAGGCATTTATGACTAATGTAAAAAATAGTTTTTGCATAAAAATGCATGAAACTTACAAGAACAAAAATAAAAAAAGTTTCTTCCTTTCAGGGTGCCATTTGATTACACTTCTTGGTAGCTTTCAGCATTTGAAAATTGTTAAAATAATCGTCTCAGCCATTGTGTTTGATGACTTTGTTAGCTTTAGAGCTAACACAATTAACAGAGACATTCCCATGTATGAACAGAGATATTCCCATATATTTGTCTCCAAAAATTTACCTTTCCCTTATTATTGGTACAAATGAAGTGCTTTCCATAGAGAATTGAGAATAGCTCAAAACTTTAATTTTCTCAAATAATTTTAGCAAGAAATTCCTAAAAGTGCATGAATTGCTTGTTACAGAAGAATGGAGTGATGTTTACAAATGTAGTTTAGACAGCAATATTGAGGAAAGCTGTAGACAAATAATTAGTAGAGATGATTTCCCTAGAGGGGGATATTAGTGTTTACTTTTTTCTGTGTTTTTAATCCAAATCCTAAACCCTTACTCCTGATCTTGTTGAGCAAGCTGTTTGCTGAGTTCATTGGAAATGATGTCTAAGTACATTCAGGCTCCTGGTAAATAATTAGTGCCCAATGTCAATTCTTTCTCTAATTGCATTTCTTCCACTTATTTCTGTTTGTGCTGTGAGATGTCTTAAAAAGTATCTCTTAGGAAAAAAACTTTGGATTTTCCTCGGTGCTTGGTTCTGCCATTCATTTTCTGCATGACCTCTGTGAAAGTACTTAATCGCTTTTAATAGTGTGAGTGGAACAAGAATGCATTCATTAATATTTGTGAGGCTGCCAGATACTATGCTGTTGCAAGCAGTTACAGTACCTTAAAAAAATTATAATTGCACTATCCAGCTGGTTAATGTTTATCCAGTTACTGAACAGCTAAACAAAAAGCAGAGAGGCAGACCTACTGTTTGCTCTCATCGGTATTGAATTTGAAAGGAATTTTTCCATGTTAAAGCTGTAGAATTAGGCAGTAGATGAAATACCATTAGCAGGCCTCTGCAGAGAATAATGAGCTGAAAGCATGCCCTGTGCTAGTCTGCAATTAGGGTGAAAAGTGAAATAGGGCAAGAATCAGAATACCATTTCGGGCTCTCACTTTTCAGAGCGTGCCCTTTTCATCCCCACCAGGGGGAGCCTACTTGAAGTTAATAATTAGGCGGCACAAAAAGTGTGTTTAAAGGAGATGCTTTCCTTTGCCACTTTCTTGAAATAGAAAGATACTTCGTGGTCTTTCCCCCTCCTCCGTCCCACCCCGCCCCCTGAAATTCCTTTTGCTTCAGCTATCACATTGTAGCAGAGGAGCAGCATGATGTTTTTTCTGCATCCCGGGCCTATTATTGTGAAGACTTCTGTTTTTAAGCATTGATGTCAAGTACAGGATTTTGCTCAGAGTTTACCCAGAACAGCAAATGGAAGTCTCCGACATCATGGCATGCACAGCTATTAATGATGCATGTGCAACTCAGCGTAGTCAAAGTGAGGTGAGAGTCCACACCTGTTCCCCTTGAGTACAAGTGACATGATTGTCCTTACAGCCCCTGACGGTAACTCAGGCATAACTGACTGTTCTCAGCAAATTATTGTACTTCCTTGTACTCTGCCTTGAGAGTGCTCCTCTTCTCTGTCTAGTCCACCACCAGTCAAACCTGAAATACTGTTCAGCTGCAGTCCTTAAAATCATGCTCATATAGAGGGGCCAGTCAGTGTTGGTGGATAGTAGGACACATGCAGGCAGCAGGCCTCATGATTTGTTTGCATAAGAAAATTTTCAGCTTTAGCGTGTAGATATATTATTAAAAATCCTTCAGATTTACTTTGAAGTAATAACTTAGCCTTTTGTGTCTAAAGAAAAGTATAGCCTTGATTGAAACTAAGATTTCTCTTTTGAAACCGAGAAATTCTTTACTGTGAGGGTGGTGAGGCACTTAAACAGGTTACCCAGAGAAGCTGTGGATACCCTATACCTGGAAGTGTTCAAGGCCACATTGGCTGGGGCTCTGAGGAACCTGGTCTAGTGAAAGGTGTCCCTGCTCATGGAACGGGATGATCTTTAAGATCCCTTCCAACCCAAGCCATTCTATGATGTAAGTAAATTGTTAGGAAATGCCAGTTCAGCATTTCAGCGCTTAACAACAAAATCTGAAGTTTTATCTTCTGCTGCGGATGAAAAACATTCACGTAATACCTGTAGGAACAAGTAGGCTCACCTCACACATATTCTTTACTAATGGTGGAATCAACCTTTAGTATGTGTTTGAAAGCATTTTTCTCTTTGAAAAATGTTGCTATCTCTCCTAGCCCACTTAAAGTACTTTAGACTCATTGTGGGGATCTGAAGAAGGGAGTGCCCTCTGTTGCGCTGTATGCAGATAGGAGTTTCAATCAAGTTGTTAAGGGGGAAAGATTACACTTGAAGGACTATCATCAAGTTCACTGTCAATATTCTCAGCAGCAGTTACTATCACTGTCTCATTTTGCTCAAAGTGACATTATTATTTCAGTCATTCAATGAGGTAAAATTCAATAATAATTTATTATCATGGACTACTTCTAAGTGGAGGGGTTTTTCTCATATAAAGCAAGAAAAGACAGGTTATGGTGTGGCATTCAGGAAATATTACTAACAACAGCACGACAAGACTCAAAAGGATGATAATGGATAATTGCAGGAGGAATGGCTGGAGAGGGAGAAATTTATGGGAATCATTGAGAACAGAACAGACATCTTGCAATTGGGAAAAAATGGTAGTCACAAACCATAAGGAAGAGAGTTTCACAGCTGGGAGTACAGTGCCAGGAATCTGTTCCTCCTGGCCTGGGCTGCTCTTTGAACAGGCACTACCTCCGCAGAAGGGAGCCTGTGTCAGTGGTGAGGAGAGCCAGAGAAACAAGCTTTCTGAGCGTCAGAGGGCAGAAATGCTGCTGGACTGGAGTCCCAAAGGGATAGGACTTCTCTAGGTACTCCTGGGAGGAACTTGAGTGCTTTCCCTTTGTTTATGTGGTTACCGAAGGCACTGGGATGGAGGTAGCTATTGGAAAGAAGATTGCTGGGAAATGAGGACAATCAGATAAGCATATGGAGCAAAATAATAATT
Organism: Phainopepla nitens; assembly: GCA_013400175.1. Lineage (NCBI taxonomy): Eukaryota > Metazoa > Chordata > Aves > Passeriformes > Bombycillidae > Phainopepla > Phainopepla nitens. The sequence goes on along the minus strand of VXBQ01009062.1, from coordinate 337,495 downwards.
TCTGTTTGTGTGTTCATTGCTTGCTTTTCTTTCTCTCTAGTGGCATCCCTTTCAGGCCAGACCTTCAAATTACAGAGGTAGCAGAAAAATGGAAATGAGGAAACAGAGCAAGTATCTATGATCAAAAGTATTTCTCTCTCCTGCACCAACCTTGAGCTCACTCATGCTGTAGAAAATGCAGGAAGTAGGGAGATCAGTATAGAACAATGCATTGCATGCATTTTCTTCCCACAGAACACTTTAGAAAGTCTTCAGAAAAGGTGTTCAAGGCCTCAAATGGTTGACAGGAGCAGCACAACTGACGTTTTTATTTCACTAATTTTTTTTAGAATGAAACTTGACAATAAGTATCAAAAGCAGAGGACTTAACTCCCTTCATTCTCTTTCTTCTGTAATCTTTTTTTTCCCCTTTCCTTTCTCCTTTCTCTCCTTTTTTCCCTCCCTTTTTATTTTTTTTTTTTCTATTTATGGCAAACTGACACGATAATTTCTGGGAGTTGGTGGTGTTCCCATAGAAACAGCCTTGATTTGATGATATCACTGCAGGTTGCTGCTGTTATTCTGCTATGTTCTAATTACAATAAAATCTTTGTAGATACATTGTATTTAAATCTTCAGAGTTTTTTTCTATGCAATTGGACTGGTATAATCTCCATTTTTCTTATGACCATGTTTGAACAGGGGCCAAAAATATATGATGATCAAGACACTGTTCTCTTTGAAGCAATCTTTTTGTCTCAGTTCTCCAGCATTCATAAAGCCCAAGTGGGCTTTTATGCCTAATAATAGTAGTTATAAGTGGCTTTAAGTGATTTGTGGGATAAAAGCTATAACTGTTACGTGTCACTGAGGAGCTGCTTCTTTTACTCAATGTTTAATACTTTGTAATAACAACTGTTTTTGTTTCAGAATCTCAATGCACTTTCCATTATTATGACTTAAAGTGCTAATAAATTCTGCATTAAAAGCCAGATGTAAAAGTATCTGAGAAACAACTCTCCAGAGAAATAGTTCAATTGCCTGCAGTAACTGTCCTGCAAGTTACAAAAGGCATGGGGTGTCAAAAACACTTTTTTTATCTTCTTGTTTGCATCCACTTTTCCTGTAGGGCATAGAAAGGGCCTAATTGCCAACTCATCTGTTCAAGATACTGAGATGAAAGTAAAATTGTAGATTTTGTCTAGTTTGTGAAGTAAATTATGTTAAAAGATGGAAGGGCAAAGCAGGATTCCTTTGAGTTTGTGTGAGTTTGAGAGAGAGACCCACTACAGTTCTTATTGATGCTGACAAAGACCTGACCTTTTTTGACATGTGAAAACTGCCGTTGCAAGGTTTGCTACCATCTGGTTTGAGGTAACAAAACACCAAGAATACAACCCAGCTCTCATTCTCTGATTACTCCACCTGTGGTAACCTAGCCCAATTAACCACAAGCATTGGTGCTCCTCAGTAGAAGGCAACACGAGTGACACCACAAATTTCATGCCTCCCCAGGCAAAACAAGATTAATAATCTTTTGCAGAGGAGATGGTAGTTTATATAAATGCAGAAGTCCCACAAGAGGAAAACCTATGAACAGAATTTGGGACAAGATCTTTTTTCTGCTTTCTCTATCAGAAACTTGCCATCTAACTCCCTTTTATTTAATGCTATTATTGTGCTTGGTCATTTGGTTTTAATCATATATTTATCAAGTCACTATGTTCTTCCTCAGATAAACTCAGATCCTCAGATAAGTAAAGAAAATTTACCTGAACATGAGGTAAAATGGGTCAAAGCTGAACACATTCTTAGAAAATACTGGGAGATGAAACGTAGCAAGGCAGAGATCACATTTTTATTCTGAGGCTGGAGTGTGATGTTTGTAGTAGGATCAGAGAAAACTGTCTGAGGATCCTCAATAGTACAACAGCAAAAGAATACAGGGATATTTGTTCCCTTAGAAAATGTTGCAGTATCCAGAACTGCCCAGCCAACTCATCTCATAAGCATAGCATGTACTTCAGCTCAAAAGCTAAATGAATAAACAGAACCAGCCCAAATGAAATAATTTCTAATCGAATTTCCAAGGTTAGCAAAGACAATGTGCAGAGGAGCGGCTCAGCACTAATCAGGCTGGTTATTCTGGTGCTCGGCACGAGAGGGCTGTGGAATGGGAAGGCCTTCCCCTCAAGCTGCTCAGGAAGCCCGCAGTTCCCATCCCCTCTAGAAAACTCTGCAGCAGGGCAGGTGCTAAACACCACAGGTGCTCTGGAGCAGCAAACGTGGTGCAGAACGTTTCGCCAGCCAAATTAGTCTCAACACAAAGGGCAGAATGACCCCGCAGAAAACGAGCTGCCGGCAGGATGCTCGCAATCAGCCAACACCTCTGGCTTGTACTGCACTGCCAAGTCTATCCCAGCCAACTGGAAAGTCACTAACAAAGCATGTTTTAAATGTTTCCAGGCAACAAGGTCACCACATCTTCCTCAGTTATGCCGTTTTCTTTTTACCCAGCAGGCAACCACTTTGTCTTAAGAGCTAATTTCTGCCTTTTCTTTGCCTTCTAGGACTCTCCAGTGTATTGCATACTACCCTTTTCTCCAGCTGAGGGGCAGTTTTTGGAGGGCTCAATAAAAAGGAAGGGATTTTGATGCAGAATTTGCTGAAACCAGAGGTTTCACACTGAGTGGTTTCTACCTCAGCTACTGCTTTTAATGTACTTAGCAATCAATCTTTCATGGATCTTTTTTCTCTACTTATCCTTGAGATCATCTATGTCTCTTTCATTCTGATTTATAAGAAATCAATCCTTTATTTCACATCTTTCTAAGATTTTCAAGTTTTTAGTTAATCTTTTGAAGAAAAGACAGAAAAATCCTTTTGATTGGACTGGAAAACATGGCTTTTTTACTTTGTAGTATGTAAGTATCCTGAGAATTAAACAAAAATTTTCTTTTTTTTTTTTTTGCAGATGGTACATTTCTTTGTGAGCTTTTGTATATATAGTTTGGAATAAAATGAGATTTATTAGGCAAAAGTGTTGTGCTTACACCAGATTCAGCTTAAGGCATCTCAGCAGGATCAGAAAAAATGAATTTTCCTGTCTGCAGGAAAAGTTTAGGTTCATTCTACCACAGGAAGAGAGGAAGGGGAAGGATTGGACCATGGAGAAAGTGGGGAGGACAGTTCAGGAGTGCCAGGCTTTTTGCTGCCAGAGGAAGGGGTGGGGATGACAGCTGCTTGTTCTGAAATGGCTCATTCCCTGCCCTAACCAACAGCCTTGATTAGATTTTCAGGCTCCAGCTTTGACAAAACGAGAAGCAGGGCCGTGGATGTCTGCTGCCTGTAGTATAGCTCTTGTTGCATCTGCTGCTTATAGTTGACCTAAATCTACATACAGCTCTCACTTAGGGTACAAGAAGATGATGTTCAGATCCCTTTCTTGTCTGATTTGGAGCAAGAAACTATATTTAGGTCTGATGTTGTATGAGTGCCTTGGTAATTGATTTAGGGAGTCTTTGAACTTCTGCTCTTGAAATTATCCACTTTGTTTAACTCTGGTCATCGGAGCTGGCCCTGAAAGACACACACGAGATCCTTGAGCTGCACCATTCTTTGTTCTCTGACCTAAAGGACATTTGACCTCTATGAACAAGCCCTGTGGGAGAGACTGAGAAAAAATGTAGTTTCCATGACTCTGTCAGTAAACCTGGATGTTGTTCTTCATTCCCAAAACATAGATTTAGATTTTAGTCTCACCAGAACACCCATTTCCTCATTCTGCTTTTCACACAGTTCAGCGCACAACTGAAATTTATGTTTAGTTTTTTGTGTTAACAACAACATCATTGATTTGCACTCGTCTTGTAGTGGTTTCTTTCTTTTATGTTACACTAGTGTTACACTAGGGTTAAGGTGTTGCAGGAATTTGAACAGCGTCTACAAAGAAAAAAAAAACAAAAACAAAACCTCCTGAAGGAAGTGGGTTTGTCTTTCTTCCCGAATCAATTTCTGTTTTATTTTCGTGCATTTCTAAGTTCTTTGTGTTTTTGTGGAACTCTGCCAATCTGATCTAATATGTATTTCTGCAATCTTAGGAACATGTGACTGAGGTATGAGAGCTTAAGAAGTTACTGCACATCAGCTAAGCCATGGCAACTGTCCTGTGTTCAGGCTTAGCCCACAGCAAATGCAATATAATGTGAGTTATCTTAAGCCTCTTTCATGACAGACTTATCTCTCCTCTGTACTTTCCTGGGAGGCTGCTGGGTGTCATTATTCCAGCTGCACTGATTTGGCTATTTGGGCTCTCAATCCCCCTATCCTGTGAGTAATTAAGTCACCTCCTGCTATATTTTAACCTTGAAAATCTTTCCTTTTTTTACTTCACTTTAATTGGCTGTTGCTGCAGATACCTTATCATACTTGGCTCTTACGTGGAAGCTTGCACTAAGCATAGCAGGTTGGTTAGAGGAAGGTTTTCAGTACAGAGGAGAGCAAGAACAAGAGTGGATGCAGACAAGTCTGTACACAAAGGCAGAGAATCCCTTTCCAAACAAATGGCTGCTGTATAACAGACCCCTCACCTGACCACTGATGCACGAGACTCCAAAGGCCTGATCAGAAGTGATGGATGAAGAGAGAAGTATAATGGGGGCACCCAAGGGAATGACAGCTGCAGGACTGGGGTCTGCAGCTGCTGCTTGGGGGTGACCTTGGTGCAGTCTTACTTTGGTTATGGGGCAACTCTGGCAGGCACTGCCAGGGCTGCAGGCCCCTTTTCAGGTGTATTTGTGTTGCAAATGCTGGAGCTGCAGACTTCAGCAAGGCAGAGGTTAATGCAATGCAACAGGGGCCTGGAAAGCTGCAAGTCTAATTATTACAATTGAGCAACTGAAGTAAAGAGAAGAGTGGGACTGCTAAGGGCTCAAATACCAGACAAATGAGCAGAATGTCTTTAGTCCATCCAGGGACCTGGACAAGCCCATCTACAGCCTTAAAAGAAACAGCCTGACCTGAGTACCTGCCATTGCTGAGCCTTGGAGTTTGTGTGCCTCCTTAGGGCTTGGGAAAAGTATGTAACCCTTTAGAAAGGGAATGCTAAAAGAGAATACCCAACAATATGCTGCAAGATACGAGAAACGAGATAAATGTATACAGAAGACACTTGCTGCTTGAGAGTTACTGGATTCTGGGAGCTGGACAACTGATCACTGCTCGATTGACAGTAAACCATTTCTGTTTGTTATCCTGCCTTAATAAAGTAAGGCTAGTCATAAATCTAGTGTCAGCTTGAGCTCTGTGGCTGAGCAAGGCTGGGAATGAATTTGGTTCCTGGGAAAAATAGGATTTGAAATCAATTTAGGAGCAGGCAATTGTGGCTTAGCAGCTGCACCCTGGGGAACCAGGAGCTGGAGTGAGGCCTGCCTTCAGGAGCAGCCAGGGCAGGGTGGGCCTGTGGGAACAACTCATTTGAGAGTGCTCAGTTCTCATGTCATGAAACATAACAATTCTGAGGCAAGTTAACAGAACTGCTTTTGAACAAACCTTGTCTTATTTCAGCCCAACTCACACACAAAAGTGGAACTAAAGCAATCCCAACATTCAAAACTCAATAATGTCCAAACTCAACCCTCTTTCCAAAATGGACAAAATATGGGCCAACTATGGATCAAATTTTTGCATCTCAGAGTCTTCCCTGCAGCTAATAACTCCAGGAGTATTCTTCCCTTATTATGTAATGAAATACAGCAGATATTTAGTAGCCTCCTCCAAAATGAAGAACAAGACCACCTGTCAAAGACTGGGGAACTGGGTGCAGCAAAATCATCCTGCCAAGTCACCAGGAGGCTGCCACATGTTCAAAAGAGATTAGGGCAATCGTGGGACACCTACAAAATCTGCCCTGAATGTGTGCAGTAGGTTGTTACTTTTTGTAAGAGTTTTTGTGTTTTCAACAGATTGTTCATTGCAGCATTGGATCTGTGAAGAAAAGACAGTTGGCCTACTTCACTATTTCATTACTTTAACATTAATGAAATTATATAAACCCATTATAATCAAGGGAGTCGCACAGCAAGCAGCCAAACATTGCCTTAGACCCATGAGCAGATCCCTGTATTCTGAGGCAGTTGCCAAAATGGTGACTGTTTTCATCGCAACAGAGAAATAAAATCTACACAAAAGGCGTTAAATTTTCATTAATGCATATCAATATGTAAAAAGGAAAGAGTTTGATTTGACATAAAGAGAATTGTCACTGCTGTAGCAGAGTATACATGCACCCAAACACAGGAGGGTGCTGCTGAAGGAAGCTGATCCTGGTTTTCTGCTTCAGTCTCTCAATATGGCTTAGCTGACAAAAGGATTAATAACCTTGTCACATCACAGAGGTTACAAGTCACGAACTGACACTGCTCCTCTTGGCATCACTGTAGGAATGAGAATAAAGGCGAAGAGACTAACAGACCATTTTGATAGTGGTGTTCATAGCTATTTATTCATTAAACCAGTAAGAGTTTAAATACAGCAGTTCATTGTTCAGCCCCACGGCCAAATTTCATCTGCTTGAGGTAGCCAGACTTGGCTGAACTGAAGTGCAAACCCCTTGTGGTATGTGATACAGATCCCATCTGTGCTGATGCACAGAGGCGTTTTACAGCTCACAGCTACTATGTCAGTGATCTTCAGCTCAAACTGTAGCAGCACATAGATCCCTGAGGTTTGTTTCCCCCAAGGTCTGAGTTTCATTCCTTGATGTATCAGTCAAGGCAGCAGCCTGCACACAGGCTTCCATTGCAGAAAAGAAATTGCATGTGAGACCTTGATATGACTGAGAAGATGGCCTAGTAAATATGATTAGACACCACCACATCCCAGGCAGCCGAGATCAGCACCTTTCATGTAAAAGCTGTCCACACAGTAGACTGAGATATTAACTTTGAATGTACCTTTCCCAAGTAAAGCTTTACACTAATCAAGGGACTGCAATTGTGTGATCAGTTTGAAGACGTAATTATTACAAGGTGCATAAATCAGGTATTTTAATCTGCAACAGCTACGTGAGTAGGGGACAGATAACACAATGATACTGAGGTGCTTTGCATCTTTATTCCCTACTCTTGCCTAGTTAACCTCTAGTATTTGCACTGTTTAAGCTATATCAGCTTGAAACCAAATATAATTAACATGCTAACCATCATCCTGATAAAACAAGGCTGACCTAGTCCCTTGAATTTAGAATTTATTCCCAACCAGTATTCATGTCCTGACCAAAGTTTTTGTTATAATCCAATAGAATTCTCACAGATTTGTATGCACAAAGGGAGAATGGGGCTCCTGTGAGTGATGGAGCCTTCATTTCCCACACTCTTTAGGATTCCATGCTGCTCACTGCACAACAAATTTCAACTGCACCCTGTTCCTTTAATCAACAGGAAGCAAGAAAATATAGGTCTGGCATTCCTCCCAGGTTTTAAACAAACACATACCTAGCTACATGGTCTTATGAACATATTCCAACCCTGGGTAACGTTTGCATAACTACGTGCATGATAAAGCATTGGGTATTTGAGTTTTGCCACAGTATTTTCAGGACATGAACTGTACATGTTGTAACAGTGTGACTGTGGCATAGTGGCCACATCCTGAGAGACACTTGGTCCTTGCTGCTCAGCAGGGAGCCTGTTAGCAGTAACGGTGGTTTGATGAAACACACAAGCCAAGGGTCCCAAGACAAGGTTGTCTGTGTTGGATCACTGGCTCAAAACAGAGTATAATATAGTTGGCAGGAGGCTCTTTATTCGAGAGAATGAATGAAAAGTTGTCTTCTGTATGTGTGTGTATTTTTGTCTTTGGAGCTGGTTGCATTTGATGATTTGTTTGGTCACAGCGCAATGAATCACCAACAGGAACATTTCATGATGGTTCATGCATCACTGGAGACATAGAAGACTTGCTTTGTTTAAGAGTCCAGAAAGAAGTCAGTCTTAGGCTTTTTTTTTTTCTTTCTTTTTTTTATTTAATAAATCACAGAGCAGTTAGAGACTTATCCCCCACTTTGTAAGTGCCATTTAAAAAACCTGGGATATACAGGACAGGATGGTTATGTAAGCACTGAATTTCACAAAGGATAGGATCCTAAATGCTTTTGTTAGGTGGCAGAACACAGCCTGCAGAAGTTCTGGATGAAATGGTTTCTCATGAAGTCCAGGAACATGGGAGGGGAACTCCATGAACCAGGAGCTGGCCACCTCTGATTGTAGATTCTGTAGCTGCACCTAAATACAAATTTCCTGAAGACTATGTTTTTTTTCTGCATAGCTGGCTGGTTTTTAGAAATGGCAAATAATGTTGGACCACAGAAGGTCTTATTATTGCAGAGCTCTCCAACAATACTGTGGAACAGAATGAAGGTGGTTTGAAAATACTATTTAAAGATGACTTCACTTTAAAAAAATTGCTAGTTGTGATCCCAAGGATTAAGGTATCTTGAAGTGATGTCAAAATGCATTGGTTTTGCAGAAGAATCAATGATGGTAATTATTTTGTGTATTCTTCTGACTTCTGTTATAGAATACAGAAAATACTTTTGAAATGGCAAGCAAATAAGAATAGATAAAGTAATTGCCAAGTTATATTTAGTGGACTAAACACATTGACCTCTATGTAGATGTAGCACATGAAGTACCTGTTCTCCCTTCTTTCAGTGCTTTCAAGTCAACAGTTTCCTTCTGTGAATCAAGACATCCACTTTCAAGCAATACGTTTTGGTAAAGTTTGTGTGGTAAATGGAAGCAGAGATAGCGCCCAGATAAAGTTAGAATGTCTCCAAGAATGGTGACTCCACAACCTCTCTGAGAGCCTGTTCCAGTGCAGGTCATCCTCACAGTGATGGCTGCACTACGTGATCTTTAGAGGTCCCTTCCAACCCAAACCATTCTATGATATGAAAAGTGTTTCCTGATGTTCAGACAGAGCTTCCCATGTTTCAGTTTATGCCCACTGTCTTGTCACTTGACAGCACTGAAAAAAGATCTATCTTCCGTGTACCCTTTGTTAAGATGTTTGTACACATGATGAGAACCCTGCTGAGGCTTCTCTTCTCCAGGCTCTCCAGGCTGAACAGTCCCAGCTCTCTCAGCCTTTCCTCATACTCTGCAGTGTGGGATACTGTTGGACTCCTGCTACAAGTACACACTGCTAGCTCATGTCCAGCTTGTTGTCCTGGACCCCCTCTGAGTAATCCTGTTCTCTCTGCAATCATAGAGTTTACAAGTAGCATTTATTAGGCCAGAAAAATGTCACTAAATAATAGCACGCTAATTTTTAAGAGACTTAGCTACTTGAAACCCACGAGCTAAAAAGGTAGATGTGTTAATGCAATCATTTCTATTGAGTTTTCTGAATGGTGATAAGTCAGAGTTGTGCAGTTCAGGTGGTTCTTGTCTTCGTAATAACCAGTGTCAGTGGTTCAAATAAAAAGTTACCTACTTAGGGCTGTTTCTTTTAGAGCGGAGCATGGTAGTGAAAGCTATGTCATCTACATTTAAATGGTTTACCTCCTTGATTAATTCACTCTAAAATAAGAACTACCTTTGATTGCATGATCCTTAATATTTAGTTTGCATGTGTTATTACGGCGATATTTTGATCCGCACCATCATTTCTACGCAATGCCATACACCTGCTGCCTGCGGGAGCTGGAAAATGGTATTAATTCCCTTTTACCACTTGGTGGCGATCTCTTAAAAATTATGGAAGCTGAAAGTATCTTGCTAGTTCTTTTAATTTCGGTATAAATAAAGGAAAACTCAGAGATAAGACTTTAATACATCAGAATAGTGGTCATGAAGTCTATCTAGAGGAAAACAATATTCTAGAATCTGCTTTTTAGGCATAAGATGTCCCAGCAGATCTGGCTGTGCTGAAGATAATATCATTTTGTAATGTCACCTGTGCCAAAGTATTCAAGTAGTGCAGAGTTTATTATGACTTCTCAGAAGAAAAAAAGGTCTTTCTACAGATGTAGAAAGTGATGCAACTCACAACTTTGAGGAAATGCTCTAGGTGTAAATCCTGTCTGACTGGCATGTATTTCAAAGTGAATTGCAGCTGCTTTTCAGTCACTGTTGAGGTTTTGTTGACCCTGACACATACACACATAAGCAAAACTTTTCTTCTTGCACTCTGAAGTGACTATGGCATGTCAGCAAGCCCCAAATATGTACGTATTTATTATAAGAATAAATAAATATTTAGACTCACCTAACTCTCTAGGAATGTAATGTTACATTAGCTAATCTGCCTTTGAATTTGTCTTTTCTTTTATAGATCTTTGCAAATACTGTATACTGAGAGTGAACGGTGACCATTTTTTTGCAAAAAAAGTGCTGCTTTCTAAATTCAAAGTTCTTCTGATTTTTACCATACTTTCAGTACATGCAGTGTTGCTGTGCATGTTCTTTTTTATCCATCTCTGCATTTAACAGTAAGAGTGAAGAACCTGCCCAAAATACATTTCATCTCATTCTCTGATTATTGTCCAGATTAGGAAGTCACCAGGAAGGCCTAACCTTTAATGGAGACCTACCAACTGTGGTTCTGCAGATACGCCACTTCCTCTATCATGCCCTCAGATATTAAAATGGAGGAGGCAATGTGAGCAACAGGACAAAGAAAAATAGAGAAATGTTTTTGAGAAACCTAGAAATTAGCTTTTTCAATATACTCAGGGTATGTATTGTCCACAGACAGTATTTCTAAATGGGCTTATCTCATAGTCTTAAAATGCCACAGTCTGTATAGAAGCATGGGTGTATACTCCAATTTCTTTTAACCAGTTGAAGTTTAGTTGAGCTTTTAGAAGGAGCTATGGGTTAGATACAAAACTAGCAGCTGGTTATGCATCCCCCGACAAATCTCCCAGGTTTGAGAAAGTTTACAAAAGTGATACCTCACAGATGGGTGCATTATTTTACTGCATCTATTTGAAAAAGTATTTGCAGTTTAAGGATTATTCTGATTGATGCTGAGATATGAATGAAGAAGTCTTTTATTTGTAGCTATACTTCTGCTGAAGTTTTTAACAAGTGTTTTAAAACTCCAACAATGATCTGCACAGCACTCCTGCAGCAGTATAGCAGTCCTGCAGCAAAAAAAAAGTTAGATTTAATATAAGCTGACCACTACCTTTTCCTAACTCAATCAGGAACCACAAGACATGCCCATTTCCTTTTGACAACAATTAAATGTAGAGATATGGATTTCAGGGAATAAAATAAATAAGCTGAACCTGGACTCTGCCAACTGCAAACAAAAGCACATGAGCAAAGGTTGGCACCACACCCGACTACCCTTAGTTCACTTGTTTTTGTTTAGTCAGCTTAGTTACAGCTGAACAGCTTGAGATATGCCTTCTTCAGTCACAGGACATGCTGAGGAGATCTTTGGATCTCCACAACTTTCATCTCTTGCTTATCCTAATGAGATGAGAAAATATGTGTCATAATTTTTCAAGTTCATAAGAAGTGTTCAAAGTATGAAACACAGTATAACAGAAAGCAAGAAAAAGTGTTTAGCGTAGCTATGAGATTGGAGGAGTGTAGCTCCTTTGCCAAAGAACTGTTTCCAAAATGTTTGTCCTTATGTAACATTATTATAGCAGTCATTCCTGGCATGCATCTCACAGAGTTACGTCTTCATTGCTGGCTTTTGGATTTCTTCAGGAAATTTAACTCTCTGGGTGGCATGGAATTGCAGAATCACCCTTCTGAGCAATCACTTGGCTTTTGGCCAAGACATTCTTGCTGTCACTGAGCAAAATGGAAAGGAATTATGATGACAATAAAGCATTCAGCATACTAATTGCAATTTAATTGCTGCTCAGAATTCCATTGGATTAGCTGGCAATGACGGTGTTGCATAAACACCTGAAAGCAGCAGCTGACTTCAGGATGAAGGGAAAGGCAGTGTCTGGCTGTGTGAATTCACATGCACGTTTGGAGGCACTGGACAGAAAAAGGCTTCTCTTCCCTGCTCTGCATGACACATAGCCAAGAAGCACAGGGATATCTCCACCAAAGGAATAGCCACTGAGTCTGGGTGCTTTTTTCCTACAGACCTAAAGTCTCCAGAGGATGAACACATCTTCCAATACAAGAGTTCTCTGACAATGGGCTTCCATCTTTCAAATGGAATTCCTGGATCTTTTGTTTCCACCCCCACTCAGAAACACTCCTCTCAAATCGTTGAGCTTCATTAGAAATGCAGTCTGAAAATGCAGAATGAAAAAAAGAAAATTAAAAGAAAAGCAGGGAAGAATCATCAACGTCCCTTCTCTAAATGGGGAGAAGAACAGCACAGAGGGAGAGCTGGGGGGAACAGTAGGACTAGGACCATAGGCAGCCTGCAGTGCCATCCAAAGCCAGGACACAATCCATCAGAGGCAATGGCTACCCACGAGCAGAGTGGGGTTGTGGTTATAGTGGGCTGAGATGTAGCTGCTGGGCTGCATTTCAAATGCTTTCAGAGCAGCGCAAATCTTGAAGTGTCCTCAGCTCTGTGCACATCAGGAGGGCAGAGCTGCACTCCGTATCTCAGTTTCTGGCACTGACCGGTTAATAGCTAATTCACATTATGTGAGTCTGGCTTGATTGTCCTCTGCAGGCTGTAATAAAAAGAGGGAAAACGGATCCAGAAATCCCGTCAGCATTGTCCCATCAGCAAGAGTCGAGGTGCCTTCCCTATGAACTATGTGAACATTCCCTTTCCCTCTGCACGCCCCCATCACCATTCTGTGGCACAAAGGGTGAGCCACCAGCACGTAGGCACTGCAGAGACTCTAGGAAGGGCACTTACTCTGTTAAGCACATAACACTGGCAGATGTCCCAGTGAGGTGTGGATGACATTTTGCTTAAGGTAGCCCTAAGGACTACATAGATTCAAATCTATTTTCTGTCACAAGCTTCCTGTATGATTTTGGTCAAATTACTTCATCTGCAAAATAGGGCATAAAAGAATTTCTTTTAGAACCTGTTTGGGGTAGAGACTTTCTCCTGAAACATAGGTGCATAGTATTGACTACAAAGAAATGTGGATTTTATTGAGAGTCTCTTGACATGCTTGCAACATATAATGAAATAATGAAATAGTAGTCATGGGAAATTTTCTTAGTAACCCATAGATTATCTGGGTTGAGGGACTACTTTGGTTAATGAATCTGACTTCACATACACCATGAATTAGGAGGTTTTGACAAACATTTTCTTCCTTGAATTAAAGCCTTTTATCTTTAAATAATTTTATTACTACCTTAAAATTGCAACGATCTTATAAAAAATTACATCTTATTTATAATCTGGGTTTTCTGCCATCCTGTCCCAGATCTTGTTATATCTTTGTCTGTGAGATGAAGGAGCCTGAGATCAAAGTTTTGTCATGCTGTGGCTCCTTTGTTAAGCTAAATAGATTGAACTCTTCTTGTCTCACACTGAGGTCAATTTTCCAGTGCTTTAATCATTCTTGTATGATCTTACATGATCAGTCTTCTCTCTAATCATTCCCAGACAAACGAACTAGATGTTCCTTTAGAAGTGGCTACACCACTGGAATGATGGAGGCAGTATGCCTTCCCCACTCATTCTCGCCATTCTCCTGCTCACACATCAAGGTTTATGGTAGAGACTTTGGCCACTGGAAGCTTGCAAAGAGGGCTTGCCTTTCATGGTCTGAATGCGCTGTGGTTTCTGTAGGAATTGATTTTTGTTTCTACATATTGTTTGATGTGACCAGAAGATCCAGACTGATCTTTGTGCATAACACCTCTTCATTTTTTACCCACTATCTCCAGTCTTTGTGTGAGCTCAAGATTTCAGTAATTGTTAAGACTGGGAATTATTTTTTTCTTCCATGTCACTGATGAAAAATGTTAAATTACATGGAAATAAGAGCCAATTCATGTCAGATTTTACTGACAACACAAGCATGTTAATTTCCTACTAGCAGTGAGATTTTGGACATGTCAAGTATTAACTATTAAAATTTTTTACTTTTCGTTGATATTCTTTTGACTATTAATAAAATAGCTAGTGTTTTTCCATGAATATTTCTGCACATAACAGTTCTGTACCTTACCGGCCCTATTTTATATCAATGTATTTAGGGATCAATTTCTTCTCCTTGCAATTTCTCCATCCAGGCTTTAAAAATGAAATCTAAACACCTTTGAAGTGGAAAGGCTAGTCCCATCTCCATTGTCCCATCTCCATTGTCCTGTCAAGGGACAGGGAGGATCGAGGCAAGAGTATAACTCAGAACCAGAGAATCATAGAACCAATTAGGCTGGAAAAGACCTCTGAGATCATTGAGTTCAGCCCATGAACCAACATCACCTTATGAACTAAAGTATGGCACTGAGCGCCACATCCTGTCTTTCCTTAAACACATCCAGGGATGATGACTTCACCACCTCCCTGGGCAGCCCATTCCAATGTCTAATCACCCCTTCTGTGAAGAATTTTTTTTCCTAATACCCAAGCTAAACATCCCCTTAAGACTGCATTCTCTTGTGCTATTGCTGGTTGCCTGGGAGAAGAGACTGACTCCCACCTGGCTACAAACTCCTTTCAGGGAGCTCTGGAGGGTGATAAGCACTAGGACATGACCAAATCCTTCTGTCTAGAAGGAAGCTGGACAAACTCCTGATCAGCAACAGTGAGGGCAGCAGAGCGCAAGCTCTTCTTGCATAGGTTATGCTTCCTAAGGAGCACCCATCTGCACCTACATATTCCTGCTTCAAGGACATGATCTTCTGCAGTCTCCCTCCTGCTTGACAGTTTTGTCACAGGTTTACCCAGACAACTTTTAACCTGCGCTCCATCTCCCACAAAAATCAGAAGTCTGTGAAATCTGTATAAAAGGAAGCAGTGAAAGCTTGTCTTCATCTTGCTGTAAGGACACCCAGCCACATTAGATGAACAGATGAACCTCCTGTGGAACCAAATGGGTGGCCAGCAAATGCCAGTTCTTGCTTCATGCTCTGGAACTCCTCAGCCAAAGTCTTTTGCTGCTATTTAATAATTGGATTTTTATTGTAAATCGCTAACCTAAGTTGGCAGATTTACTGCTCTGAGGCTATGCTTGCTGCTGACAGATGGGAATGTGAATATTTGCTGTCTCCTTGGATTTGTGCTGCTCCAGGGTGGGCACTGTGTTTTCTGCTGTTTAAATGAAACATCCAGGAACTGCAAGGGGCTGAGCTGAAACATTCCCTCATGTTGATTCATGCCTGTTTCAGGGTTCTCTAGGTGCAGACCAAACCATCCTAACAACATTTTTACTTGGTTAGGAAATGAGTTGCTCCAGTTCAGGCAAGAAAAGGTAAATGTTTGTGGGCACAGCGTGAGAAGTACTGAGAGAGTAAAACACATGAAATTCAGAGTCCTCCCACACTGGTTTGCTCTGGACCCTGGAAACACCTGTGCTCACTGGTTCTTGCTGAGATTTTATCTCCAGCTTCTTCATCAGAGCCACTTGTTCCTCTTAACATGCACTTTGCAGAAGTCATTTATGGCTTCAGCTTCTCCAAAGCCAGATGGCTGCAATCCTCAGAGTCATTGTGGAAAGGGCCGAGTTTTGGCATTTATAACCCCTTACAAATCTTACTGTTGAGAAAGACCCAACATCTTTCCTAATAAGAGGCTTCCTTTATGTTACTCTACCTTCCCATCATACATTCCAGGTATCATGAAGGTGTTATGGCCTTTGCTTGTGCCAAAAATGTCTGAGGTCCATCCAGGGATTGCAGTTATTCAGCATGTTTCCCAGGACCAAACTAATGTTTTATGCATGATCAGCTTCATATAAATTTCTTTCCTTGGTGGGAATGCTCCCTCTGTGTCCATAAAACAGCCATCAGAGACAAACAGCCACTGTTTCTCCCTTTACAGCCAACTGCTTGGAAGGCTGGAAGAAATCTGAAGAGATCCCTGGCTCCAGCCTCCTGCCCCAAGGCAATGTTAGCTATATTTCTGAGAGGTCCCTATCTTAAAGCTGTGTACAGTAAAAGGGATGCCTTCCAATCTTTGCTTTCTCAAATGTCAAGCCTAAGCTTCCACTTTGAAGTGGAAGCCTATTACTCTTTGCATTAGCTACCAAGGACACAGGAAGTAGATTATTCTTTCTTACAGCAATTTTATAGGTGTTTCGAGACCATTATGTTTCCTGTTCTTTCTTTTCTTTTCTAGATTAAAACCTTCTAATTTCTCTTGTCTGTCCTCATATATCATACTTTCTAGGCTTCTGCTCATGCATATTAAGTACCTCTCATAAACTCCCTATTTCTTAATGCCTGAAGGATTCAAACTTGGATGAATACTCCAGTTGCAATCTCATCAGTGCAGAACAGACTTGAAGCATTGTTTCTCAGGCCACACTACCCTTGATTCAACACCTTCTCTGCAACAGTTTAATAGCATTGTTGGTTGGTAAAAAATAGGTCATAGTGTTTAAGGGACTTCAGGTATCAGCATGGCATTCCTGGTCACAGGGCTCAGAATGCAGCTTCAGGAAGAAAAGGACTCAGGAGCTTGGATGCATGAAACAATCATTACGTTTCTACAGGGGTTTTTTTTGTTGTTTTGCTTTTGTTTTACACTTTTGTTGATGTTGTTTTGCTTTCAAAGAGACTTCCTGCTGTTTCTGCAATAAACTGGAGAACAGTACATCAAATGCCTTGTCAGTAAAATTATAGGGATCTTATGCTCATTAAGGATATACACTCTTTGGTAAATTACTGTCATTCTTCATTTCATTGAGCTACTTCTGTGATGCAGCTTCTCCAGACTGCAGCAATTCTCACTGCCCTGGTTGTTCTGCTACCACAGCCTGTCATTTGTATGCAGTCTTTGCACTACTTTCCTGGTAAATGCCATACTAGAGCAAATCTTCCTAACAGCCATATTCCCATGGTGCCCTAATGATGATTTTCCTCTAAACCGATGACTAACCTCCTCCCAGTCTTCCTTCAGTTCCTTAAAACCAGCAGACTGCTTCATCTGACATCACCTGAAACCTAGAAGAGACATTTCAAGAACAACTAGGGGAATTCCATGCTTTTTCCCCACTGATGACAGCAGAAGTTGGATGTCTAAAACATATTAACATTTAAAAACATTTTATAAGAAGTCTATAAAGCTCAATTGTGAAACATTGATTGTCTTCTGGGTTATGTGAATGGCTTTAAGATAAATGGTCCATTGTTTTTAATAAAAGACTTTTAATCCTAAAGGGTGTTGTTTGTAACTCCCTGAAAATACTGGGACTCATTTCTAAACATTTTGTCTACTCACATAAGCAATTCCATGTGTCATTTTACACAGAGCATACAGCAGTCACACCATGAAAGGAAAAGGACTTTAAAAAGGAATAGTTCCACACTTTGTTCTGTCTCTCTTTGAGAGAGCCTTCTTTCTGTTGCTTTTCTTCATTGTAATGATCCTAATTTAAAATAGAAGACATTGAAACATATCTTGATACTTTGTGGAGAATATTCCACAGGAAACACTAAGGCAGTCAAACAGATACATGGGCATGAGTTGATCACCAAATGGTGCAAGAAGCAGTGACTCATGGTTCGGGATTGCTCAACTTGAAAAGTAATTTAAGTATTATCAAGGAGGAGCTCAGTTTTTCCTGAGAAAAGGAGCTGCCAACAGAGAGGCAGAATTTAGCATTCTAGCCAGGGCCACCAGGTCAGAGCTTGGCAGAATCAGGATTGTTTTCACTTGCCTTTTAATTTCTCTTGGAAATATCCCATCCATTTACCAGGAGGCCATGTTTCCCACCCACTTTTCAGAACTCTGCAGATGACAAGTGAAGTTACATGGCTCATCAGGACCAGCTTTATCTCCACGCTCTCCTCCAGCTTTCCCTTCTTGCCCTTCCTTTGCATTCACTGTTTACATTCACAAGCCATTTCACAGAGGCACAGATGGCTTCCACTGAAACTTTGGTCATGGGGTTATTTTGTTGGCTTTTGTTTGTTGTTGCTTTGGGGATTTTTTTCCTGTGTGGTTTTTGTTCGTTTGTTTGGTTTTGGTATTTTTTTGGTGTTTTTTTTTTTTTTTTAAATGCAAAGTAATTAATTGTCTTCAACCCCAAAGTATGTTTGCTAAAACATCTCCAGTTACTGATCCTCCAGCTGAACCAAAACATCCATTTCCATTGCAAAGGGCAATAGCAGACACCAGCTTTTCTCCACCTGAATTGCCAGCTTCCAGCTTCCCCAAAATGCTGTACTCTCTCTCCCTTTTCAAAGAGGGAGTATATGCTGATTAGTGAATAATGCCTTTGCTATTGAAAGTATGTGAACTTAACCTGCAGGGAATATTCCAGAGAAAGGAGCGATTTCTAAGTTAACACTTAGGATTTCAGAGGGTGGCATTGTTGTGAGTAATGAGCTCGTGGGAAATGCAGTTGCAGAAGTGAAGTGTGCCAACAGGAAGAGGATTATAGAAAGTGAAGTTCAGTTGAACTCAACCACAGCTACAGGAAGCTGTTGGGTTTTTTAATTTTTTTTTTTTTATAACTACTGGACTCTCAGCTGTTCTTGCAGCAAGTATTTAATCTTTCCTTAATTCAAAGTGCAACATCTAAAAATAGTGTGAAAATAAAGCACAGCAGAGACACGGAAAGCTGTCCTCACAAAAATAACTTTTTTGGTGCCTTTTGCCAGGGAAATTTTTTACACCATTTAAATTTTCTTTAGGGAGATCTCATCCTAAAAAATGAGGCTACTCCAGTGTCTGTCTGCTTCATAGCCATTAGCTAACTCATGTTTGTAAAGCACTTTGTATTCCTCATATAATGAATGTTACTACATAAATGGGAAAACGTGGTTGATCTCTGTTAAAGATAAATCACTCTGTAGTCTGGATCTCACTCTAATCACAAAAAAATTCCTTTTCTCAGCCCTCTCTAACACAAGGGTTAGGGTTCTTAATTCACTGAGGTTGGTAATATTTGGTAAACTCTTAGTTCTTTGAAGTCTGATTTATTTTCAGAGATTAACCTAAAACTGTGAACTCTAATGCACCTCAGACCTGCAGTTTAGGCATATCCTGATTTTTAAGATCTTATACAAGAATTTGTTAAACAAGACCAGTTGGTAGCAAGATCCTGATCTCAAAGCAACTATTTGACTATAACAGAGAAATAACCTTTTAAACTATCCCAAGTTCTGGTGCCAAGGTTCTGCCATAACCTGTGTTATGAAAATAACAGAATCTGTGGCAATACTGTAGCAGTACTGCGTTAGTATCAATAGTCTGACGGTGCGCAGATAATGAGCACATCGTGCTGTTTCAAAATAGCTCCCTGCCATATATTTACAAGGGAATGATAGATGGCTTGTATAATTTTTATGGGACTCATAAGAGAGCATGTATGTTCCAGCACTATCTGATGTACAAACTTAATTTCAGTATTTGCCTCTCAAACAGATTTATGGTGCCCACGTGGAGCCACACTGGATCCGAGCAAAGGTCCGTCCAGGCGCTGGTAGCTGGGCTCTGTGGCAGCCTGTTGCAAATGTTTAGGAAAAGAGTGTAAGAATAAAGCAAATGCACAATTATACTTCCTGTGGTATATCCTCACAGATTCTACCAGACTGGCTAGGGCCTACCTGAGAGAGGGATTTAATCCATATCTTTGTATTTAATAGTTCTGATGGCTTTTTTTTCATCTGCAAATTTATTCATAACACTTTCCTCAACTTATATTTTTTGTTTCCACAACGCCCTATGGCAAGGAGTTGCACATCTTAATCCATTGGCTGTGAATTCCCAACTGCTTTAAACCAGCTTTCTCAAGCTTTTGCACAGAGTAAAAATAATGGTGTTCTGCTCACCTTTCTTTGCTGTTTTTGATTTTGTATAGGTGTGTTATGTCTGTTATTTTGCCCGAGCAAATCTGTCTAATCTCATCTCAAACAAAAACCTTTCCAAACCTATGATAGCCTCTTCACCTTTCTGTACACCTGTTCTAGTCCTACTATCTTTTCCTTGAAATAAGGAACTCCCTTTGACAGTCACACTGTGGTCACATCATGAACTTGCAGTTTTCATGTGTGCTCTCTATTCCTCTACTGACAAATCTTAACATTTGATTTACCTTTCTGGAGTGTCACAGGGTTCTGAACTGGCATTCTTGCTGAATAAGCCAACACAGCAGTTTCAAGCTCTCTTTACTGAGTAGAAATTTCTGGAGAGTTTACCATTGTGAAGGTTATTTTCCTCAGACCTGTTACTGTACTGACTTTGGCTTTCATCTGTCATTCTATTTATCAGCTCTTGAGATTGTAGTTTAAACTCTGACTTTTTTGAATAATCAATAGTCTTGTAATCTTGCCTTCCACTGCCTTTTCTCTGAGAGCCACTTCCAGCACTTGACCGTTTATTACCCTTTAAAAGTTTTGTCTTTTAAAATATTATTGATTCATGAGAGGACTGTTCCTTTTTCAATTAAATAATTTATTCCCCAAGTAACAAGGGAATAGTTCCACTCAGTTTTGATTGTCGTGGAAGATAACTTTTCAAATCCACACCCTTTATATACTTACAGCTTCAGTCTTTACACACAAGAATTAAAAGAAATGTCTTTCTTTATACATAACAGCTCTGGATGTTGCAGTCAAATATGTATAATTTTAATATACATATGGTACTTGCTGCACACTGAAGTTAAAACATTGCTTTAGCCATATAGTCCTATGGTCCAGTAAAGCTCTCCATGTATCTACCAGTAATTATTTGTTTTCCAAAGCAGCAGGAAATCAAGATGCCTCTGCATATAAATCTTGGGCAATAAAAGCAGAAAAAACTCATAATAGTTGTCTCTTCTCTGAGGCCAGCAAGGACTGTTGGCATACTCCACTGAGTATCAGATATCAACAGTATAATAGGAAAGCTTTTCTGTCCTTAGCAGCCTTTCTCAATTGGGAAATTAAATGTCCTTTCATACACCAGCCATGGATCAGGATTAGCTTTAGTACATTACTACTTAAAATGCCAATACAGGATTTGTTAACAGGCATTGTGTCATGCTCATAATGCAAATAACAATAAAAGACAGAATGAGTGCCAACCCTGCCCCCAGTTTGTTAGTGGGCTCTTTTTCTTACCATACCAAAGCAGACTGCTTGCTCATCAAAGAGCACAAAATATGCATAAATATTTATGTCCAAACCAGTTTCATAATGGATGTCACTTCTGAAGACAGTATACAGTCACACCTCGTTCCTTTCTGGCAGGTAGGTTACCCTGCTGCATCTCTGACCAACACAGAGCACATGATATCCTTCTCCTCAGCTGCTGGTCTTCCTGCTCCTCCAATCTCCCAGCTCTGGCACAATTTACAGTTCAAACCAACAGCATTTGTAGCACTCATGGCAAAACCACAAAGAATGAGCTGTATTCCCCATGCTCTGGCTGGGGGAGAGACAGACTTTGCCCTGCAGATTTCTGGCTCCCCCCTCCAGGTGCCTTCTTGGACATTTTCAGGAGCATATTGTCAATGGGTTATGGGTCTTGTGCCATCCCTTCTGTGGAGCTGGCATGAATGCAGGGTGGGAAACATCCCTTGATCAGCTTTTCTAAGCCAGCAAAAAGCAGAGCTACTCAGCACATGCAGATGGAAAATTAAAAAGCCTTACACAGAGAATACAGAGTCAAGGACCTCTCACCTATGCCATAGCAGCTACACACAGCTGAGCAGAGGACAGCAGCAACCCCATCTTGTGAATGGAGCTACTATGGAGGTGGCAGAGAGAGATTAAAAACTATTTTGGTGTCCACTGGGATTTCTCCAGGCCCAAGACAAAACCATGCTGATACACTGAACTGGTGAGAGGCCTATGTCCTATTTTTTAAAGCTCTCCACCACTTCTGGAAAGAATGAACCATTCATCCTTTGTAATGCCTTAGGCACCCAGACATACTTTTACACAAGTATTAAGAACATGAGATTAAGTCTTCCTCCCCAAGTAATCTAATAAAATTATAGGCCTGACTTACTCCTGATTTAGTTGTATACAGTACTCTTAAATTTAAGCCAAATTAAGCTAATCCTACAGTGTGTTATTAGTTGTGGATAGCAGACAGCTGTAGAAAATCTGTGAAAGTTGTGTCCTGAGTAGGGTCATCGCTGTCAAGAGGAAGGCCCACAAACATGAAAATTAATGTTCATACCATCACTGTGAATGTATAAAGCTTTAGGATATTTATGTTTAACATAATTAAAAGCCTGATTAGGAATCTCCTGGTTGTGTTTTCCCTTGATGTTCCAGTCTGCAATTTCAGCATGCCTCTCAAGACCTCAGAGGGCAGAATGAGTGTGAAGACTGATGCATCAAAGAGCAAAAAGGTTTAAGTGTTATGGAAAGCTTAAATCCTTCAAATAGGATCAGTCCTGACAGAGAATCAGAATCAATAGCAGCAGTTATTGTCAGTGTCCAACAAATAAAGCTTGTAAACCACATGTTTTCCAACTCATAGGAGGGCAAGAAAAGAAAATTTGTGAGTAGCAAATTGCATCTGGGATTCACAATTCCTACAGGTTAAAATCTCAGTAGTTACTAAAAATCAGTTGTCTGATTTCCTTCCCTCAACTTGATGATGCAATTCACAATAGCCCCTGCTCCAGAGGAACTTGGAGTTACTTGAAAAAACTTTGAATATTTTTTTTTTTTTAATGGATTGTGAAGTACCTATGACAAAAGTGGTGTAAAAAGACAGCCGGCCTCTGTGAGACTGAGGATGTTGCTGAGTAATCCCACACAATCACAGAATATTCTCAGTTGAAAGGGATCCCCAAGGATCAAGTCCAGCTCTTAGGTGCATGGCCCATAGAGGGTTGAATTCATGACGTTGGCATTACTGTCACCATACTCTAACAACTAAGACCTAAAAACATAAACTATGAACATAAATGATAAGAAGTTACTATGTGCCAGCTCAGGAAATGATCAATGTTAAGCAATTTTATGTACACATGAAAGGGTCAGCTTCACATGGCTGTAATTGTACAGGTAAAATTCTCACTCTTCTTCCAGATTAAAATTTTACCAGAGTGTACTCTAGATCATCTTAAGGTTACAACATAACTGATTAAAAAAATATTTCCCTTGGTATGTAAGTTTAAAATCTGGAGTCATCAGAAAGAGTACGTGAGTGTAAAAGCTACCTTCTACTGCAAAGGGAACACTGGAGATGACAGATCTGGGTGTCCCCACTGGGAAGGAGATTTCACCTCCCAAAGAATGTGGGTGAAAAGCCTTTCACATCAGCCCCTCCCTGTAGCAGGAAGGACATTGTCTATTACTGTGTAATTCTGAATATTTTATTGTTTGAACATTGGACAGTTTAATTGCCATAAACACCTGCATGCCATTTCACCCTGCATATGCCTGGAGCTGTCTTTTGTGTTTGTTGTTGGTTTGTTTTGGGTTTTTTGAAATGTTGAATGTGACAAACTATTTTAAAGATACTTCATGTTCTAGTGCAGGCACAGGAGCTCCTGCCAAGTACTCGTTCACCCCTAGGAGCAGAAAGCTATCCCTTCTGTTCATGCAGCTCCCATGCAGAGGAATTCAAAAGATTTAGGAAATACTATCTGCCTGTGAACGAGTACATGATGTGAAAAACTACAACCACAATTAGATAAAATATGGCAAAGTTATAGCTCATTGTAGCAGTTGCAAAAGGTACCTGTTAGGTTTGTACCAGAGAGAAACCAGCACTGACAAATGCACCTTTACTGTAGTCTTTGGTAAAGGGTCATTGCTCTGGTGCAAATTACTTCTGGTGTGACAGCAAAGCCATGTTCCCTAAGGAATTTCAGTTTTGGACTCCACTCCAAACTCAAATCTTAGGTGCTGGGTTCAGGTGAAAGTTCTAAGGACAGTCATGAGTCACCTTTCTGCTGGATCATGCTTTCACCAAGGTCACCTTCAGAGCCTGGGATTGCCTCTTGAGCCCATGTGCCAGCACCATTTCTTCCACAAAGAGACGGAGCTTATTTTCATTTTTTCTTTAACAAGATACAGGTTTTTACCAGGTCAGACCGAACATCCATCTGATCTAGCACCCTCTGACAAGAATTGATAGCAAATATTCCCTTCTCATCTCCTCAATAGGATGAACATGGGATTACCCTTCTGCTGTGCTCTCCCACTTCTGACAAGACATCAACACTGACTGTTTGAGAAATTCTCATTAGGGGCTTATAACCTCATCTTTGTACTGGAATTTGTGTAATAGTTTTTGAGCCACATCAACAGCACTGAGATACCTAACCTGACATTTAAAGCACTTACAAGGAAGGTGGCTCCCTCAATTATGTTTCCCTCATGTCTAAGAGGACTCAGACCTATCTCTGTCACGAGGGATACCTGGGGCCATAAATCTTCCCAGTCTATTGGAGGGGCAGGTTTCTCTAACTACCTAATACCACAAGGCATCTTCAGGCATATTTTTAATAGCCTCTGGGCAGGTTCAGGGTGAAGATTAACAGCACAGGCTAACAGAACAGCTGTAAGAAACACTGATTAAAATGGCACATGGGTGATACATTGCCATAAGCATAAAAAGAGGACTGCCAATGTGCCTGTCTTGAAAACCAATTACATGAGTGAGAAGTCTGCACATTCTCTACATGTTGGGATCTCATCCATCAGAAAGGATGGAGAGCCTCAGGTTTAAAGTCCTTCAGAGTGCACACCACTTCCTATTGGAGTGTAAGAGCACCTAGATACCACAGTCTCCCATAGTCAGCTGCATCTTCAGATAAAATCCTGCCACTCATATTCACAAGAATTGAATGGTTGTGTTAATGAACAGATACAGGCCTTAGACAAGGGAATCCCTCCCCATAAATTTAGCTCTGTTTTACCACCTAAAAATGACTTTTCTCCAAGTTCTCTCCTTAGTCAGGCCTTCAGTGAACCACATCCCTTCTCAAATCTGTCAAACATTTCCGAATGATGTTGTCATGCTACTTAAAGGCAGATGAAAGCAGGTGGTAAATCTGTCACAGCAATAGGCAACAGAAACATAGCTCCCACAAGTAGCTTTGATTAGGCAAAGAAGATGAAGAGGCACTTCTCCAGGATCCCTGTGGCATTAACACTGCTGGTAGTAGTTTTTACTTCCTATTTTGTTGGTTGAGCAAGTTCTCTTTCCTCTTGAGGGACTGCCAAGTGCTCTAGGAGAGCAGAGCAGCAGACTCAGCCTCCTCAGGCCCAGTGCCACTGAGGAGTCACACAGGTTGTGCAGGGAAGCCCCAACTCCCAAGCAAGACAGGAAGGACAACACTTTCAAAATGTTTCCTGCATGCTGATTTGCACAGGTACATGTCTAAAAGCAAGTCCTTCACACACTCTGGCAGCTGGCACCTTACGTGTAGACACCAAAGGCTGGGTGTATATCCTGAAAATATCCCACTTGCTAGTACTCGCTGGCATTTGCAAGCAGAAGTTGCTAATCTCGAAAAGCCAAATTTGTGCTGCCATTTTTGCCTCTTCCCTAATAGCAGGTACTTTTTTTGTATCACTTGTGGAAACTGTTACAGAGCACAAATGCCATAAAAGACCAGCAAAGCCTTGGCGACTGACCTTTCCCCAGCCTTGGGAACAAGCACTGAGAACATTTCCAGTGATGGTTCAGACCCAAAAACAAGTTGAAATTATGCTACTGGTTTCTACTCTGGATTAAAGGGTTTCGAAAGGTGTCGTATGACTGCTGCTTGGCATGGGCATTTGTTGAAGCAAATATTTAAAAAAAGAGCTTGACTAGCTCTTAATTAAATGGGTTTTCATTGTGCTGTGTGAGGGTGTGCCCCATCCTGGCTGGCAAAGCAAAACAGGTAAAGGCCAAAGCAGTAACTAACACTGAAACACAGGGCGGGATGGGGGGCTCTGCACACCTCAGGACTTAAAACCCTCTTCAGCCTTTGGTCTTGTTCTCAATGCAAACAAAAGCACGAGAGAAGGTTTCATTGGGCTTTATAAAGATGCTGTTTAGCAGTAAAAGGTGATCTACAGGCAGTGGACAAAAGAACAATAGCCCTGCCGAAATGCTACACGGGGCTGAGGTTCTGTAAGGAGTAACTTCAAGTTGACTAGAAAAGATCAAATAGCAGCTAGAAAGCAAGAACATACCGGGGAGGAGGGGAGAAAGCAGCTACACTGCTTCAGCACAAACAGCTGAAAATACAGAATAAAAACCACATGTGCTATTAGGCAGCTCTTTTGCATTGTTGACTCCATTTGCATTGGTAAATAAATCAGAAATTTTTCCTTTTTACCTTCTCATCTTAGTACAATTTTGACAGTTTTGTGTAACTAGACTCCCTTTTTTATAAGGTTTTACTGAAGCTTAGAGCCACAAGGGTACTGAGACACCATTGAAGTAAATGGAATCAGACACCTCAATGCTTTTGTCAATGTGACCCTTTGACCACACTGCAAATCTGCAGCTGCAGGAGGGGAGACACATTCCCACACAATCACACTAGTTTACATACACATCTTAGGATATAACTGAAGTGTTTCTCCTACATGTGCAAGGGGGGCACCAATGTCACAAATGTAATTCTGCTTCTGCCTGTCTCTGGTTCTAGTTGAAACCTTAGCCATGTCCTGGAAGTCGCTGTGCAGTGATGTGTTAAGTTGAAGTCATGTTAAAACTCCCACATACCCAAATACCCAAAGGTATGTGGGAGATCTAAAACTTTAGAGTTATAAAATTATCAGAGATCTAAAACTTTAGAATGCCCATTTGACACCCTTGCCTCCATTTTTCACACCTTCGTTTTCTTAAGTACTTTTGGCATAGTCTGGTTTCTGTTCTTCTGACTAGATGCATAATTTTGTTCACACACTTAGAAGCTTTACTTTAGCCCTATTTCCTGCATTTCCTTTCTTGAAAGTAGGGATGATGCATGCCTTTTTTCAGGAAGATGAAAGGATCAGTCTTCAGGTGAGCTGACTTCTCCAGAGCACTCCACAACTGCAAGGTTACGAATTTGAGTTTAGGTTTATGCATAAGTCATAGGTTTATCCTCTAATTTTGTGGAAACCTTTTGCAGGTGACAAGCTCAGCCAAATTCTTGTTTCAGCAGAAAAAAAGTGGAAAAAGCAATCAATAAAACTTGAGAGGTAATACATAGTGTGTTAGAATACTCATTAAAAAGGTATCTGTATGGTAAAATATTACAGCAGAAAAATAAAAATATATGGATTAAGAAAAAATAGCTGTCATCAAAAAACCCCACAAATAATATTTTAACTGCTTCAACTGATCATTTAAAGTGGGGCCTCCGCTTTCTAAAACTTATGTGATTTCAGTCATGCTCAGCAATGTCTGCTGTTCTAATGTGATTCTTCACTTTCTCACTCTTTGCCATTTCAGAGGCAATTCAGCAGATGTTAATTAACACCTGTGATAGCTAATATATTACCTAGAGGCATTTTCCTATCTACTGTTAGTCAGTGGAGAATTGAGCCAGGAACAAACCATAACTTGCCAGCCTTTCAGGAAGAATTAAACTGCCTCTAAATGCTCAGTGCAGACTCTAGCCGTGGGCTTGTCTGTTCCTTAAATGTATGCCAGTGTGAAATGCTGTCCTTGTATATTCTGTACATCTGCCTATTCCATAAATTCTATTTCTCTAGCTGCTTCAGGGTCTAGCAAAGAGATTGTTATAGTACTGGTATAACAAGAAAAGAACACAGGAATAGAGAAGTCAGAAAATATGGTT
This sequence comes from Phainopepla nitens, assembly GCA_013400175.1. Lineage (NCBI taxonomy): Eukaryota > Metazoa > Chordata > Aves > Passeriformes > Bombycillidae > Phainopepla > Phainopepla nitens. The sequence continues at coordinate 309,699 of VXBQ01009062.1, read as the reverse complement.
TTTTTATCCTCCTCCTCCCCTTTTTGCCGAGCTCTGAGCTACAGCATTTCTAGGAAGTACTGTTGGCAGGATTTCTCTTTGAAGTTTACAGCATGCTCCTAGTCCTGAACCCAATGATGTTAAACAGGACAGGTGAACCAATTCTGTTTTTTGGAAACTTGTCAGTGAAAGCACATGCCAAGATAAACACAACCAAGAACGCACAGACTATGAGGCTCCTTCTCTTTCCCAGGCAGTGATAGTTCCAGATCAAGACTAAGGCTCAGTTCTGCTCCTGTTCATAAAATTCAGTGGGAAAAAGCCCAGAAACAGACTATTTTAACTTTTCCTTTTCCCTTGGCCACTGAAGTGCAGCCCACTCTCCTGTCACTGAGAAGCCCTTGAGAGACCAGTGGATGGTTTATCTGCTCAAACATTTACAGACTGAGGATAAAACAAAGGCCCGGAAAGCAAAGTGAACTTAAGCCAGCAGTGGGAAAAAAAAAGGGTGAGTCACCAAAGTTCAAGTCCACACTACCTCTAATTTTCCCTTCAACAGGCATACAAAGGTATGGTTCTTATTTTCAGTAATGGGGAGAGTAATGCTCTTTACCTCCTTAAGTAAAAGGAACTACCACAATGAACAATAACTTTGAATGAGGGGAAAGACCTGAGACATTGCAAACAGGCAGCAAGAGATTCGCAGCACGCAAAGGCTTGTGTCTGAGAATCAAGCTTATTTCCCACGTCCCAAAACATCTGATAGTCTGGTAACTAATACTCTGAAAAGAACCATTCTATCTCATTTTACTTGCAAGAAACATGATGTTTAGATCTGAGGAGGATTACTCACCAGGGTAGATTTTTTGTTAAAATCATGCCTTACAGCTATCGTGGAAAGCCACTTGCTATCCCCAAAACACTTATTATCTGATGTTATATTGCTTTATTTAGATAAAATGGGTAGTAAATCAAATTCATAAGCTGCAGCTGCTAATCAATATGCTTTAGTTGAAGATTACATTCAAATACTTAGAGCTACTTGTGAATTTCAGATGTGTCATTAAGGATAAAACGGATAAACTTCTTCACTATTTCTGGTCTATAAAATTGAGCAACTTTCTCTCTTTTGTTGTATTCTGAAATGAAAAATCAGAGCCATCATCTTTCCCCATCTTATTTATAATAAATTAGAGATGAAGGGGAAAGACTTGCTTTTCAAAATGGTGTAATTATACAGTCTCAAATACCATTCTATAACCAGCCCTCTCTTGCCCCAGCTTTTAAAAGACATCTTAGAAAATACCAGGTTTGGGCTTCTCTGTTTTGTCCGACCAGATAGCATCCCAAGAGGCAGCTAAATGAGCTTGCAGTTTGTGCCTGTATTTGAAACAGCTTGTCTTCTGATATCAGCTGTTTAAATGAGCCAAATTAAACACGGACTTTAAGGTCAAGCATCCAGCTGCACTGGCCAGGCCAAGGCCAGGGGTTCTGTCCTTCAGATTTTATCCTTCATATGAGGTTATCTTGCTCAGGGACAAGAGACTTGATAATTTAAATATAAAATTATCACTGGTGCCATTACAGTGAAGAGAGAACTAAAAAAAGAAAAAAAAAAAGTAAAAAATACACCACCACCACCAAAAAAAACCCCAAAAAACCCAAAGCAAAAAAACCCCACCAAACCATAAAATCAAAACCAAATCAAAAAAGAAACAAACCTACAACCCCTTCCCCCTTCAAAAAAAAAAAAAAAAAAAACCAAACAAAACAACAACCCTTCAAACAGTGAAGACTTCTCTTCCTCCAAACAGTAAGGTCTCCTCTCCATTCTTCCAGTTCAGTTTAAGTCATATCCTGAAATAACATCTGAGGTTAGAAGTCTTGAGGCTTTCAAGGCATTTATTCCAGTGTTTCAAATTTAGGATCATTTTCTGCAGGTGCTCCCTATAATCTTTGTTGAGGTCCAGACTGACCAACCTGCAATAGCAGGGAATGATTCACCAGGCAACCACTCAGAGATTTATTTTTAGTTTTGGCAAGAGTAGGAATAAGCAAGCATATACTTTGCAAGTTTATTTGAAAAGTTCATTCTATTTGCTAAATATTTATTTTTTTGTCCCAAACCAGCAATCATTAGTATCTGGGATAATATTAAGAAAATTGCACTATAACTGACATAGCTGAGGTTCACCTCATCTGCTTATTTCCATTTATTTTGTCAAGATGTCATTCTCTACTTTTAAAAATATACAGCAAGTACTTTCTCAGTCGCCCTATTTCCTCAACTTACTTTCTGACCCATGATCTTTATAAAGAAAAATATTCTTTATGAGAAAAATACCCATACTGAGAGTGCAAACTGCCTTTTAATAATCCAATGCCCAGAAATCCACTGTTGTTATAACAGAGCAAGTATTGTCCAGTACATAAGAAACTATTTCCACTTCAAGTGTTTAAAACAGAAATTCAGGAGCTCCATAAAATGCCAGGGTTTTTTTCCTGTATCAGCTTAATTAATTTACATGTGTACAGATTACTTAAGCTTTATTTGGTGCTCTGGTTGAGAAACAAGAGGCTTCTCCCTCCTCCTGGCCCTGGTACGTGGGTGAGCACCAAGCTGCAGGTATTGCCATGCACAGAGGGCAGGGAAAGTGAGACGAGGCAGCCAGCCCGTTTTCTCATGGATCTAGTTTTTCAGTGGCTGCTATCATATTCATTGAAGCAAGGATTTGACTGAGCAGCAAGATAGAATTACGTCTCCTTCCCACAGCTCAAGGTCAGGATAAAGATGGAGGAGTGCTGTGAGGTATTTTACGTGTGTTTATTGACTTCATATCCTGACCAAATTTCCAAGATGAAAGGATCATATGCAAGGATTAAGACATGGCTAATATTTAGTCACATATTAGCCACTATTGACACTGAATCTTAGCAGCAGCCATCTGAAGAGCACACCAGACTTCTCAAATTAGATATTTCTTGTGCCTAGGTAAAGACTTGCAACTAACAAACCTGAGGCATTTCCAAAGAGCAAACAGAGGTTCACTGTAGAACAAGGCTGCTTTGAGGTACAGAAGAGAGGAGGAAACTGTATTTTCACAACAGTTTGAGGATTAAAAATACAGAGAAGCATCTACATGAGATATATAAAACACTAGTCTGCATTAATTCTCCAGCCTCTGGCTAGTTCTGAGGATCTGACCCTCACAGAACTCACATCAAAGTAGATACAGGAGTTAAGAAATATGCAATTTCTGCTTACTTGTTCTTCCATTTTGGGCATACACACATTCAAAAATGTTTCTTTGGACCTTAGAATACAGAAACACAGGCAGACTATTTCTGCCTCCAATAAACATGAACAGTTTGCTCTCCAAAGGTAGTATGACAGCCCTGCCAGCAAAGCCACCCCTTTCTGCCTCCTTCCCTTCACTTCTATCCTGGGTTAACTGTTGCTGGAATGCGGTTCTTCTTCATCCACCTCTCTGTTTCCAGCTTTTAAACTTCCCTCCTTCTCTCTCACCCCTCTTTTTCCAAGACTAGGTTTGCTCTTCTGATTGCTTCTTCTCAAGAGAAGATGTCCCTTGACTGAAGAGGCCTCTCCAAAGAAATGCACCTCTGAGGAGAAACTTTAAAGAGCTCCCCTCACCCCAGCCCAGATCTTTGCTTGGTCAGTATGGAGTCAGCAACATAAAAAGGCAGTCTAAATCTTACAGTTTTACTAAATGAAATTAAAGAAAAAAACCCCATGTAGCTACACACTGGGTGAAGGAAAAAAAAAAAAAGCTTTCCTGGGAATAGCTTTGATGGTACAGTCCCTTTGTCCTTGAGTTTCAGAGTCTGAAGGAGTGAATGACCAGTGAGCACCTCAGCAGCTACGTTGTCTGAGTTTATTGCACAGGAGCTTTCAAGGTTCATTACATATTATTGTGCACATTGAACCATGGGGCACTTGCCCAGCATCTAGTGCAACATTTCAGTGATTGTCAGTGGCTAGTTTAATCCATAAGAACTCGGTTCTTATTTCCTTTCCAGTCATTTTTTATTTTTAATTTACCTCAAATGATTAGCTACAACCAAACAAAATCATAACTGCATAATACTTGACTGTTAGGAAATAATTTTCAGCGCCTGCCACTGTGTAGTGCCTTGTATTCAGAAAAAGTCAAAAACCATTTTGACAACATAAAGTATATTGCAAATGCATTTAAAATAAATAAGTCAGTTGTTGCTACATCACCTACTATCAAGAAATGTGTAATTGCCAAGTATTTTTAGCTGATTTTGCTCTGTAAGGCACAACACCAGTAGAAATCTGGCTTACATTTATTTGTCCAAAAATCCAAGAGCTCTTGGAGGGAGCAGATAATTAATCAAGTGAAAGCACACTATCTCACCATCAGAAGAAATCCTGGGACACTTAACCTTGCTTCAAGAGCTTCAGACATGGTAAACAGTAAACACTTCCAGTGGTACCCAAGCCTATTTCCACATTAAAACTGCAACCCTGCTTGTGCTCTCCAGGGCTGGTCTCATCTCCCAGAAGAACATTTACATCTTATCACACAATTTTTTTCATTGGAGCTTCATTATGCCAGTTATCACCGATTACACAAAAATCATGTATCCCCTGGGTAAATAGTGTGAATTGCTAGACAACGTGGGCCTCCCTCCGTAACAGAGCTACGAGGGACCGGTCTCTGAAACACCTGCTTAGTATTACACAGTAAGAAGAGGGAGAATACCAGCATGGTCCTGCCCTTTCCATATGTAAATGCGATGTGGGACATGGGCGAAGGCAAGAGCCTGCCCCCCACAATAGCTCTCTTTTGACGCCCGTGGGCGGTGGAGGATGTGCTCCTGGCTAACGGCAGGACAGGCGCACTTTCGGCACCACCGGAGGTCCTCGGCCCTGAAATTAGATAAGAGCACTTTGTTTCCCCCTTCCTTCGATAAAACAGCCCGTGAGATAAAAGCAGCAAAGCGCCTCCTCGGCTCGAGAGCCAGGAGGAGCTGGGTCACAGGCCTCAGAGGCAGCACGTGGGCTCCCGGCAAGGGCTACAGGGAGATTCAGAAACCCCACCATCGGTCTTGGGATAGCACCTTTGAGTCCGCTCACCACAGTACAGGGAGTGGGGTGTTTATTTGTGGTTTTTTTGAAAGACAATCACATCCTCCCGTCATCCGGGGTTTGGTATTGGCGGCGTTCATGTAGCACAGCACGCGATTCCCTCGCCTGGCAGCGGTGCCGGGCTCCCCACAGTGTCCGGTCAGGATCTGGGAGGCCGCTGCCTACAGTCACCCACCCGTGGGTCCAAGCCCAGCCGTGCGGCAGTCACTGACGCCGGCTGCCCGTCCCGCCAGTTCTCCGGCCACCTATCCGGCGGCAGCTCCTCGGCAAGGTCCTCCCGGGCTACTCGGCCCCTTGGGCGGCATGGCCTGGGTCGCCGCCGCCGTCGAAGACCTCGGGGCTGTCGGCCAGCAGCGAGGTGCGCACCTTCCGCCGCTCCTTGAAGCGGCCCGAGTGGGACACTCGAAGGCTCCGCCGGTTGCCGCCGACTCCGGTTTCCGCGGCGTCGCCGCTGCCGAAGGGAGGGGACTCCTCCTCCCGGCCGTCGGGGCCGGGGGCGTCGCCGGGAGTCTCGCCGGCGACGGGGTGCGGCGGGACTACCGCCGCTTCCTTGTGCTTCTTCTTGCTGGTCAGCGATTTCCACCAGGGCCCCGCCGAGCCCTTCACGCCGGCCCGAGGAGCGGCGGTGGCCGCGGCGCTGTCCGCCATCTCGGGCTCCTGCGGGGGGGAGGAGAGCGAGTGCGGGTTGGCAGCCGGGCACGCCGCCTCCGCACTCGGTCGGCGCCGAGGCCCCTCTTCCCCAGCACCGGGGGGCGGGCAGCGCTGCCGGCGCGGTGTGCCC
>VXBQ01009062.1:137536-303065 GCA_013400175.1 Phainopepla nitens | reverse complement strand
ATACTTGTATTCAAATTGACTTAGTATTGGGACTTTGACTTTCTGCGGGGTGATGGATATATGGCCATACAAACGACCTTGGGGTCTTTTTATTCACCAGGAAAGTGGAAAAAAAGATTTGCTTGTGCCACACCATGTGTTAAAAGTGATGATTTGTTCTTTGGAGAGCTATGCCATGCAATACGCATTTTGATTCCTAACGCCCTACCCATCAACTACACAGTCACTCAAGGATGCCTACGATGGTGCCGAAGAGTGCGTGGAAGCATCATATTTCAGCCTCTTTTGCAGATCGACTTCTGCTATTTGCAGCTTCCCTGAGTAGCCCGTAAAGATAAGAGGTATGGAAATCGGTGAATGCAGGTTACTGAGGGAGAGGAGCCTGGGGCATGCACTTATGTTACTCTGTAGATTGCCCTCTTCAAAGGCAAAGGCTTTTGGATAAGGAAGCATACACACTTGAAAGTACTCCAAACTATCTATCATACTAATTAAAATCAACAGCAAAAAAATTCTATGCAATAAAATACTAACTTCCAGTGATAAAAGATGGCCTTTACATTCCCTCCTAACAAGTAAGCAACTAACATTTTCCAAGACGCAAAGGGCATCAAGCTCTCTTGGGCCAAGGACAGCAGCAGACCACAGAGTCAAGTTTCTCCATGTGGCTATGACCTACTGCTTTGCTACTCACTTGTATCTGTAGAGAAAGAGAACACCAGCATCTCTTCCCATCTTGTGTCCCAGGGAAGTGCCTGGGGAAAAGGGAATTCGTGTAGAAATAAAGGTAGCTTTTATTTTTTAATGCTCTTTTCACAAAAACCATTAGTGGCCAGCTTTTATAACTTTCACTCTGCAAATAGGCTCATACAAAATATTTAGTATTTATTTTATTTTGATTACCATACACCTGGCCTCTTAGATCACAAAATGCCAAACTTACATCCATCAGAGTGGTTTTTTTCAGTTCAATCCATTTCAAAGAGTCCTAGAATATGAGATTTTCCTTTTTGACAGTGTACTGAAAGCAGAGTCTACTGAAAAGAGGTAGGCAGGTTGCAAAGCTTTATAAGAGACATGGGAGTGGGAGGATGCTGCCTGTATGAGTCTGTGGTGGTGCAGGAGGAGAGCAAAACCTGCTCTGCTTTTGAAAGTCACAACAAGCTGTTCCACAAGATTGTCACTAAGGTTAGTGTTTATACAAAAACAACTCTGACAGTGAAAATGTATGCTCTCTCCCTTTCTTGCTGCAACAGTACATGTTGCATTCTTTCAGTATACATATATTTACAGTGTTTATCTAAACAGAAAAGTCAATAACATATTGCCTATTTCAATGCATGGAAGTTGGATAGCACATTAATTTAATAAGAATGCTGCAGTTAACTTCTGTCCTGTCTTTGCAGGAGGCTGGGATAACAAGCAGCAGAGTTTTGTAGTCCCCGCTAGGGTGGATGTGCAGGATTCTTGCAGATGCCCCAGTACACTGCAAAATAAAATGGTAGGGCCTTTTTTTACATTATAACATGCTCCTTTTGTGTACAGTTGGACCATATTGACATAAGTTTCTTCATAATTCTGCAGGCTCTCCAAAATTCAGAAATATCCTGGTATTTTCAAGACTTGGATTCTCAAAGACTGATTTTAATGTCAGTCTTCAAACTAATCTTATTTACAACCCCTAACTGTTACTGCAGTGAATGGGAAAAAAAATAGTGGTTCTTGCAGTTTCCACTGTCCTTTTTCCAAACTTTGCAGACCCTACTGTGCTCAAGTTGAAACTGGGCTCTGGAAAGCTTGGATTGGCAAACCACACCCTTATGTAATTGTGTTGAGGGGACCCACCTCTACTGGCATGACAAGAGAGGCACCATCCACTGCAGCCATCAGCCTTCCCAACACCATGGAACACTTTGGCTTCCAAAGCTCTGATATTAAAAGCAGTTACAATTCTACCAAGAGGACCCCCAGAAGCATGACATGCACTGGTGAATACTGCACCAGTGAATATTACTATCAGAGCTCTCACTTACCCTGAAACCCCAGACCATGCAGCAAATACATTGGATGTTTGAAACTTGGGTTTCTCAAATGCTAACGCTAAGGCCAAGGACGTGTTCATGCCAACTGAAAAGAGCATGGCACTGGTAGAGAGCAGAGCTCTGCTAAGGTCCATATTCCCAGCAATGTTCAACATTTCTGTCCTCAAGTTTCAATTAAACTCTTAACCCTGCCCTCATATACAACTGAGCAATCGGCTCATAGAAGAAAAAAATGCAACACTGATACCTGCTGGCACAAGTTGGCCCTTTAACATTCAGCATTGAAAACAGTTCTTGTAACTCCTAAGTCTCAGAGCCTAAATGTTACATTAATTTAAACCAGTGGACCTCTGTGTACAGGAAAAGACCTCATGAACAACTGTCTCCCATCTGTGTCAAGCTGCCAGTTCAGAAGAATCTAGCAGTAACTTAATTTCTCATAGATTTAGATTTCCATGTGCTAGCAGCATCTCAAATCTTAGCTTTTACCATAATAACCACAGGAAGGACTCCAACCATTTTATAATGGGCAAGAACATTGAAAAAAAAAATTAGTACCAGGGCATTGAGACAAAAAATTGACTACACATTATGAAGTCTTTTCCACGCATCAGCATGGGTTTTAACCCTGCAGCTGGTATATTTAGCCTATTAGTGGTGACTCCCTGGCATAATTTCAAATTTGGGCCTCTGTCTGTACGTGCACTGGTCAGGCATGGTTTCAAGGCAGTGGGAGCAAAGGGTTATTCCCCTTAAGCAGAGTGGATGGAATTGTACAAGATTGTGCCCCTCCCCAGCTTTATTGCAGCAGGCTTTGCACCCTCCAACAGCAGTTCACAGCCACTCCTCATGTAACAGCCTAGGACATGCATTGCTCCACAGCCTCTGGGTTTGAAGGCAGCAGTTTGATGGGCTGAAACATGGCCCATGCACAGTTTTTGAATCAGTGCCTCTAGAAAAAAATGAGTCTCAAAGGCCACAGGTGACACCCTGGGCCCCTGAGATGACCTCATTTAAGTACAATGTAGTATGGATACAGCATGGTTGCCTTGACTTCATTTTATTGACTGACACAGATGTAGTCTTAAGTTTTATAATCTTACCTCCAGCACTAGGGCAGACAATATCCTTATGCACATGGGCCCTCAGGTAGCTCCATGAAGGGAGCTAGTCCTGAGGTAGAATGCAAGGCGTTAGCTTAGTGCTAATGCTCATTCTCATTCAATGAGAAGTTCAGCTGCATGAATAAATCTGTCTCAGAACTCAACAGATTCTGAAACTTTACCTAAAACACCCATAACTACAAGGAAGGCCCAAAACTTCACCAAAACAGACCATAAACACAGCTCCTCAAATTTGCAGTTCCCAGCCAGCCTCTGACACCAGCCCTATTCTTACATTTGTATGTCCAGCAGCAATTCAGTCTGATTCTTTGAATCCCAAACTCTTAAAATTTGTCTTCTCTTTCACCCTTATAGTATCTGAAGATAAAACTAAAGTCCTACTCCTCCAGCAGATCAGAAAAATATGGATATATATGGTGAGTATTGACACCAGTACCCTTCCTAGCTCTAAAGGCCTTGCAAAAAAGTCTGTTAATCCAATATTCCTATTCCTAACCAGAGAATCCACGCATTGTATGGAAAGACAGAGCTGATCATTAGTGATACCAAAATGCTGCAGTTTTCACTACTTTGGGAACTGCTCAGACTTTAAGGCTTTAGATTTCCAAGGTCTGTCCCTAATTCCTACTTTAATTGTAACTGTGACACTCATATCTGAAACAACAAAAACCCCACCATGAACAACAGCCCTTTATTGACATCATCCCTATTCCTAATACTGAGGGCTGTACAGCTTGCAGTGACAATACTGGTTCCTCAATACTTGGATTACTAACCTAACCCTAACTGATACCTATGAATGCTATGGATATCTATGGATGTTACGGATACCTATGGAGCCCAGTCTTCTGAAGTTCTTGGGCAGCAGCATGTGGTAATTAATATGGATTTTTATGCATGTTGATCACCATATGTGCCCTACAGTAGAACAGAAATTAAATATGGCTGGCAGCAATTTATGCTCTTCAAGATCTGCAGCTCCCTACATCTAACCCTACTCCTCATTCTAACATTCCTTTTAGTGGTAACAAATGGCTCATACTTTCAAGAAAAGAGAGATTATTTTGACTGTCACCTTTTCAGGCCCTGCAATGAAAGCAGCTTCCACTGGCAACCTTGGTTTGTGCCATCCCCAAATCTGCTGCAAACAAAACCCTGACAGTTTCTCTACTTAAAAGCAGCTGTTCATTTCTACTGTAGCTTACAAAGCACTTGCTCCATCTGACACAAGCTTTCTTCCTAACAGCAGTCCTTAAAACATCCTGCAATAATCCACATCCTTCAGGCTTTGAAGGCCCAGTCCTGACATTACCTGTAGCATCAGCAGAGTTATATTAGGAACTCCATGCCTTTGGAGAAAGATAATGTAAAGTATGGCCCCCATATAAGATCCACTGATGCCCTGAATCTGCAGGCGCCAGAGCACTCAGCAATAATCTTAGTTGCCTAAGGTTCAGATTTCTGAATCTTAACCATTTTCTTTAATCAAGGAATGAATCTCTACAGCTAAAGAACATAAAGTGTATTGATGCTCTCACCCTTATCTCTATTAGCCCTATAGTCTCTTCATTCCCCTTAGATAGCTGTAGGAATAGCCCTGTAATTCTGCTTTGAAGATCCAGTTAGATGGCATTCTTCTTGTCTAAGTATTTGTGAATTACCTCCCTACTCAAAGAGTTTTTGTGCTTTCAGTCCCTGGTTATGGGTAGGGGGTTTATTGGCACTGCAATATTTTTCCTCTCTTTTCTGCAGAACTTCACTCTGTACTTGTCAATAAAAGAGATAAGAAGATGGTCAAGACAGGCTCCTGCAGGGAGGTTGCAGAGGAGTTGGACTAGATGGTCTTTAAAGGTCCCTTCCAACCCCAGCTATCCTGTGATCCTGTGATTCAGTCCAGCTATTTATTACTTCAGGTATTCCCAGCACCTCTCCAAGGTCTTACTAAGCCCCGAGTTTAGCCCAATACCACACCTGCAATCCCTTCTCCCTCCTGTGTGCTGCATTTCCCAGTAATGCACAGCCCAGGTCTGTCAAAAACCTTGTTTCAGAAGAGACCCCAAACCTGATACATTCCTTCCCAGAGTCTTAGGCTAAGAGCCCCTGCAGCACTGAATCTGTCAATAAGACCCAAATGTTGTGTGAGTTTTGAGAAGGTTATGTTTGTTTGAGAACGTTATATGTGGGGGAAAAGTGAAGTCTTATCTCTTCTTTAGAAATAAAATGAATATGGTTCAAATTCACCCAGCTTTGTGCTCTGTTACACCTGTCTTGTAGCTTAAACTGCCCTCAGCTTGCAAAGCAGAGAGTTGAGAACCAGGGTCTGTCTTCTTTGTACTTTGTAACTTCATGTTAAGAAAGTTTTTCCTTACTATGCACTTTGTTTCTCTTTCTTCCCCCTCCCCGTGACAAACTCTTCTTCCTCAGTCATTTCTACATTCTTTGTCCAATTCCAATAGAATTTGATAGCAGGAGAGAGATAATGAAGTTTCTCAGGAATGGTGTCTGGGTGGAGGAGCCCCGAATTGGTGTCTTATTTGAGGAAACCCTTTGACAGTTCCCTTGTCTGGTGCCCTCTCAGGATGTGTGTGCTTTGGAGCCAGACACAGAGAGAGCGTGCTGCCTTGTCTCCAGCGTGGTGGTGTCAGAAAACAATTCCTTTGCTCAGTTCCCAGGTGGGTTCCAAATACTTAAACCTGACAGCAATGCATCTCACAAAGATAGGTATAAAGAAGAGATTTCAACTGTTCCACGGCACTCTGGAGAGCTACTTCCTTACAAACCATTAACATAACATTGATTGAATGTTTGACTGATGGTGGCTAAGACCCTTGTGCTTTGTGGAAGTCAAGTTGTCTCACCCCAGTTGCTGTGAGGGTGTACAGAGTGGCACCCAGAACATGGGCATAGCTGAATGGCTATGGGATGGGAATCGGGAGTGAGTGGCTGCAGGAGAGAACTTGCTGCTTCACCTGGGGCCTTCTCCAAAAGCTGGAGGGGAACAAGGTTTCTTCTGAACACCTGGCTGCAGGCAGGATCCTCTGCAGTCAGACACTGGTCTCACCTGCTCCCAGAGGTGCAGAACTGTGTTCTACTCAAGATGAAAAGACCTAGCAGGGAAGTTACATAGGGTCACACACAGTCTCCTGGAGCATCTTTCAAAGGACTCTTACTACTCCCTGCTAGTGCCTCGTGTGTAAAGGGTCATCATGCTCTTGCTGAATGCTTTGAAGCAAAGGGAAGGATTTGGTTTAATACAGTCAGACCCATTTTTTCCCCTGTGTACTGGATTATAGGTTTCCATTGAAGGTAAATATGATTTTTCCACTGTCTCAGCAGCCAGTTTTGCAGAAGGAAGTCTGCTGCCTTTTTACTTCCTCAGATGGTGAATCTGAAATGGTCTGACCTCAGCTGTGGAGCTCAACCCCAGGTGCAGCAGTGACGGCCACAGCAAGTCCAACACAAGAGATGAAGCAGGCACAGCACAAGGTGGCACTAATGAGGTGTGGAGGGGACAGGGTCCTTTTACCTCTGTGCCCAGTATGCCCTGAGGATGCTGGACATCAGCTGATCAGTTAGCCAAGTGAAACGTGAACAATTCAGTAGATATTTGTGTTAAAATGCAGAATCTTACTCATCCCTCTGTCCAACAGATTAGAAACTTCTGCTCTCCAGACATGGGTACCTCTAGGCACATTGCTTTGTACTGTCATCAAATCCGTAAAATGGGACATGAGTTGGAGATTCCAGATGATGAGACAAGCTAAAGCTGCCTGTGTGCTACCTTAAAAAAGCAACTCATGGCAGAACTGACCAGAAAAAAATAAAGAAAACCATTGTTAGTCAAATGTCTGTGTTCATGAATGTGGAAAAATACTCTGATGGCCTTGATTCTCAGATATTGATTAGATTGATGCTGAAATTAATTGCTTGCTTGAAGTTTTCTATAGAGGCGGTTCAGGGTCTGCCTTGAAAAGAAATATGTGCGTGTGCTTGGCTGTGGTAGTATGGGCAACCTAGTGCCAGTCTGAAACTGCAACATGCAGTAAAACTGTTCCAAATTATCGAGCAGGAAAGTTTCCAGCAATGTCAGAATGATAATTAGCGACTGATTTTTGTTTGGCAGCTTGCCGTGTAGTCAGTGACAGACACCAAAACTCTTTTAACACATTTAATGGGATTTTTCCTTCCATTTACACTATCATAAATTACAAAGCATATTTCACTTCACAAAATAAAACCATTTCCAGATCATTTTTATGACAGTATTAAGTAGTACATAACCTACAACAAATAGTCTGGCACAAGGCAGGAGGATCTATGGAAGTATTGGGAACTCAGACTATTTAGCACTTTCTCTGCAATCTGGGTTAATCTATCTAGCCCTTAGTTATCTCTCTAGAAGACGACAAATTTACAGTCATACCCTCTTCATTATCATAGTTACACGTATTTTTCAATTTGAATAGAAACATGTGCTCCCTGAAATAATTCAGGAAACTGCATCACTGAGTTACCAAGCATATGATACAAATGATCAAGATGAGGGAGTATTAGAATTATTTTTGTACTGAAAATTGAGTTTGGTAGTAAAGTATGTTGATTTTCTATGCTTGCAGAAACATGTCATGCTGAGAAACAGTTTTAACATTAGGAATAAGTTGCAGTTAGACTACGAACTCTGTAGGTCAATGTTTGGAGAAAAATATTAAATTTTGGTAATAATTAAATTTACCAGCTCCCACATGTCCTACACATTCTTTCTTTCTCTCTTTTTATTTTTTTTTAACAAACCATCAGGAAACACACTCAAGATAAATACCTACAATTTTAGCAGATTTACTGTACATTTATAAATAGAGAAACATGACAAAACATAACTCAATTTTTACAGAAAAACCAAATCCTTCATCATTCACCCAAGAAAGTGCTGACTTTCAACAAGGCCAGAAAATATCCAGTGTCCCAGCATCACATAACTTATATATTACTGTAATCCAAGAAAAATCTGGCAAGTGAAACTGATACTACCACCAGGACTTTTAAAAAATTCTCAACATGTATTTTACATGGGAGGAAAAAAAAAAGAAAGAGAAAATACTATATATTTTGGGAAATAGCAGATGGCTAGAAGTGTACGATCCTAGGATGCTCGTGCCTAAATGCAAAGAAACCTAAGGAAAGCTGAAATATGCACAAGAAAGGTATTCTCCTTTAAAACACTTGCAATGGAAGAGGTATGTCAGGGTAATACTGCATTAGTGGCAATTGTTTTCAATATATCATAGCAAAAATGCAGGAAAGAATTATGTGAAAATAATCAATGCACCGCATTGATTTATAGTTTGCTAAAATAAAATGCCATTCTTTCAGCTAGGTAAAGTAAAAATATCTTTATAATATAGGTTCTGTTCCACAATTGACATATATAATTATGTCTCATGAAGAAGGAAATGTATAGGCGTATACAAGTAACACTGATTAAGTACCTTTTTGCTTCTCTAGCCATATTAAAATACGTTTTGTGTTTCTTAATAAGTTAACAATAAAATTGTTTGAAACTTCTCAAAACAAATATACATCTGAGGCAAGGCAAAAGATACAAGGTAAGAGGATTTTTTCTGACCTTCTTTTTCCCTTCTACAAAGAGGCATATGTCTATGAGACATAGGCTTTCCCTAAACATTTTGGCATCCATCTGCAACTTTGCAGAAATTGAAGTGCAGTCAAGGAACTCTTCCTTTCTGTTTAAAAAAATTTAAAGAAATGTTGTTTTTCCTTCAGACTAATTATCTTAAAACAAATGGCTTTGAAGATATGCCTCTCTGACTAGAAGAGAACATCTTCATTTTCTATTAAAATCTGCACAATTAACTTCTGGTACCGCATGTCATTCAGTGTCGCAAGGGTACTGTCCTCTGGAGGTCTCATTAAAGTAGGTCCAAACACTATTCCCAGGTTTTCAGCATTCATAAAATTATCCTTTTCATGCAAGGTAACCCTAAAATGGGAAATAAAAAAAAAAAAAAGAAGAAAGTAATTAGTTGCTTACTTCCCAGAAAGAAAGAATATCTGCATCTTTGTCTGTAGTCTTGCTTCACATCAAGCACTAGTACATAAACATTATTCAGTAACAATTTTTACTTTATCTGGATATAATAACTGTTTCCACAACAAGTACAATGCAGCTACAGTGGGACTGTGATTTTTACTGCCTTTAAACACCTCTCAGTGGGTGGGCCTCTTCAGTGACTTTTCCACGTGACTGCCTGTTAGGGTGTAAGAATTAGTGGTAATTGCTTTTTTAAAAGCATAATCATTATTTAAATGCTAGTGTATGCAACAGTCCTCTATGCTACAGTAACTGCAGTTCTCTGGCAGGTTGTTCTTGGTGTGTTATCAGGTAGGGGGTGTGGGTGTACTCCACAAATACAGGCACAGATTTTCCTTAGACTACTGATTCTAGCCACGATTCCAGCCTACAGGAACTGACCCCTTCACATGGATGTTCTGCCTTGCTGGCTGCCTCAGGCCAAACCGGAGCTGAGTGATTCCAGCTACCTGTTACACTGTAGGAGTAGGCTGAATCCTGCAGCTGCCTGGAGAGGTGGCTTGCTTAAATTGGGCTGCTATAAATGCCATCTATCCTTGACAGAGAACAGAGGCACTTCAGGGAAGAGCCCTGGCTGTTTTGTTTGCTGACATAGGTCATATAATGTACAAGAATAGATGGACTGCTTGTGGCTGGAGCAAAGAAAGGCCACCAAGGATTGGCCAAGCTGCAGAGAAGTCAGCCCTGACTGGAAAATCAGTCAGGCCTGCTGGAAAATGCAAGGTGTTCTCAAGGTTTCCCTCCAGGTAACAGTGCTGGATCACATCAGTGTTGTCCTGTTTGAGTGGCATATTGAGTTCAGACCTGAGAGTGCTCTTGCACTGCACTGTAGGACAGCCACAGTCCCTTGATCCATCACGGTCCTTGATCAGTCATGGAGCAGACATTTCCTGTGAGAAGTACAGCCTGGATAACATTTCACATCTCCTTCATACAACTACTCTGCCAGGGGGAAGCACATCTGGTTTTGGAGACAGCTCATCTGGGAACAGCTGAGGCTTTCCCTAGCCATGGCAATTCCCAGCTGGGCACTGTGAGTGGATTCACTCATGCCATCAGGGGAGTACAAGTGGCTGAAATCAGAAGTGCTCTGGCCTTCCCTTGTTTGCAAGGTACTCATATGACTTGGTTTTGCTGCTACTGTCATCTCTCTGCAAAGCATGGCTCTGTCACAGAAAAATGCTGTTCCTCTTGGCTTTCAGGACAGAAATCCATTAGTGCCTCTACTCACAGATACATCCTCATCTTCTAGCACATGTATTAGCTGTGCTTTGCAAGGAGCAAAGCCAAACCAAGGCTGCGAAGCTGAAGCAGCCTCTGTGCCAGTGTATGTCTGACACTCTGCTTTCCCTTTGTCCATGTATGCAGCACAGATACTTGACAGCTGTGCGAAGCTACACAGATCTTACTAGCACCTCTGTTCAGGAGTGTGGGGCTTGCTGCCACACTTCTGAACACAGCTGGAGTGAACACAGAGGAGATTCAGAGCTTGACTGCAATGTCAGGGTGGATGGAGTTGTATGTATTTCACCACAGGGGGGACTGCTCATGCTATTGCATTTCCTTCGATTTTGAGCAAAAGTTTATCAGAAAGGTAATTAATTGACCGACAAATTCATTTTTTGTTGCTAATGTTGTCCTCTGCTGGATTTTCCTGTGCTTTTAACAACAACTCTGGAGTTTCTTTTCAATTGAGAAACAGCAGTGGTGTAGGGGCTGTGACCCTGCAGTCCTTACATAGATTCCCTTACACTGGTGCGTGTTTTATCCACGCAGGAAAAGTCCTAGGGGGTTGAATTTGGAACTCTGTGTTTAATCTACAGAACAGCATAGTCTGAACCTTAATGATTCTTTCCTTTTTCACATTCAGATCTCTCCAAAAGATTCTCCATAGGAACTGACGTGCCCTTGATTTCCGTGCAGACACCAAAATCTACAGTTTGGGAATGGAGAGGAAACTCATTGCATGACTTACAGATATTTGAGAGAGAAACCCTAATCAGCACTTCAGACTCTTTTTGCCTCATCAGTAGTTCAGCTCAACAGCTGAACTAAAGCCTGGACTGCAGTTCATGAGAAGCAGGAAGGCAAGTCCATACAGGTCTGTTAAAAATTTGCTGCCAGGACATGAAAGTACTGATTCTGTGTGCACAACACTTTTCTACAGCCTCCATAGGCCTTCTTAAAAGCCACTGTGAGTCATCATCAGTTGTCCATGCATATGCACTGACAAGAGTGGGTACTTGCACATCTCATTTCTGCAGAAACCAAAGAAGCTCCTGCATGCCCAGGTAATGTCCCATCAAGGGGAAAAATTACTCAGTTGTAATGACCTGAGCTGATTCAAAATGGGGAGAAGTCTCTGCATAATGAGAACCTGATAGAGCACGAAATGCACTTCACAAAAGCTCTCTGATGCAGCTTTATGTGAATTGAGGTCTTTTTAGGTTGGCATTAATAGTGCAGGAGAGTCCAGATGTACTCCACATTTATGACTGTTGCAAGTCGTGGGACAACTAAGAAGAGATCAGTGATTTTTCTGAATAAAGTGTCAGTAGCTTTATTCCTCCCTTATCCCTTTTTCTGTTGTTTTCAAGTAGCAAAGTTTAACCAGAGACAAGGAATAACTTGGGCAATATAGCCATAAATGCAGGCCTGCTTTGAGATGGCAGCACCAGTCTGTACTCAGCTTCAGTTTTTAAAAACTTACAAAGAAGACCTCTTGAGGCATGTAAATACCCAAAGCAGCAAAGTAGAGTTAGCATGGTTTTGAAAAGCAGTTTTGCTTGAAATGAGTGGAAGTGATGACCCCTCTCTGAAGCAGTCCTTAATTTTTCTAGGTACCTAGCTGAAAACTTGGAAAACATGGAAGCACGCTCCTAAGTACCTTAAAAAAATAAATTTAGGCACTTTTGAAAATTTTGTATGCCTTATGAAACTTTATGAAGCCCCTCATGGATGTCTTATGTATACTTAAAGAAGCTTTGGAAAGCAAATGAGGCAGTACATGTTTAAAACAAAGAGAGATATTAACTGGGACCTGTATTACTTTTACTAGTTTTATAAAAATAGGCTGTGCTTGATTCTTGGCTTACTGTGATGTAAGCAAACAACTCATAAGAGACAGCTCTTTCCTTTTAGGGTTATTGTTCAAGGAGACAAAACAGGAGGTAAGGGGAGGCAGAAGCAAAGCATGGTCAAGTGCCGCTTCACAGCAGCACATCTCTGGGGCACCCACCATTCGGTTTTTCAGATATTATCTACCTCAGAGAAGCGTGACAAATGTCAATTAACTCTTGAAGGGTTTGCAATAATATGCCAGCAAAAGGATCTATGCTATATAAGTGCACAGCTTATATGCACTCATACAAACAGCTCGTCTGCTTATCTGTAACATTATTGGTTTAGTGGCAGTGCCCTAATGGAAGCTTTACCAGGACTTTCTGTAATATTTCTCTTTCAAAGCAGAAAATTGTTAAGCTCTTCAAGAATTACCCTGCATGTCAATTAACTCACTTTTTGAGATGAATCATTAGGTATCTAAGTGTCTCATAGTGAGCAGCAGGGAGTAACATCAACACTTCATGTATTGCTTCTAGTCGTTCATCAGGATTGGAGATTTCTGTAAAAACACCAAACAGGATTAATGTTAATAGGGGTTTCCATGTGTACACAGCAATAAATGAGGAAGATAACTTATTATTATGGAATCATTTACAAGCCATTGACTGTGTTTGCAGGGATAAATATTGCACTCATAAATGTGACACTTATCAGCGACTTCTGCATCCTCAAAAAAAAAGGTTTTAAAAAGAAATCAGCAACAAAGTCTGCCCAGGAGTTATCTCCAGAGTCCATAGCTCTATCTAAAGGTCTGTATAGGTACTGTACCCGAGCTTTGTTAAGTGCTTCATAATACTTTTCTGCCCAGAACTGTCCCTTTAAAATAGTACAAAATATTACTTCCATTAGCCTTCAAAACTAGATGGGAGTGTGGCTATATGACTTGAGGAGACTATGCTTGAATATGTAGGTTTAGCTAGAGATTGAAATGGCATGGAATTACTTCAAGATTTCTCAATGTATACTGAGCGTCAGTGCTCATTTAAAGCTTTTTGGCAATCTCTCTAAAAATCTGAGCAGGATTTTCGCTATTTTTTTATCTTGACATCCAAAAAGACGCTGAAACCACACTTTCAGATACTAGTAGGTTATTTTGATACCATACATTTACTTCATTTTTTTTAACCTGCATGATATCCCATCTGATGAACAATCAGGCAAAAGCTTCATGTGAATAAAGGACATGGCAGAGAAGGAATGACCATTTTTCCAGGTTTTTTCTGTCCTTTCCTTTAATGTGGACAGCTTTACGGATGGCAAATGTAAATAAAAGTTGGTACAAATGCTATGCAATACTTACTTGCTGCCTCTATGAACTTGGAATAGGTGTCATAGGTGATCACTGGAATTGGTAAGTCTCTGAAATATAGCTTCAGTGCTCCAGCAATGATGTTTATGTCTGGATAAATACTGGCAGAAATATCAGCCTTGTCACCATCTAGAAAAGGATGAAGAAATCTGTTTAAACCCCCCTAATTTTGAAGGAAGTGAGGCTAGACTTCTAAGTCAGATTTATTGTGTGCAACCTGACAAGAAAATCAACCTGAAAGTGTTTGGAAGGCTTAAATGAGAATATATTGCTACCAACTCTACAGTATATCAATGAGGAATGGTAATTTCTTTATGTTTTAGTAAACAAATTATTTGCTTGCATCTTTTGGAGGGGCTGGTGATGACAGCATCCATATCTGCAGTGTACCACTTCAAACATACTGTTTTAACGTTGGATGAAAAACTGTGTTAATAACATATTTCTTGCATTTAGCTCATTTATTCACTGAAACTAAGCTATTAATGACTTGTTCTGACATCACATTTTCCATCTGCAGATCAGTGCATAGGAGTAGCAACCATTTTTTCATCTCCACTTGGAGAAAGAGAGGCATAGAGAAATAACATAAATTTCTAATGACTCCAATTTTTCTAGTAGGAAAAATCAAGAAACATCCAAATCTTGCACATCTTGTACCAACATATCTATAGTGATTAGCTGTAAAGAAAGCTGTCTTATTTTCTGCTATCTTCTAATGTCTTTATATTTGACTTATTTATTTATAGCACAGATCTGAATTTAAATAGACTAGCTAAGGCATTTAGCTATACAATTATTCTGAAATATGCATCCAAATTTTTAAAATTAATATGGATAGTTGTAATGGATGAAATGCTAAAGAGATGAATTATGCATCTAAAAAGGCATACATTTTGTTTGCCACGATATAACAGTTAGTCAGAACTCTATTACAGAGCACTTTTAAACACATGAGCTTAAAGGCTTAAAGTTTACAGGTCTTGCTGGGAAGTCCTGGCTTGCAATGAGGGAAATTACAAAAAGTAGCAGCAAGGCAGGATCACTATAATTTTTCAAGTTCAAATGACTACCTCTGTTCTGTACTACCTAGTATCCTCATACGTACATTTTTTTCCATACCAAGAAATTCTCCCTTCCTGAGACCTATCTTGGTGGTCTTCTAGTAGAAAGATGGTTAAGTAGGGGGTGTGGCTGTCTGGATTTAACCCCCAGCTTTACCTCAGGCTTCTTGGAGATCAGCTATAACCTGCAGTCCTTATTTCCCACCCTTCAGCTAAGGACACCGCGCTTCCCTCGGGGCAGGTGGTGCAGGTGAGGAGCACACGGTGAGCAGGGTGATGCAAGGTTCTGCCTGCTTGTACAGCAGAGAGGGGTTTGCTGTGTCTGCCAGGAGGTGCAGGCACAAGCCTGGGCTGTTACCACCAACGTGCTGACATGTAAAGCCACTGCATGGCTTGTCTCACAGTAACAGTGCTTGTGGACATGCCCTGATACAGACAGCTGAGTGGGGGTACTTGATACATGGCATCCAAGATGGAGATAAAGGCTTTCACAGCACCATAAAAGAGTTTATATTGATTGCAGACATTTTATACAAACCTACAGCATTCATCTTGCAGGGATACGTCCTGTCCAATGTATGCACATAATTCTCATTAAGACTAATAGCACTACATGTTCTCATCAAGACGAGATTATATGCTTAAGTGTTTAAAACAAACAGCCTTTCTTGATGCAGCTGAGCAGTCTGAATACATCCATCAGCATTTAATTTAATACAGCATCAATAAGCCCTAGGAGAATGTTTACACTGCCCCAATCTTTTGTTTAATCCACACATTCCAGGCACGGTAGCATTAGTCTTGTAAAGCTTTGTGTGGAGAGCTCTATTTAATTGATGGACACGGAGCACTCAAAATGCTCCACTGAAAACAGATACCTCCAAGGAGCCAGCAGCTGCATCAGAACAGATACAGCAAAGCACAAGCTTACATCTATTATCCAGGTCACCAGTACACTAAATGGAAATGTTATTTATTTAGTACTTTTACAAAGCAGCCCAGCAAGCTTCCTTAAAGGGGCACTTCAGCTTGAGGTACTTCAAACTACAATGTACTTCAAGCGTACCTCTTATCTACATATGTGCTTACTGCAGGAAGAATTAAAAATTCCTCAGCCAAAGATTTTACTCTTCTCTTCAGAGATAAATACACATCCATTGGAAATGCTCTGAAGTTTATTTTAAAGTGAGCCCAGCAATACATCTGTTGTAATACACCCTGTACATTTTTGCAGCAGATATGGAGAGATTGGTGTGTGTATGCATATATGAATTACATGTGGTTTACATGGTACTTTCTGCATTACCACAATATTTTTTTTCACTCTTCAATACAGGAACGTTTTCAGATTGTAGCTGGTATTTCCTTGTAGCATCCATAGGTTAATAGAGATTTATGTTTTTATATTTTGGATTACAAACACGTAGTCAATTTCAGCTTTACAAACCTAATTCTACCCAAATCCCAGTTTCTCTTTCTTTGTTTGTTTGACTCTCAATATATTTTGTTGCATTATGTTGAAATTTGAATATCTCAAGAAAAATAAAGTTTTTATTCTTTTCCTTAAAGGTTTCGGCTGACTTTAGATGCCATAGAAATTATCAGTAGTTCATTACAGAATGAAATAGAATAAGTATTACATTCTTAAAACCTCACCCATGCCCTCTGAATACTGAATTAGATTTTATTTAAGTTCCTTTCTCCTAAATGTTTTTTTTTTTTGTATTGCACAACCTTTACCATGCTGACATGCTTCTTTTCATTTTTTTTTGGATTTGGCATTTGACAGGCTTTCAGCTACACTGGCAAAAGAGTATGAATTAGGATGCTTCTAAGTACTCATGTAATATTTAACAGCATAATATTTTTAGCAAGTGTATTGTACCAGCCAGTTGTACAAACAAGTGGGGGGACAGAATGTGGTGGTGACAATGGCAGCTCTGTAGATAAAATGCACAATGGGTGTCCTCTGGATGCCACCACGCCACAGCTCAACAATGCTGACAGAGAGCAACTGTCGTTCTACAGCACCAACATTCACCAGATTAAATAAATCCACATTATTCCCCTTCTTCTCATTACAAAAATCGCTAAAATGGAACATTGTCAATGCCTCAGAGAGCCTAATGCTAATTTACAGTAGGGGTATTTACACTGCTTGGGCTTTGGAAAGCAGTTTAAATCAAATGAGGAACAATTTCACCCTTTTTTAAAACCAACTATCACAGCTACACTTGGCCCAAGTAATATTATGTGGGATGCTATTCTCTTCCGGAGACGGTGACTTTTTTCTGTTCTTGCTGTAATTCTTTGGAAGCACCAAGCGACTGCTTCTTTGTCAAGGCTGAATTAGTCAGAGGGGGGGCTGGCTGCTCTTCACTGCACCCTTTCAGCTGCACATGAGATCAGCAGGAGAGGTCCCCCACGGCCAAGTCAGCTCCCATGCCTCATCCTACTGTATCCTGCTGTCTTCTGGCCCCTGTGGCTTGATGAGGAGCTTGGAACCAGAACACTTGATGGCACTATTTGAAGCGTGCCTCCTGCGCATTAAAATGGGAGGATTCCTTGCCTGTCTGTTTTCAAACCCTTTTATTAAACACTGTGTTTCTGGAGATGCAAAAGCATCCTGGAATTTTAGCCAGGTGCCTGGGGACTGACTCAGAAACTATGAGTAGGGAGGGACCTCTGGAATGCTGAAGAGCAGTGTTCTGCCACTGCAGACACCTTCTTGTAAACCCTGCAACTTCCATTTATAAAACTAGCTAATGTTTTTTATCCCTGCTCTTATTATAAGGTTCCTTCAAAGCCTTGCTTTCAGATGGTTAAAAAGTGGTCCTTAAGTTGTTAAATGAAATTTATTCCTTGCCAGGGTACGTCCTCCAGTAGTGTGTCAAGAATATAAATTAGATTAAAGAGTTCTCTTTTCTGGTTCATACCCTTGCTCTCAGTATCTCCTTTGACTATCCTCCCCCTGCCAAAAAAGTTAATTTCCTATAATTTTAATTTTCCTGTAATTAACATTTTTTTTAAAAAAAAGGTTAATTTCTGGTAGTGAATGTGCAAATATGAATTCTGTAAAACAAACTTCACTTTCTGGGCAGAAAATTAAATTTGAACAGAAAACTTCCAGGTGGTGTTGAAGACGAGACCTGCCACCTGGCTCTCAGATCCTTTCTCTCTCAGCTCTTTCAAATGGGACAGAGAACTGGGATAATCTTCATTCTTGGGACAGCTCACTCCATGCTGCTGTGGCTTCTAGTACTCAAAGAGTTAACAGGGCAAGAGAAAAGCAGTGTGTTCCTACCTAAGGGGCAAAAGAGAGGGAGGCATCCCGGTTGCTGTAAGGATCTGACAGGAAGCAAGCCCTGAGCTCTCAGGCCTGTCTTGCCAATTCAAACTTCTGCCAGCTGACAACCACCTTCAAGCTGCACAGCCCACAAGTCAGAACAAAAAAAAAAAAACAACTATTTTGTTTTTCTTTAAATCACTCTCAACTCTTCCTGCTTTTCTACCGCAGTTAAGGGAGAAAACATTTTCAAAACAGGAAAGTGTTGAAAGTTGTGAGCTTCTGGTCTCCGCAGTACTAGTCCTCTAGCCCATAACAGGATTATGTTCTTCATTCTCCTGCTTTTATTCATGCCTTTTTATCCATGGCAACGTTCTTTTCTTAGCCCTTTCCCCTCATGAAACTGTTGAAAAAAATGAAGACACAGATTTTGGTCTATTTCTGCCCGGTGCTGTTCCTCACAGCCTTTGTATACAAACTCTGTTCTCACTCTCTCTGCTTTCAGGTTTTTTCCATACCTTTTTTCCTTTGGAAATCCAATACTGCTAGTTACCTTCCTCTTCCTGTTTCTAGGTGCTGCTGCTTTTGTTATCACACCTTCTTCCCTGCTGTGGGTCTAATCCAAGTGTGTATTGCCATCAATTATTCTGGGAGTATACTTAATAAATAGGCAATAAACTGAAGTGGCTCCAGTGGTTCAAAGCATTTGCAAAGGAACTACAGCTGCAGCAGTGTTGAAGTCATGCTCAGACAGAAATTTAAATCTGCTTTCTTCCAACTCTTTCCTCTACAACCTGTGCCTCTCCTGGGTTTCATCCGGGTTGGTACAGTTAGAGGAGAATTAACACACAGCAAAAAAGGGTTTGCCAGGGCAGATCTACTTGTAGGGAGCAGAATGGGACCTGTGAGGACTGTGAGCCTCCCAGGATCATTGCTTCATGTGGCGCATCTGGAACGCTATCTTGACATGAAAACAGTCATATCACTGTGCATCTCTCTGGCCCAAAGGATGCCTGACCTACGTGTGTGTATGCATATGTTCACAACTGCAGCACCCAACATATTTTAAAATATGTATTATTTTTTAAAGGATATTTCAGGATGAAAACAGTCAATATGGAAATTCCTAGCTGGACTTTCTTTATGGAGATGTCTGCCTGACAAACTGCCTCCAAACAAGAAACGTTCAGGCACAGCAAGTGTAAGATATGCTACCCACAGACCTTGCTGGCTTGTGTAGCCTCCCCTGGAGCCCCCACATCTCCTGACCATGGGCCCCCAGGGCCCTCAGTCCCTGCCTGAGTGACATCACAGCTGTCTCCAGCTGCACCATGCTGGTGTGGGGCCCTCCACCCTTCTGGTGGATCACACCCTGACCCACAAGCTGGCTCTCTGGCTTGACCCAGACCTGCCTCGTCCCCATGGACTTGTGATCACAGGGCTGTGTCTGACCCTATCCCCTACCACGGCAGAGGCAAGACCTGAAAAAATTAAGTAGGAAGGAAACCATTATTTACGGGAAATGAGAGGCATATTCATGAAACTTCTCAAATGTACTTGCAAAGGTATTTTCTAGTGATGGAGGCCCTACCCTGTGCTCACTTACATACCCGCTTAGTCCTGTGTGCAAAGCTATGTGCACAACCAGAACCAACATAATTAGCTCAATCAATTCAGAAGGTCTGTGAGGATGGTAATCAGGCAGTGTTTTAATTGTTAGGTTTTTCAATATGCTGTACAACTGCTCTCCTCAATGCCCCTCTCACCTGTTGTGCAGATGCAATCACGTGCACAGTGGTGCAGTGCTTTCTACAAGGCTACATACAGAAGGACTTCCCAGTCGCAGTTCCTGGTCCTTAAACTCATAAATAGATTGCTGTATTGTAAAGCACTGAGTCTATTAAAGATAGGACTAACAACTTTCCCCTGGTACCATCTATGCCCACACTTGAACTAGGACCCTAGGCTGTGCTGCTAGGTTGAGCATTCATCCAGTCTCCCACTTAAGTTTCTACACACCAATACTTCATGTTTAATTATTCCTTCCAACTATGAAACATAATTTTTTCTTATGAAAAGGACTGCAGATCACTTTAAACTCAGAAAAGATTGGTTACTTTCTGTACTTCAGCTTGTATGTCAATTTCATTACCATGGTACATATATAAACCCCAAAAAAATCTGAAATGTCTTAGAACTGAAAGCTTAGATTAAAATGATACAAGATTAAAAAATGCTGTACCTCGATCAAAG
Organism: Phainopepla nitens; assembly: GCA_013400175.1. Classification (NCBI taxonomy): domain Eukaryota; kingdom Metazoa; phylum Chordata; class Aves; order Passeriformes; family Bombycillidae; genus Phainopepla; species Phainopepla nitens. Next base: position 282,755 of record VXBQ01009062.1, on the reverse strand, counting down.
GCCATTTTTACATCTTCAATGTGCTCAGTGAAGCCTGAAACTCTGTAGAGGCCCTCAGACTTTAAACCTGAAACAAAAAGTTCTTGTTAACTTAGCTTCAGTAACCAACAGATATTTAGACTTAAGAACAATAAAGCAAGAACAACAGATCTACTAAGCATAGCAAAATGTTATTTGTAATGTGAAACTCTGGAGGAGTTAAGGAAAGATCAAGATGATGTTAATTTTTTTTTTTAAAGGATTAAAGCATTTAGAATTTATACTCTCTGATTTTGTTAGGTACATGATTGATTTGATTATGTTAGAGAAAAATACTGCAATTTGCTAATGGTGAGGCATGTGATGTTATTACGATTTATTCATTTTATGTAGGAGATTTTCCTGGATTTGGCTATAATTAATAAAGCTTTAGAGGTCTCTCTTCCTCTTACCAGTTGCCTAATGATACATAGCAATGCAAGTGAAAGACTGCCTTTCCCTATGAGCATAATTTGTTCCTGTTTTGCTGTCAGCATTTACTTATACACAGCTGATGTATGTGGTGGATACAGTTCTTCCCCACATCAGTACATTGCTTCTACTGTTCTTTCACCACAAGAGATCTGTGCACTTGCACAACTCTTCCCCCATTGCTCCACATCAACATGAAATGCAGGGCAGCTCAGCAGAGCAAGCCAAGTTATACACACATAATTAATTTCTATCCCAAAATCCCTTATTGTAACTATACACTGTGCTAACCTACTTGTAAGTTCCAATATTTTTTGTCTTAAGAACAAAATCAGAATCTTTCATAGTTCTGTGGCAATTAAGGAAAGAAATAGAAAGATGTTGAAAAAACGGAGAGCAGGCAGCAGATTTTATCTCAATCAATAAATGTACAAGTAAGTGATTAGATCTCAAATGCAATGTAGCTTCCTGCTATATCATCAGAGTAAAGCTCTTCTGTCTTACTCCATACTATTCTTTCCATTTGTCCCTGCAATGATGATATAATCCTGCTAGAGCTTTACAGAGCAGTGCAGGGGATTTACTAGTAAGTCTTTCAGTCAATTCAGTAGATGATGCGTGGGTTTGAAATCCCTATGGATAGTATCAGTGTGTTGCTATGCAGCTTACTGGGATGCCATGAATTCAACATTATTAGATTCCTATGCTGAAGCTGTGACTAACAGGAAAATTTGGCTTATTGGGTAGCACAACATGCACATTTGCTATCGAAGGAAAAATACATGAATATTACGGAGGCAATACATGATTATTGGAGGGGATATGTTTTTCCTTCAATCTGGCACACATCTGTTTACCAAAAAACCTGTCACAAGCTTGAGTTTTGGCTGTGACATGCCACCTGTGCCACAGGATCCCTCAGTCAGCAACTGAGCGTCATGAGAAACGCCGCACAGTTTGTGTCCTACCCCAAAACACCATAGCCCCTGACCTGAGTCACTTCCAGTCACTCGTGTTCTCCTGCCCACAATGTCTGTAAAGGTTATTAAAAATGGATTTGATTTAAACTGATTGCTCTGAAATGGGATATGTCCCTAGGTATGTTAAAATAATGATAAAAGACACATAAACACGAACTTAAAAGTTCACTTTAAAGTTCACCCCTTTCAAAAGTGTAACGTAATACATGTTTTGACATGTTTGCAGCAAGCATTTCAGGGAATCGCATTACGGAGCGCCACGACTGAATTTTACTAGCTAACTCAAAGCAATGTATCACCTACACTAAAAAAACCCCTTTTCTCATCCTGCCCTCAGCGTGCACGAGCACAGCACGGTGTTCTAGCTTAGCACATAATTCAAGTCCTCCTCCTTTGGCCGCGCCTGCTGCTCTCCCAGGCACACAAACCTCTTGCTTCGATCTCCCGAATGCAGGAATCCACCACCATGGGCCTCTGGGTGTTGTGGGCCTTCACCAGCGTGGTGAGATCGCAGCAGTAGACTCGCTTTATCCTCTTGAGGTCTGGCTGGCAGTCGTTGGGCACGTATTTGGAGCACTGTTTGTGCACGTTCAACCCACAGTCTGCAAGCAGAGTTAGCCAGGTTAGATCATTCATTAATTAATACTAATGCTGATAGGTCTTGTCTAATGATTTATTTCCCTGGTCCACATCAAGCAAGCGGCACAATTTCCCCATCAGTCAGGAAAGATACAGTAGTATGGAGATGAGAAGGATGAGCATGAAAATGTGTAAAAATCTTGTGGTGGGAAAAGTAAACTCTAGCAGGGGAGTCAAAAAGCTTTAAAAATTCTGGATGTCCCTTACACTCATCTGAGCTGAAGGAGACTGTTGGTGCAGTCTGGATCAGTTAATTGCTGGACACATAGCTCAAGGTGTTGCATTTAAACAAGTGAGACTTAACTTCTGGGTATTTCAGATTAGACGTAAATAAAATTGGCCCAGTAGAGACTGACTTCTGCTGGCTGTCGTGTGGCCTAGCGCTGATCATGGTCAGCAAACCTAAGATTCACCTGAGCACTCCAACTGAGAGAGTGCTGTGAGCCAGCATGCCTCACTCCCCCTTCCACGTTCCTGCAGTGTCACATTTTGGCTCGTTCTGCCACATCAGCAGACTCCCCATCCCTGGCTCATCACTTCACTGGTGACTAAGTGTCCCCTGTGGCTTAGCCTGCAGGTCAGCTTAGGCACGTTAAATGCTGTGAGAGCCATGATGTAAAAAAGTGATTCATTTTACAAATAGTTCTTGCTGTCTTACTCCAGAGCCAGCACTTCAGTTGCACAGGTGGGTTTCTGTTGAACCATCACTGGTTCACCTCCACAAATTGAATCTTTCTAATAGATTCAAGTACTCAGCCAAATGAATTTATAAGCTGCAGTAAAGCAAACACCACCACTGTGAGTTGCATTACATAACTCTGATTCTTGTTTTAATGCTTTTGCAGTCATGCTCATCACTGATGACCCTTTGAGATAATTTAACATTAAGCTGTTAAAAATGTTAACAGGACTATTACTTGCAGCGTGTTTCAATATTATACTCTATAAAATATTAATCAAGCATAATCATAAGCACACCTAAACATTTAATGGAATTGGGTAGGTTTTTGTGTGTTCTCCATACAGTTATTACTGCATAATACATTATTTGTGAAATCTAAACAAATGTGAGAAGCTTCAGTTAGGATCCTGTCTGCATTGTGTTCAGTGCTGTTCTCCAGGCATGTGAAGATAAATTTAAATGCATCTGTCTACTTAGAGTTGGTAATTTTATGAGGGAGAGTATTATGTTTCATATTAAATAAATATGTCTTTTTGTAAGTTTAATATTTTATGTATATGAACAAATACAGTGCTGTGCATTAATGAGGTCAGGTTTTGCACAGTTGTGTTTAAGATCAAATAGCTTGAAAATAGCTTGAAAAGCAAACTACTATTCTTCTTTTTTAATGTCCTTCTCATATTCTTTGTGTTACCACTATTCACCTATAGATAGACAAGATGTAGGAGAAGCTGAGACTGCACTTATTAATACTGTGCATTTGTGAAAGCTATTTTGATCCTTCAAACTGTGGTCTAAATTAATTTTAGGTAACAACCACCCCCTCTGTCTATGAAAGGCAGATGTCAGGGTTGGATATGTTGGTGCCAGTCTGAGATCAGGAATGCCTGGAGGTCAGGGCAGGGGGAGGTAAGACAAACAATTTTTTTTCAGATCTGGAGAAAGAAGTTACGAAAATCCATTTGTAATGCACCAAATACTAATTCACTTGCTGAATCCAAAAGCACATGATGTGATGATTATTGTGTTTTTGCAAGATAATTTTTTTCCACAAAAGAACAAACAAATTTAAAATAATTGAGGCACTATTAAAATGCCAATACAGGCACCAGAAAACTAATCCCTCTTGGAAAATGAAGGTCATATTTTTTGTTTTTTTATCTTGAGGTGGGATACTTCAGGCTTGCAGCAATGCATGGTATTTTTATGGGAAACAGGTGGCAGTCTTTTTTGCAGACAAGGGCACTTTCCAGCAATTGGTAGCAAAAAGAGGAGTTATGAAGCCTTGTTGCTGGCTGGTTTTGCCATTTCCAGTGCTTGCATCTTACGACATGAAAACATCGGGAATAACCTAATCATGAAGAACAAGTTTGAATGTATGCAGCAGGCACAGGCACAGGCACAGGCAGGACCAAGGTACTAGTAGAGGATGTAACTCAGCAACGAAGGGCTGAAGGCTTCATTTCTAAACCGGCTAACAAGGCAAATGAAAATGCTTCAACTTCTATGGGAGGATTTCCTGCTTTGTTCATTAAAGAAATCCCAGCCCTCCACTCCTGCAGGGAGTGCAGGCTGGGGTGGGACAGATGTCTGAGCATTTCAAGAGAATGACAGAAAATGTTGAAGTGCTACCTGAACACCTCACTCCCTGAGCGATGAGACCCCACATGAAGTTGGCGCAGTATTCACACCAGTGCGGACCCCGAAACGTATGGACCTGTAATACAAGTGGGGGTGGGGGAAAGAAATGGGGTCACTGGGAGGCAGATGGTCTGACAGATGGAGCAACTGAAATGGATAAACAACAGAAGACTCAGTAGGAGTAAATCTTTAGCATATAGTGCCCACATCCTTCCAACGTCTAGATGAAATAAACCATGGGAACAGAAATTTGCTTTGATCTTGAAGTTTATCTTTCAATAGGCTTAACATAGCAGAGAACTAGGCTGTGGATGACACTGAAAACAAATAATTTTTGCCTGCTGACATCCTAGCTATAGCAGAGGGGAGGAAACCAGGAGAAAAAAAGTAAAACTAATAATCCAAAGAATTGTACATAAAAGCATGCTTCCCCAGTCTAGTAAGTAATTTGAACTCACACAGGGAAAAGATGTCAATAGACTCTTTTTCAGCAGATCAAACTTCATTTTGCTACAGTCCACACACACATAAATAAAGAAGAATAAAATGATTTGTGTGCTGACAGAGCCCACATCTCCCCAGCCACGTTTTGCACAGAACTGCTGCTTCTGCCACTGCTTTTCCAAAGGCTACAGCAGAAGATCTTTTTATTTAAGATGTGTATTCTGGTAAAGTAAGCATTTAATTTTCATTAAAATGAAGAGTAAATAGTGAGGTCTATGCCCCTGTGAATGGGCATGGTATGAGCTAGTTCTGGCCAGAGACTTAATTGAGCTTAACAAAACATAAATCATGCACACTCTGGCTGCTAATGTATCCTTTCCTTCTCTCTGCTCTTGTTTACCCGTCGGGTGGATGGCTGAAAGGCCACTTCCACCCCTGGGATGGGAAAAGCTGCTCTTTGCTTTTCATAGAGTGGGAAAACAGTCATTGGCCTTTTTCAGATAAACTGTACACTTTTAGGCCAAGCATTTTGCATACTAATGTTTTTGCCCCATTCGTCTCCAGGATCACACCGACACAAGCCTGTACTCTTAAGTCTAGAAAGATGAAGTATTGTGATTTTAATACAGACTTCTTTTCCTGATTTTGAGATAAAAATGTGAGCCTGGCTGCAAATGGCTCCTGACTGACTACTCACAGTCAAATAATTGTGTTAGTAAACTTAAACCCTTCTTCCCTTTTGACAGTGAAAGGTCAAAACTGGAACGTTTGACTTTTTTTGAGATGGTATTTTACCTCTCAGAAGAACATGTATATCTCTGTGAAATGAGACTTTGCAATAAATGTTGAGATAGATATAGCCCCATACTTCTTTCTTATTTAATTTCATTTTATTTTGTAGAGTGGGTGTCATGAATTTCAGACATGACTTTTTGTGGGGGTAATTGGCTATACGTAACAGCTGATGACCCAAGTTTCAGTCATATGCTCTATGTGACCTTCAATGCATACAAAACTACAGATAAAACTAATTATGTCTGCATCGCTATCATTTATAGACTGAAAGCCACATAATTAGTAGATCTGCACCTGCACTTAATTGTGGTTGAAAATCATCAGCTGTGGGAAGACAACTAGCTGTGTCTTCTGCTTAGCAGCAGTTTACAAAAGCTAACCTTGCGAGAAGGGGTTCTAAGAGCTCAGCCAGGACTTTTAAAAATGCCCCATTTCACAAATAAAGTCCATTGCAGTTGCTAGGATATTTGGGGCCGGCTTGCTCACTTTACATAAAGCTTATTTCAACTGATCTGGCTGAGGCTTATTTTGAAAATGGTAGCTGATTAGTCCTTGATCTTTCCTGCCATTAATTGGAAAGTCATCAATGCTCACTGAGGGCTCCAATTGAGAAGTGCTGACAGCGCATCCTTCCCTTTTTCCATTCAGCTTGGTGGCCCTCAAAGGTTGAGTTCTCTTTATTCATTCACTTCAATTTTTCACGGATCCGCATTTTAGCTCAAATGGCAAGCCTCCAGCTGAAATACCCTGTGAAAGGCTAGCCTTGGTGGTTTCTGGCCAAGTTGAAACAGGGAAATTAACTGGAAAAAGGGAGAACTTCAAAAGTTTCTAGATGAAGGTGCAAAAATTCCCTTAAGATGCAGTTTTGAACCAAGTCTCTTATGCCTTGTCAAAAATTTCAAAGAAATCCTCTCCCTGTTCTTAGGAACCCAACATTTTTGAAAGGTAAATGGGAATTTTGTCTGCGAGATTGGCCTCATATCTGTTTAGAACAGGGAGAGGTAACAGCCAGTCTCAGGTTTTTGAGATGGAGTTTTAGTTTTTGTGCCATCCTTTGTAACCATATCATTGCAAACAGACTGGATATAGATTTTTTGGAACTATGATCCGGAACTATTTATTGCTGGTTCCTACCCCAACCTGAAGTTTCAGTAGACCTCTCTGTGTGCACACAGCGGAGACTTGAGCTGCCTAAGCTACAGCTGACACATAATTCAAACTTTAAAACAGAATTTACAGGGAACAATTTCTTAAAATAGGCCAACCCCATGATGTTTCAGACTATATACTGTACTTTTCTTGTTCAGTCCTTCATCCTCTTCCAATGAAAAGTCATTTTTTACATTCACTGTCTCTTCTCTGCTGGACAATCTCACACAGCACTACCCTGCATGTCTCTTGTTGTTGCCTTCCTGTTCTCTTTGCCCTTCGCCCCGCTGGTGCCCTTGCTTTCAAATGGCAGCATTCCCCCTGCAGGTGCTACCTGATTCACTTCTAGTTTGTGTCTGAGTCATCCTCACAGAGGGGGGAACTGAGATCAAAGTTAAGGAATGCCAGTACAGTGGCAAAACAAAATAATGCCATGGGCAATACCACAGGAATGAACAAAACCAATTGTCTTGAATTGAAATGCTTTTCTTTCTTTCCTTCTTTCTTTTTTTTTTTTTTTTTAATTGACATTATACAGTGTTGTTTCTGAGACAATTTTGGTTTTGTGTGACTGGGTCTGGAGACTTTTCTATTTGCTTTCCAAGAAAATAAGTTTTTTTCAGACTTTTGCCTGAATACAGACATATTTAGACTCTTTTGTGGGCTCCTGCTGAACCTGAGCCGTTTGCAGGGAAGAAAAGCTGACTCTGCTGTTATTTTTGTTTAAAGGAAGGCACATAATCTTCATGGTGTCTCCTCCAAATAATCCTTTGTCTCCCAGAAGCAGTATTATCTGCAGTGTTTAACACAAGGGGATATTTATCCCAGAGCCCCTTCTCTCCCAGCAGATCTCCTGACTTGTCTGTAATAGCTTTCTTCACTCCACTAGCCCACCTGCAAGTGGGATTTGCCCGTGCTACGGTGGCAAACAGGCACAGTATTGTGGTAAACGCTGATTATTCAGACACATTTGCTCACTTAAAGCAGCACAGAAGCCTTCTCATGAATTCCCAGCCTAGAACAAAAAGTGTGGAGCATCCCCAAACTCCATGTTGCTGCCCTCAGGCATGAGGTTGACCTCACCACCAGCTGAGACCCCATTGAAGTTGGCAGGTAAAGCATATCCAAAAGAGGCTGCTGGATCTGAACTGGAACAAGATGCAAGAGAACTCTGGGATCCAGTTAGGCTGACACCCATATAGCTAGAGAAATACCTCTGTGTTTTTCTAAACAGGGCTTCAAGAGATTTATTCTCTTTCCTGAATTATGGTATGTCTACACTGGCTTATGCAAAGTCGTCCCGCCAGACAGACGCCAGCTCCAAACCTAAATCCATGTGACTGCGTGGTGTGCTCAGGATGAACACAGCTTAACAAATCAGCCTGGATACTAAATCTTTTTTTGTCCACTTGCCTTGAGTGTCTCAAAATTTGGAAGAGAGGTTGAATGAAAAAGCACGGGCACTCTGAAGAGCATAAACCTGGTGCCCTCATGCTCCAAACTTCAATGCTGCTTTTTAATTTTTGTATTAGCTTGGCAAAGATGGAAGGAGAGCTGTCCTCGCTCTGAATTTGTGCCTTGTGCCTGTTTCTTCCTTTTGTTCCTTCTCTCTTGCAGTAGGTAAGATCTTTGGTATAAGACATATAAAAATCCCATCAGCTTCGCTAGAAATGTGCCCTTCATTTTTTAGATTCTTTATGGGTAAAGGACAAACTGAGATGAATGATATAATGCACATCAGTATTCACCTAAAAATGGGGAAGACAACTTTTTGAATGTCTTCAAAATAGCATTGTCCTTCAGATAAACCCCATATCATCACAGCCTGAGTGCTGTCAAAAGCCATCAAGTATCTTGCCCTAAGACCAATAAAGCTGTTCTTTCTTTTTAAAATGATTTCTTAACTCTTTCATGCAACAAATATGGAATATATTAAAGGTATTAGCCTTGAGCCATGCTTTAAATTTTAATGTTCTCTTCTGAGTATACTATCCACATTTTTTATTCAACAACTGGACATGTTCTAATATATTCCTCTGGAAAAGTAACTGTATTTACATAGTGAAGATATCTGTCCATTAAGCAAATGTAACACTTTTGATTGACATTTCTGGACAATTATTTTTAAAATGTTTGTTCCCTAGGGCCTATTGTTGCCTTTACTAGGATAGAAAAATTATTTTCTGCTGTCAAGTCTTTGAATACATATCTATTTTAATCATGTGGCTTTCCAGTTAAACTATGACTCTTTTGAAACAGAGAGGAACAGAAACTACAACAGCTAGATTGTGCAAATGCAAAGTTAACTGGGCACAGGTCCAATTATAAACCAAAGCCAAAGTAAGGGAAATTTTGAAGAGGAAAGAATGCATGGGTCAAAGTGGAAAGAAGTCTCAGTCATGAGAAAATATTTCTACTTAAACTAAAATAGTTTTGATATTAAAATGATAATGAGGACAAAACCCAGAAAGAATGAAAGCTGTCTTAATCAAGCAAGAAAACACAGAGTGTTTCCCCTATTTCCTTCAGTGCTGATCAGAGAGATAAATATCGACTTTTCTGTAGACTGGGTCAAGGAACGGGAATGACAAAAGGGATGCCATTATTTGCTTTGTTCACTAATATTAAATTATTGATTTGCCAGTGACAGCAGAAGCACTGCAGAGGTTAGCAATGTCTGCACAGCACAGTATGTAGAAAAATAAGAAGTGAAACTTTTTTGCTGAGTGAAATTATTTCGATCAGTGCTTCTCCTTTTTTTGAGAGGGCCCTAGGTAAATAACAGAAAATTCTTGTTCTGCTAATGAGTTGAACTATTCTGACAGTGACCCAGATCAGCATCCTCAAGGAGCATTAACTAAACTGATGTTTCAAAGCTAAGATATGTTCCTTTCTTGTCTTTTTACTGCCTCTTATTCTCGATGCTCATCCTGATAAGCATCAAAACACAATTTGACAGCATTAGCTACGGTAACTGGCTCGCATGCTCTGAAACCAGCACAATCCTTTTGGCAAAATATTTTAATAAAAGCTGCCTGGAAGGTCTGTTTCCAAAGCTGAGTCACTTCCCTGCTGCAGTCTGCCAGAGACAGCACTCGGGAAAAAAATCCCTAAGGATCTGATTTTGTACATACAGACAGCGGAGAGATGATCCATTTAAATGTCCCTGTGTTTGCCCAGTGATTTGTTTTAGTTTGACAAGCAAACACAAACTCAGATCCTATAGCTCAGTGGGACTCTGAGAACATTTCCTTAACATATGGTGAGGGAACAAGAGCTGGGAGACAATACCCACCACTGTGCTTTGCTTTATTGTTAGGAGCACCCTAGCTCTCTCAACTTCTTCTGAAATCAGAAATGGTCCAAAATGTTTGCTGGTAATAGCTGGATTTTGAAAAGGGGCCTTTTTCTTATTTAAAAGTAGATACTTAAGGTAAGGACAATAAATATGAAGTACTTTGTTTCTGAATAAAAAAGAAAACCAAATTTGTGAAAAAGAGTTAAATTGCCATTCAAGTAGTACAATGAGCAGGAAAACCATTGCTTGGATTAAGTGCCTATGTAACAGCATACTAAGAAATCAGGAAATAGAACTTAAAGTAGAAAAAAAAATAATTTTTCAACATTTTTCTTAGAGCTAGTATAAAGAGGTACATGCAAACCTCTTCACAACAAGAAATAAAACCTGAGGCATCTCAACATAACTTTTTAGCTGAAAATAATAGCAAACTGTGCTTACCTTAAAATTGTGTGCTTTTTCATAGTTGAAGTGGTTGTCGTTCTGAGTTAAGGCTGCTCTTCTGACCAAGGAGGTGATCTGTGAATAGGCAAAGAGTTTCAGAGGTTGCCACAAAAGTGCCCCCTTGACTCCCACCTTCACCCCCAGGGCCACGGCCAGGAGCTCTTGGCGCTTCCTTCCTCGCTTCGACTTGTGAACAACAGCGCAGTTTTTCTCATTTTCCAGCCACAGGTCCTCTGAGAACATAGCGCTGGGATCCCAAATCTTTTCCCTGTCTTCCTCGGCGCCGGGGAGCCTGGCTGTAGTCAGCACAGTACAGTTTGTCCAACTGCTTCTGATGTTAGACAGCAGATTTGAAGCAGCTGCAGCCCATTCTGCCGAGACCTCTGGCATGTGACTTGAATGGGCCGTCTTGTGGGATGGAAGGAGCTTCTGCATCTGAATAAGTAACGGCCTGTGCCGTGCAGTTTCTTGAGGCAGATGTGTGCCTCAAACAATAGCACGAATTCATACACTGAGCAGCCTCCCCCACTGTGCTCCCCAAGTGGGGGTCCCCAGATAGGTGCTGCCGAAGTACCGGCTGGGGGGAACACGGCTCTACAGCTTCACCCCCAAAAGCGTTTCCAGGGACAGATCTCTTCAACTCTGCAGTGTGTTAAAAAATGAACAAACAAAAAGCCCCTGGAAAGCCCACACACAACCGAATCCGACGCTGCATCCAATTACACTCAGACTCGGAGACTTATCAGCCAGCAGTCTGCATGCCAGCAGATTAAGCCCTTAAAACCATGATGATTGTTTAATCTTATAGGGTAAAAAATCTTTCTCCTTTTTTTTTTTCTTTTTTTTTTTTTTGCTTTTCATATCCTGTACAATGGAAAAAAAAAATCTAGCAGCACTCCAAGCATTAATAACACTTTTATGCCATGGTTTAAACTAAGCATTTTGTCAGTATGCACTTGGTAGCACTGAGGTAGCTCACTGCCAGGGGAGGCTGAAAGCCCAGCTGGGACTATCTGGGCTTGGAAGCCCTGGAGCCTTGTGCAGCACTCGAGTGAAGGCAGCAGGGGAGCTTCACTGGGATACTGGAGGCCCATATGCACAGCCATGTTTGCAGAACAGGGTCTTCAAGGTGGCAAGAGTGGTTGTCCTTTCCTCTGGTTACCTGCATCTATAGATTATGAGGGGAACTGTTTTCTAGTTAAAGCCCAGGGACAGGAGTTATTGGGACCCTGACCAGTAACAGCTTTCAGTGTTACTTTGGACATGTGATCCATTTTTTTACAGGCAGGTAGCCCTGTAAAACAGGAACAGGATGTCTGATACTGAGCATTCGCTGAGAAACACATTCAGTGCCCCCTCCCCACTGATCTTCTTCCTTTCTCCTTCCAGTAGAAACACCCCTCTTCTACTTCTTCACTAGGTATTCCAATTCCCCATCCATAAGTGGAAAATAGGAGTTACCTGCTCGCAGAGCACTGTGAGATTTAAGTCTAAAGGTGTGCCTAATGCTCAAAGTGCTGGGATAGAGCAGACTGGGGAGTTGTCTGCTGCTTGGAAAACTGCCTATTTGAACAGGAGACGCTAAAGACCCCATCAGCCTTTTTACAGTCTGTCCCACTTCAACTAACCCAGAAAATATGTGAAATTGAAGTATTTAATTCACTTATATTAACTTGTGAAGTTGACCTTGCATCTATTTTTTTCAGTCTGCTTTTACCTCAGGCTGAAAAGTCAGAAGGTTCACCTAATTCACTTACTAACCCCTCCACCACACAGACTGCCTGTGCTTAGTAAAAGGGATGCTCTGCTGATTTGAAAGCCCATGGGGACAGATGGCTGTCCATCAGTAACAACAGGCTGTTCAATTTCAGAAAGTACTCTCCTTAGGGTTTTCAAGAAGTTGTGCAACCTGCAAAATCAGCTTCTCAGTCATAAAATGATGCACTTACTTCTATAAATAGCACACTTAATTCCTGTCTTTTTCAGGTAACTCACAACACCATTTTTACACGCTCTCATACTTCAAAGCTTCCGCTCCCCAGAAGGAAGGACTTCCACACAAACCCTCTGCTCCCTGAGCAGTTGCTGCCCATTCAGCCTTTCCCCAGGGCTTGGCACTGCTATCTGACCACTGGTGACAACTGGCTGTGATGCATGCATGAACACTGCTCTGCCTGCAGGAAATCTCTGCTGCTCTTCCATATGTCCTCTTGTAGTGAGTCCCAGTTTCTGCTAGCTTGGGACCTTTATCTGCCTTCCAGCAGATAAGACAGACTATAGCTGTCCAGCTTTTTCTCCATGTGTTTCCAGAGGGAAAAAGTACTGCTTTTTGCCAGCAGCAATGTTTGGGCCATCACAAAGGAAACCTTGGAGTTGGCCAAAGTTCTTACCACATTCTAGTTTCTTTCCTCAATGCCATTTAAAGCGTATTTATATTTTTCAGAAAGAAAACCCCTAAAACTAGCTCTGGGTTGTCAGACACCTCTGAAACTACAGCATCTAAATCCCTCACATATACATAATCTACTTTTTCTCTAACTTCCAGCATAACACATCCAAAGTCAGAGAGAGGTCGGTTTCCTAATAATGCTCTAATATTTGCATTTATGTCGCTAGACTGATAAAAATCCCATTATATAACCAATATTTTTTACATAACATGGCAGATTTGATACTCAAGTGACAGGCTTATGATGATACATCTTGGAATTTCAATTTATTAAACTATTTTTGGAATATCAGAGTGTCATCCTGGGATCAGACATACAGACATATTTAATGGAAACTCTGAGTGTTCGCACAGAAGCATTAAACTTAATAGACTTGGGGGAGGAAAACTCAGCCAAAACGGTTCATATGACTAAGGCAGAGCAGTATTTACTGGTTATCATATACGGAATTTTATTTATCCCCCGGGTATCTGCCTTGCTTGGGCCCTGTTTAGACAGTTGTTCAGGGGGATTCGCTGCAGACACAGGATGTGCACAGAAGGCCAGCAGTGAGAGCGTCCTCCTAAGGAGCTTAATCAAAGACCTGACAGGTTTCGTGTCTAAATGGTGCTGCAAACCTCAGACAAGCTGGGCCACATGTACAACCGCTTCCTTCTCTAAATACAATGCAAACTTCAGCAATGACAAATTCTCAGCTGCAATCAGTTCCTGAAACCACAGGCTCAACCCAGTGCTCTTCTTTTATCCGCTTTCTTTTTCCTAATACAAAATTGGCTGCACATGGTGTCAACTCATACAAAGAGCATCCCTTGATCAACTTAGTGAGTTAGCCTGCAGCTAAAAGGAGAAGGCCAGTGGCTAAGAATATTATTGTTGGTTGTCACTGAGTGAAGGCTGGAAGGCGAATATGGGATATCTGTGTTTTCAGACCACGGAATTTCTGCCTAACATATAGTTTTAAGTTTACTAGTCTCTTTGTAAAACAGATGTGTGTTATAGGAAATTCGGCATTTAGAGACAAATAAACGTCACTGAATTAGAATAATAGAATTAGGGGGCGGAGCAGGGAGGAAGAGTGCGACAGCTCAGCTGTTGCGCCATTTCCAGCGCGCCTCCGCAGCACGAGCTGAACCACACCATTGTCTCTCCCACCAAAGACTGGCTCTTGTTTGCTAACAAAGGCCTCGGGCACAGGAAAGAACAAATTGCAGTATGAAAAGCTTTTGGTTTTGTGCATGTGGTATGACTTCTCTTGCAGCCGTGTGGGCAGTGCAGAGGACTTGCTGGAAGCAAGTGTTGGGTGTACTCTGCATGCTCCTCTGCTTGTCGGTGCCAGCTCCAGTGTGGTGGGAGGAGATGCTGTGGCAGTGGTGGCTCCTCTCCCTGAGCTGCCACCTTGCCTGACTGTGGTTGGCAGGGATGGGAGGTCAGGCAGCACATCCTTGGCTTGCTGCTCTGCCTGCCGAAGGACACAGCTGTGGGGGGGAAAGGAAGGGCACGAGCATGTCTCTTTGGACGACGCCACAACTGAAACGCAGATTGCTCCATGACAAGGAACTGTGACAAATCCATGACCGATCTCTAACTAAACACACTTAACTCTGCACATAGATACAGTCACAGGTCAAAGAGAGGCCCGTTTCCTTGCAGGCACGGCACAGTGGGTTATCTGCCAGACAGATTATGTTTGCTCAATCGCAAACACGTGGTGGAGATGACACACGGAGCAGGAATCTTGCAGCAATTGGGTTTTTCCTAGTTTTCTCCCACGGAGCTCTTCTCATGATGCACTCAGAACACATCAAAGAAGCCATCTCGTAGCAAGACACAGGGCACAGAGGGGAAATGGTGCAAAGGCCAGTCAGCCAAAGGCCTTTGCCATACCACAGTCCCACCAGTCCGTGCCTCCCACTGCCACGGCACTGTGAGCTGCCATTAAAAGGCTTCTGTGCTGCTGGAACAGTGGGAGGAAACAAGCTCCAGGCAGAAAATATGCTGAACACAAAGCCAAGCACAACGCGTGAAGAGTGGTGCTTGCCAACCTGATCTTGCAAAACCCACTTCCCTAAGAAACCCTCTCTCCCGCGGGAAGGCTCCCAGTGTCATTTAGGTGAGCAGAGGTTGCAGAGGTGAGCAGGGCAAGGAAGATCCACAACATTTGGCCAAGGGCTAGGGCAGAAATTGGATTGCACAGCTACCGGGCTGCTGTTGCTCTCTGGTTTGGAATTTCAACTTTCTTTTTTCTTTAATAACCACCAGTACCTCTAAAAATTATGACTGAGCAGCTGTCAACAACATACATAAGTGTTTAGGCAGCAGACTATCTACACTGGGCTCCTGTTCTGGAGAGCCTGGTTGCACTTCTATCACCACAATTCACATCTATCTTTTGCAGAAACTCTACAGCAAAAGAAACTGTTTATTTAGAAAGACCTCTGAAGTACATGCTCTGATGTTAAAGTTATTAAAATGGTAGTATTTACACCTCTCCTAAATTAATGTGATTGATTATTTATTAGCATCTCAGCAAACAACTGTCATTTATATACACTTTTTTCTGACTATGTATGTATTCAGTCCATTCCTCCACAGATAAAAAATATAATTTACCTACAGCAAATGGAAATATAATCTCCCTTAAACTTCAGATCCCCTTTCTAAATCCTCTTCAAACAGATTTTTCTGTAGGCATCGTGATTATTTTTCTCAAAACAATGTAGTGAACCAAACAATACATTTCAGCCAAAGGTGAAATAGTGTATAACCGGGAAGGCACTGGTGAGACTATTATTAAAAATAATAGTTGCTGTAAGCCTCTTATGGTGTATTAATATAAAAAATTATTGTCTATTCTGGAACAACAACTGGAGATCACATTAAGTGGTATGCATACATAGTCATCTACAATTAAAAATAGTGAGTGGATTAAAATATTTTATGTTGTCAGGCAATTCTATCACTTAATGCATTAATTTGTGTATTTCCCATCCACTTTTGTTTTCAATATGTCTGAAATAGTGTTTTGATTTCTTATTTTTGTCAACTATAATAAATAGGCATTGTGTTACAAATACAATGTCAGTATCATGGAATAAATAGTGCAGAAATGGGGAAAGGATCTAGGCACAGTATGAACTACTACAGCAATTCCCTCAAATAACCCTGAAGAGATTAACATGGTAACAGCAGGTCTAGCCTATTTACTGTCTCGACTTCCTTTCCTCCCACTCTCTCCTTTATCCTTCCCAATCCATCTCCATACTTGTCAAGGTTATTAATGACGTTTTCCTGGCCAAGTTCATGATCCTCTCCTCTGTGCTTAATATTCATGACCAAAATGGTAGCAGAGGGACAAAAGAGAAGAGGCATTGAGGACTCGGTGGGGCAGAAGAGAGCAGGACCGCACACCATGGCCCCTGCTGCTGCTGCTGCGGTAGAAGAGGAACACCAGGTCCCCATGGAACACCAGCCCCCTCAGGGCTGCCAGGAGCCACTTCATCTGCAAATAGGGCTTGCTCAGGGAGACTGTACTGGATTGATTTCTGAATTACCTCTTGTTCTCTCTGGGGATACAACATGTGTAACTGACTGAATTTGTCTGCCTGCAGTGTCTGTCAATGAGTACTGTTATCACACGTATAGATCAGTGTGTAGCCACAATAAAACCTGGCCTGCAGGCAAATGAAAATTCAAGCATGATATTTATCCTGATATTTGCAAAATATTGGCAGTGATCCTGTTATTCTGTGAATGATGATGGCATTTTTTTGACAACAGAACTAACACAGTATTTTTCTAACAAATAGACATTTAAGAAGAGGACGGATGGATGGATGGACAAATGGATGGATGGATGTATGGACAGATGGATGGATGGATGCATAGCAGGTGTCTAATCTAAAGCAGTAACATGTTCTTGCTTTATAAACAAAGGAGAAAAACAGAAACCTCCGGACAGTGATTCATCCTCTTCTATGAGAGGTCAAGTCTAAAATGGATGAGCTTGAATTGCCTTCTTGCAGGTCATTTATGGATCATACAGAAAAACACTCAATGGCTCTGGAAAAAAACAGATAGCTTTACTCTAAGATATTCAAAATTAGGTAAAAATCAATATCTCTCTGTACTATTTTCTGTATCTACTCTTCGGTTAGCTATTCAATTTTAGAATAAATTAAGTAAGGAATAATTTATTTTATCAGCCTCAGCCATACCTATAAGTAATTATAGATTAACAACTGTACTTTGTTTTGGTTATTAATACTCCCCATACTTCACACTGCCTAGGACTCCTGCTCTGAAAGCATGGAATATCCAGCTTACTACACCGTTAGTTACACATGCTGCATGCAACTTTATAGGTTTATCTGGGCTCATTGAATGAACTTTTTCAAGAACTGTAACTATAGAAGGAAGAGTCTATATTAATATAGGTTTCTTACACTGACTTTGTAGGTAGCCAGTATTTTGACACGTCACCCACAGAGGAAATAGCCTAACAACATAATGAACTTAAAATGACATACAATGGCCTCAATGAGTTAAGAAGGAAGTGACTCATGCTGTCTGCAATATATGGGACCATTAGTCAAGAGAGAGAGATTCAAAAAAATAACCTAAACGTTACAGTTTTTATCCAGATCCCCAGTGGATGCTGGCTCAGCACCATGTAAGCTATACAACCCGCTGGTATTTTTACATTTTCACTACGAAGTTCCTGCTTTCCAAAGAAATAGTACTTTGTTTAGGAAAGCCAGCTTGCCTTTTATTAAAACCATCATTGCGCTGCAAGGAGACTACGGAGCTTGAACCAGAGCCAAACCCACTGGGCTGCCACAAGAAGTGGAGAAGTTAACACTCTTACTTCCCTGTCTGGGGACTGGCAGGGAGGCAAGAACATCCCTGCTGAGAAAGACGACTCCTGTGAGTGTGGAACAGTGCCCTTGAAAGGATGTGGTAAGTGGAAAAGGAAAAGATGGCAAAAGGTCTGGAGGTGCCACAGGCAATAGCAGAGTTCCCCTTGGGGCCTCTAGGCTTGCTCATGTGGGGTTGTCATTAACCATCACTGCTTAATGGAGCTGGTTGGATGTCATGCTCAAACACAGGGTTAGGCTGAGGACCATGTTTTGTGAGAGTGCATTAAGTCTGTGTAATATCAGCTTTTTAATAAATCCCAGTGCTATACAGATACTATGTTGCACAGTGGGCACAAGGCTTGGATGTTTGACCTTATGCCTTGTTATACTCCCAAATGCACACATGGCATCCTACACAAACACCTACACCCTCACATTTGGGATAATTCTCATTTCTCACTACACCCTACAGCCAGGTGTTATCCCAAAGAAACACAGTAACTGCCTGTCTTCAACATACACAGTGAAACCTAACACAACGAAAATAAACACAATACAAAAAAGAAAAGCTAGAAAGTTCTGTTTCTCACTTTGACTTCTGATACCGCATGTTAGCGACAGTAAACTTCTCCTGGAGCATGACCAACTCAGCCTTGCAGCACATGCTCTGGACTGAAACTTACAGACTGCAGTCAAAGTGCCTGTTCATACAGAGAAGAAAAATCTGCCCCTCCTGGGATTATGATAAAATGTGGAGAAAAACAGGCTTCATGAAAGTTTCCCAGAAACAACAGTCGGAGAGCAATGGTATTTATGTCCGGAGCCACTGACCGCTCAGCAGAGCCAGCAGATCTCTGGAGGAGCTGTAAAGGGACACTGAGGGAGCTGCCAGAATGTAAAGTATGCTGTGGCAGTCTCAGGAACCAACAGCAGCGCCCCAAGTTTTGCCCTAGCTTAAGACAGCTTAAAACAAGAGACTTTATTGTGGGTTAAATAGAGATTTATGCTGCCTGAAAGGGAAAAAGTAATTTGTGAACCAGTGATTCATGAACTGGTGATGATATTGTCTAAAAACCTGGCAATCTGTAAAATTCTTCCTGGACAGTAACAGTTCAGGAATGGATTCTCAATGGTGGGATGCTCTGTTCATTTAGCACTCAAAGGGAGCTGGGAATGATAAGCAATTTGCAAGGGGGACAGTGCCAACATCAGAATCAAGCGGCAAACAGGATTTTTCTCTAGTTTTGGTGGTTTCTTGGTGGTGTAAAGGAAGCTTCAGTCTCAAACTTAATTCACATGACTGAATTACACTGCTGCTCAGCAGTCATGGCACCTTCACATAAACTACACAGTACAATGACCTAGAAATCTAGTCATGTGTTTTCCATCATTAGTAATATTTCTGTCCACTTTTACTGCAGCATCTTGTGACTTTTTCCCATAAAAAAAAGCATAAACTCTGCAGACAATGTAAGGTGAAAGGACTTATTCATGCAATTTAAGAAACAAAGGAGGCAATTAGCAAATAAGAACACGACATGTTTTCAGGCTGAAAGAATCCTTTTTAACGAGCCTGAGCCAACAGCCCTTAAGCAGAAAAAAAAGGGAAAAATGCTTGTTTTATGAAAATGCTGTGCTTTATGACTGTGAACTTTCATCTCCGTATCCTTTATGAATTGCATTGCAAAAAAACCAAAGAGGGCAATAGGGAACCATTTTCCACATGCATAAGTGAAAGTGTGGCATGGGGGAGATCACTGGTTTTGGTGATGGCCCAGCCATGGCTGTCTGACATCTTGTCTGAGCTCATTTATATATCCATGAATTTCCTAGGACATGTTCCCCTGAGACAGGAGCATACAATGTTTACAGCTTACCTGTTTGTGAAATATGTGCTTCTGTCCCGCCACCTTTAAGGAAGGTCATTAACCCTGGTGGTGACAGACAGTGTCAAATCCCAGGCTGTCATCCCAAAAGAAGTGGAAGGATTGTATGGCCCCCAGTATATCTCTGGCTTTGAAATGTGTGTTTGCTTAGAAACAGGGAAGGAATCCATGCAGAAAAAAGTGATGTGGGGTTAAAGAAAAGACAGAAGGCTCTGAACTCAGCCAGGTTCACTTACCTATTTCCTTATACGCCCAGACTTTACCTCAGGAATTTATTACATTCCCTCTTGTTATATAAGAAAGGTTACTATACCTTATACTTGCATCAGTTTCTGTTCTGAAATGGACCCAGCACAGAAGAGAAGAGTTGGTACAGCACTGGCACCATGTATGGCAAAGTAGAAAAGCATCTGCAGGAATGGGCATCTTCATTCTATGGGCTATGTACCCTCCTCCAACTCCTTCCAGCTCATCTTGCAGAAAAAGCCACTCAAAGCATAACCAGCTTCTTCTTCTCATAAATGAGGTTTTGAGCACCTTGGCCCTTGTTCAGGTTCCCTTTTCCCACAAAGCAGCAAGGGAACTCCTCTGTGCTGCAGACTGCACATGAAAAGCACGGTTCACTGTGCTTTTAGAAGGGCATGTTACAGGATACGCAAACCACTTGAGATCACACTCTTTGAACTTGCATAAAGTACCAGAATGTATCCAAGCTGTTTTATTTTCCCTTCAAAATAATTGTTTTGTGTCATGTCTGCTTTGCCCTCTGCTTGAAGCTGGCTTTGTTACTCCATTACTCCCTGGGTAAGTAGCAGCACAGCTGTCCTTGAAAACACATAGGCATTCCCATGGCCACTAGAGAAACACTCAGACAAAAGCTGACCCCACTTCTCTGCTAGTGAATGAACACACAAAGGAAGTATAATCCTAGTTTTATTTTTCTGTACAGGTGTCATTTGACCCTGATAGCCTTATAACCCCCTTTGACCTGCAGCCCGCTGCCCTGTGGTATGAAGCAGAGGCTTTTGTTCCTGATGGCACACCGTGCACAGCTGCTTCCATCATTGTCTGGAGAGGGACAGATGGCTGCTCTCAGCACAAAAAGGAGATTAAAAAAACCTGATGGAATGACATCACTCCTCAGCCTGTGATTTAATTCATGGGACCTGTGGGGCTACCAGTGGCATGGACTAAACTCCAGTTGACCTGGCCCACAGACAGGAAAAAGTTTGCATTTTGCAGAGTAAAAGACATTTTTTAAAAAATATACAGTTGCCAATGCTCTGATACTTACATTCTTTAACAGTTCTTAGTTAATCTGACTATATATTATCCTATCAGCAGCAGCACTTCTAAAGTACTCTGAAAGCAAGACTGATACTGTATTCTACTTCTATCCATGGCTGTAGTTCAAGTGCAGTAACTTGGTTTAAAGCTTATTTATTTGGTTTCACTTGTGATGAGGAGTTCATAAGATGTAGCTGAGGAAACATAATACAGAGTAAATGATTTTCACCATTACGTCCTATCCTGCTATAACACTTTGTAGGTAAAAGCTTTTGTCTGTATCTCATGGAACCATTTAAGTCAATTGAACAGAACAGAACAAAAAAGAAAGTGCAAAGCATTAATTCTGGAAGTAGTGAGCTTTGTTGTCACTTTTCTGCCTTGAATTCAGCTCTGGATCTATAGAATCACTGAATTCTTCTTTCTGTGATTACCAGACACCAAAGGTATTTACCTGAATTTATTTATTATCTTAAGCACATTTCTTGATTACTGTTTGGGACATGGGAATTTGGGCTTGCTCTATGTGTGGTACTTGCTGCCATCTGCATCAGAACAGAGATTTTTGCTTTGCAACAGATGTCTCATTGAAGACACTTGTCAAAGTGTCCATGTTAGCTGCTACCAGCCTTTTATGTTCCTGGAAGGCACTAGATGTGCAGGAATACTGCCACAGGAAGGTGAAGCCATTCTGTAAGAAACATAATGAGTTAAAAGCTGCTTCCAGGTGTGGGGGGTCTGTTGTTATTGTTTTTCCCTGAAAGGAAAGAAAGCAGGCAATTTCTTCTCTCCTTGAGTGTCTGGGAAGATCAGAGATGCACTCCTCCATGCAGCCTGAGACTCATCACCTGACAGTGCTCTGGCACAGCTCCTGCTTCACCCCAGAACCAGGCTCAGGCCTGAGGATGCTTTTGTTCCTAAGTGCTGATCAGCATCTGTGGGAGACATCACTGTCTGTTTGTGGTTCTGCCCAAAGAACCAAGCAGAGCCTTTCCTTGCGTGTAACCCCCCAAAATAAGGTTCAGCTTATTCTCTCGGGCACAGCTGTACAAACCAGCTCTGTCTGTGAGACTCCTGGAGGAAAGCTGTGGCTTTCAGTATGTTTGCACAGCCGTGGCCAGCGGATAGGAGCGCAGAAAACCATGATGCTGATGAGATAAGAGATGTAACAGCTCCCATCCAAACACACTCTGAGTTTTACTGTCTCAGCAATGCTGATGCCAACACCAGCATAGATAGAGTGGAAGGCCTCGAACCAACAATATGCTACACACCTTCCACTGTCATTAATTCAGAGTAGATGGAATTCAGCAAACCATAGGGTTAGACCAAAGGTGATGATTAAGAAGAGTGGTGATTCATTTGCTTCATAAAGTACTATCAAAAGTATGTTTTATTTGCTAATCTGAAGAGTAGAACATCTTATCAGCCAGTATGTTTGAACCCGGGGGTGAATTTCTCAGGGAAACAGTTTTTGTTGCAGAATATGTGACTCATCAGACCAGGGACTTTGCATGGGTAAGTTCTGACCAAGAGCCAAATTAGGTTTTTTTTTTAAATGTGGAAACACTTAGGTTTAAAGTATTTTAAAAAATTTCTGTTTCCAGTTTGAAATGTTTTGCTAAAAACAGTTAATAAAACAGTATTTGGAACAGTTTCGGTCAATCGAACTTAAATATTTTTCTGCTTTTATCCTGCCTCCTCAGTGCTTGGTCATGAAAAGCTGAGTTTTACTTTTATTGCAAATCAGACAGAAGTAAAAACAAAGGAGCAGAAATTACTCATTACTGTTACAACTATGAGCTTTGATAAAATGTCAGTTTCGAAGGTATTCTTCTATTGATGACTGCCGAGCAAGTTGTATTCCCCTGTATGAGCTCAATATAGAGACACAATATCTTTACATTAATTTTCTTTCTGTTAATCAGTTGCTCCCCTGGGCTCTTTTAATCTGCGATGACAGCCTCAGTACTGCTGAGAATGCCTTTTCTGCTATTAAAACAAAAGGCACATAGCTAAACACTTCATAATTTCAAGCAGAAAAGAATCTCATTCTCCTTGTTGAATAAAGCAGTAACAAAAGACTCATGTCCTAGAGGGCTGATGTGAATCATGGCCATCTTCTGCTTTCATTTTTGCTCTCTGGGGACTTCCAAGTGAAAGACAGACTTAACCCAGCCAGCAAGGTAAGGGGCCACACCACAGCCGTGCCCCTGTGAAGGCTGAGGGATGAGAAGTGCTCCAGAAGGAATGCCTTGGAAAGGCTCTCAGCTGTTTGCAAAGTATCGCACTTCAGTCCCTGTGGAGGGGCCAGACACACTTAATATAGAAGGCATTATTGAAGAATTTACTCAGCCAGGAACAGAATACGCAGCATTTTAAACCTGGAGTTTACAAAACCCAGACAAAAACTTGCCAGAGCACAAGACAACTGAATTCAGACTTCACTGTGGCAAAACCATAGCTCCATGCATGTGCCTTTGGGTAGTATGTTTACACAGCACACTAACTCCCTCCATTTACATTACATCAATTTTCAAATTAATTTTTTTTTATTTCCACATTAAAAATAATGGCTCGTTGGTTCTACATTTGAAAAATAACCAAGCACTTTATTGGTCATTCAAACAAACTAAGTTAATTTATCACTTAAATGCGTTTTCATTTCATTTTTAAACCATTTAATCTTTCAGAAGTTTAACAAGGTGGTTTACTATTGCTGTAATACAGGGAGATTTCATTAAATGACCTGCCATCTTCTATCAACATCATTATGATTGCATGCTGCCCTTGTTTTATTTTAATTTATAGCCATTTTTTACTCCTTGCCAGCATAGGTTCTTAGTAATGTCACAGGCTGGCATGGAAAGCAAACCAGTTGCTTCCATTTTCCCTGTGCTCAATGTTTCATTTGAATCTCAGTTTCACAGACATCAGTGCTGCATGGTACTTGCAGGGCATCAAACCTGGATACTTTCCTGACATGTAGAATGAGTTCTTCCCAGCTGGGTTTTTTTCCTGCTTTCTTACTAATCTTCTTCATTAACTCCAGAAGTGGCAAAATGTTGGGAAGAGAAAGGTTACCTCTACAAGCAACAATTCACAAATCACCTCAAGCTTTATAGGTTTAACCCTTTTAAGCCTTCACATGCTAAATTTGTTTGCAAACCAACAGGCAAAACATACCTTACAACATGTGTGCACCACTTGCTCCACAATGCACGAGCCACCGCAGAGGCTCTTGCTCCAACACCAGTTTCTGGCTTGGCTTTTAAAAACAAGCAGCTGGTATCAGCAATGGGGCAGACTGTAGTGCCAATTAATTGCTATTTCAAGAGGAAATTTCAATTTCCAGAGAAAACTGCTGCCATCGCCAGGAAGTTGCAAGGTAGACAGCTGAGTGCCCTTACTAGATACCACTGCCTAGAAGTGCTGAAGAGGAGCAGAGGGTGCAGCAATACCTCAGCTGCAGGCTCTAGGAACCCACCACAGACAAGCTTTGGGACTTGAAGGAGCTGTGATCCTCAAGAGACTTCCAGGTGGCTCCACCACATCACTCAGATTCAGCTCCAAGTTATTCAGAACTTGCCTGTGCCGCTGACTTCCACATTGCTGCCTCCATCTGCAAGATGCAAACCAACCACTTGTGGGGGAGATAAAGCCCTGCACCTCTGAAGTGCCACAGCTGCCTGGCCTCTGGCAGGGGGGAGACAAAGGGGAGACACATGGAAATAAAGAAGTGGTTCTTGTCCCATCATTTTTTTAGCTCTCAGCTAACAAAAAAGCCACTAAAAAGCAATTATAGCTGTTTCCCCTGACAACTGTTTGCACTGACAGTGTGATCAATGATGGGTTCAGCAGTGTGAAAAACATACGTATTTACTGATAAAAGGAAGAGTTAGGAACCTTCCAGGTGTCAGCTCTCTACACCCAGCCAATAAGGACCAGGTACTGGGTTTTGGCAGAGTGCAAAGGAAAGGGACAAGGATAGGGAAGCATCACTTCTTAAAATCATAGCAGTGCTAAGCACCAAACAAGATCAGAAGAACCTTGGAGATCAGTCAGGGATAAGGAGATTAGCTCCTTGGTTTCACACAGACCAATGTTATGGAAGTTTAACCTACAAGTGAAGAAGAACAGTAGCAATTCTGGCAGATTTTTCCATATCTGAAAAACATCATCTAAGCCATCAGAAAGTTTGTCCTGAGCAGACAGAATAATGTCTAAAACATTCCTCTAAAACTACGATGTCAAAGACAACGTACAGCAGCAGCTCTTTTATTTCTTACTTTTGTACAATAAATGTTCCACTTGGACGGAAGAAGAATTCAGTGAGTGCTCAGTCAAGATTCTTCTGCAGTTCAGCACCAGATCCGAACAGTGATCTCTGCCTCGTCTTTTTGACACTTTTGCCTTGTAGATTTTTCACTTTCTGCTTCCTGCCCTTGTGTAATTGCCTGTCTCAGATTAGAAATGGGCCATCCATCCTACTGAACACATTTGGGCCACTATTTTCAATGCAGTTTTACATATGCTATCCACAACATCAATATTCCCATGATTTCCTGTTCACTTTCAGCTGAGATTACTCTGGTCCCATAACCGCATGAAGCACCAAATGAAAAAAGTACTTTCTGGGCTAATTCAGCCTGTAAAGTTCCTTTTTTTTTCTCTAAGATGTCTGGAATTGATACTACACATTAAGTCATTGCCTAGAGAAACTTAGTGGTTCTAGAAAAAAAAAATAAAAGGCCCTCTACAGTTACTTTTATCATAATTCATGCAGTAAATTGAGTGATTAGACTCTCTGCATTTACAGAAGTACTTAGCTGCATGGTTTAGCAATGCTGCAGTTTACAGAGATTTATACTTAGAGAAGCCCTTTAGGGCAGGATCTCAGAATAAGAATTCTCCTTTGTTTGTAAATCTGTAGTGTCTCACTATTTATTGTTAACAAGAAATGTCATCATATTTACCAACAGCAAATCATCTAAAGCCTGCGAATTATCAAGTAGCTGCACGGCTCATTTATAAAACTCATTACTATTTTAAACTGTCACTACGTGTTAAAACAACCCACAATGGAGAGCATTGACTTTGACACCCAATTTCCTTCAGTTCGTACTTGGGTAAGACTCCAATTGACCGGACAGACTCTTTTCTTTTCAGTAGTGTTTATTGTTTGCATTGCAACAGTGCACAGAAGCTCGAGCCTCTGACCAGGCCAAGGCAACAGCGGCGTGGTACAAACACGGAGTCAGAGACGTTCCTGCCCTGGAGAGCTTACACTCTAGAGAGCTGCCCCACCTTCGGAACAAGCACATTTCTTTTGCACACAAGGGAAAAAAAAACATGAAATGAAACATAACCACAAGAGACTTAAGGCTGTAAAGAAGAATTTTCGAATATCAGATCAAGGACCTAATAGTAAATTACTAGAGTGTTTTAAAAGTGCGCTGTATGTAATACTCCAAGTAATAAAGTTCCTGTCTCTGCTTAAGTGCTGAATTCCTGACTAAAATGCAAATGAAGAAGAGGACAGAAGTAGAAATCCAATTTTAATTTAAAGGTTGTTCTCCTTGCTGTCCCTGTTTTGCCCAGAATAACCAGATCTCTTATTTTTTCAGGGAATAAAACAGCACAAGTTCAAGAGAGCAATGTGTACAACAATGGCCAGTCAATGTATTCAGTGTTTACAAGAATCTAGTGTTCTCCCTGAGTATTACCATGGGAATGTAGATTATTTTATAACCCGATACTCCATTTTGTAATTCCTGACAAACCCAAATCTGCCTGAGAACCCTGCTATTGCAAAACTCTGCAGTCAACATCACATACACAACAAAACTATGTTTAGAACATCTACTGAAAAATCACAAGTAGTTTAGTTCAAAATGAGCCTCTCTTAGACTTTCCATTAAAATACAGCTTTAAAATAACTTTCTAACTTTATAAATAGACTGCAAACTAAAACATTTAGGAGCCAAGAAATACCAAAGCTAAGAACTATCTGAAGAATTCCCCCTCTGCCCTTCTGGGCACAACAGAAATCTTACCTACTTACAGACAACAGATTTTGTCTAATTTGATGTGTGTGTGTCTATATATACACACGTATACATATACATATATATGTGTGTACTCATAGAGTCTGTCATTCCATGAACATAATAGGAAAAGGCAACGACTAATATAAAGGTGTTGTGGATTAACATGATGATTTATCCTACTGTGAGTGGACTAGACTTGGCTGAAAAGCATGGGGTTTGTTCTCTGTGAAATTTCTTGTATTTCTTCCAAAATTTTAAACTCTAGGGGAAGTGGTGGGTTTTTGATGGAAGGAGGTTTCTGGCAAAAAACGGCCCAGTTTCAGGTCTACTATGCCTGGGGAAGATCTGCCAGCCAGAATGTGGTTTGGGTTCTGAGCTTAATGGCAGACTGCCTAAGGCCCAGGGATCATTAGCTTTCAACATAATTAGCCCATCTATCAGGCAGATTAAACTGAGGCTCAGGACAGGCAAAGAAATCCAAGGAAACAGTCAGGTGTGAATGCTGAGGGTGGAGGTGTGATGTGTGGATACATATGGTCACTTGGACTCAGTAAAATACTTTTTTTTTTTTTTTTGACTGAAACATTTCAGGCTCAAACATATCTTTTCTGAAAAATAAAAAATAAAAAAACCCCAAGTATTGCTGGAAATCTTCCAAATATCTCTAACTTCAGCAGGAGTACACTCCTGCTGAAGGAGGTCATGCTTACTGAAAACCAGGACTAATTTAATGAGCAGTGGGCCTACTTTTTCAGCAATGAAGATAAAAATAAATATTGAGCAGCTGCCTATTTGATTACGCAGCAGCCACAGGCTTTTAATCCATTTGATAGACTGAAAATCTGCATGGAAACCAAAGGACAGTAAAAGTATTTTATATTTTTGAATCTGTTACATGCATGTAATGTAACATTAACTATTTGTCTTTAGTATGTCTGCATATGTACATATCTTTAGAAGTGCTATGCACGTACTATATATATGCATATAATATGCATATCAGTACAGAACAATCTCTATATCTGAATTTAATTAGTTGTACATATTTGAAAAAATGTATTAAAGAGAAAATAAAGACATGGCATGTTAACTGGAGCCATGCTCAGTAAATACCACCCTTATATACCCAGAGTCTGTCTCTAAACTAGACATTATTGTGCAAAATTGTGTATGGGCAAAATATAATAACCAGAATGTTTCATCAGAAATATGCAAATATTTCGACTTTTGGATACAAAATTTTAGATATTACCATCCCACACAACAGTAGGATATATAGGGAAAAAGTACAGCATTTATAAAGACTGTCCCCATTTTTTTCACATGGATCTAAGTTCATAGTCAAATCAAAAGAAAGAAAGTTTTTTTTAGCAAAACACGTCATCTATTCTTCCTGCATACCTTTCAAATATTATTGTTTAAAAAAAGATTGTGCAAGGAAGCATCCAACTAAAATAGGAATCTCCAGCAGCTGTGTCAGTAAATCCATTTGGTAAGGACCTAAACTGTCTACCCAAGGAAAATAAATCATCTTTCCCTAAAATGATACCAGCAATTAGCAGAATTTATTAGAGCTAGTATCCCTTCTCAGCCATCAGGAAGAGCAGTGCCTTACATAATTTAAAAC
Source organism: Phainopepla nitens (assembly GCA_013400175.1). Lineage (NCBI taxonomy): Eukaryota > Metazoa > Chordata > Aves > Passeriformes > Bombycillidae > Phainopepla > Phainopepla nitens. The sequence continues at coordinate 254,077 of VXBQ01009062.1, read as the reverse complement.
ACCAATGAGGATGGGAATTTTTTTTCTCTCATATAGACTATGCAAGACTCTTCCCTGCTTTACCACCTCCAGGGTGAAGGAACTTGCATGCCATTTGCTCAGGAGCAAACCTGGAGCACCCACCTGAGGCTCTGCATGCCAGGCTTTTGCCACCAACCTTCTCTTCTGGGTGAGGACAGGATGCCCAGACCACCTAGAATCTGCACTGGGCCCCCTGGGATTCACTTCTACCCAGTGGTTCTCCACCACATTGGGAACTTTGCTTCTCCCATCTCCTAACATTTAAACTTGGCAGGCTACAGAAACATCTACTTGAATGGGTTTCTGAGACTGGCTGGATTTTGGGGAGTGAAGAGCAAGGAAGAGTACCAAGCAAGACTCACCTGCCAGCATCTTTTTTCTTTTTTTTTTTTTTTTTGGATTTTGGTGTTTAATTGGTTGGTTGGTTTTTTATGTCCCTGAAAATACCATTCCAGCTGTAGGCCACGCTCACACTTTACTATGGATCACCTGCTACATTTTTTATGTTTTGTAAAACAAGGCTTGTTGCAGCTGAGTGTGAAAGACAAATTGTTAAAAGTAACAGATAAATAAATACGGCCCAGAGAGAGTCACTTTACCCTACTTCAGGCAAATCCCAATTGATTACAAGTTTCTAGGAAAAGTAACTCACTTCCTTATTTGTACATAAAGTGCCTAGTACACATTAAAGTACTAAAGTAAAAAGATATTAATAAGAAGATAAACTATTAATAGTATTCCTCAGGATATCTATGAGATGAACAGATACTTACTTCTGGGTGATGGAAAGCAAGTGACAAACTGAGGGTCACAGTGAGCATGGTCTAGGAATAAACCCTCCAGTGCATGTTCTGAAAAAGCTGATTATTTTCCTTTTTTTAGCAATATTCTGACTAAAAAAATTTGCTTCTAACAACCACGAAGATGTTGCTACCCTTAGTGGTAAAAAATGTTCTAATGAGACATATTATGCTCTTAAAAAACCATCAAACATTCCCTGTGTCATTTGTTTTATTTGTTTCTTCCCATGACTTCACGGAACAAACCGGTGGCTATTTTTCCATCACACTGACTTGTGCTCAGCAAACAGCTGATTACTCATTGTCACGTATGTAAATCTTTGAAGTGCAAAGCAAAGGAAAGAACGTCTCTATTTATTTCTAAAGTGAAATCCCAGCATCCAGCAGAATTTTAAAACTGATTTTTCTAGGGCAATACTTCTTTTATCCTCCCAATGCTAAATATTAAATAAGAGAGATCTGTCTTAATTCAAGCTGAGCTCTGACCCTTGAAATCTTATGATGCTGTCTGTGTTTACAGAGCACAGACTGTTTTTCTCCAAGCTAGTTCATATCACGCACTCTCTTCTCAAACTCTTCAGAATAATCCAGAATGTTAATGACCCTTCCTTCCCTCCTGGCTCGTCAGGGAATTGGGAAGCTGTGGAGTCTCGATGCTGCACAACAGTGTCCATCAGAAAGCTGGTATTATTCCTGGTTCATTGACAAGAGGCCGACTCGTTATATTAATCTTTTCTCATTTTTGGCACCTAATTGGAGTTGCAGCTTGCATTTTTTAAATAACCTTTAACAGGCTATATTATTTTCTATATTTAGATAACAGATCCCATTAGTTTCACCTGCACTTACTCAATACTTCTGCAGAATCTAATTTGTGCACTCAGTAGCAGAAGTAGCCTCATTAGCCTCTTAACATGTTTGAACTACTTGCCAACACAAAATGAAGGCTCTGGGCAGAGATGTAATCCAGCCTATTGTGCAACTTTCAACCAGTTTCATCACTGCAGTAGACTTCTTTTTTCATCACATGCGTTTCACTTCCATAAATAGCTGGGCAACTGGGCAAAGCTGCTTGCCCACAGCCACACACTCACTCGCAGCCATGACTTAACAGTCATCAAAAAGTGGAAACAATTGAAATAGTAGTCAGCTAGAGCTGTGGAATTCAGGGGAAAGCAAAGTTTGGAAATTCTTCTTGTTTTTAAACTGCTTGAACTGAACCCAGGGAAAGCAGCATGTGTAACTATATAACCACGCTGCTCTAGTGGAGCAAAGGTTCCCCAGTGCACTGAGTGAGGCAGGAAATTCACATAGAAGAAAAGAGATCCTGTAACTAAAACTTCCCCCATCATGTAAATTCACAGCTGAGTTTGTACTGGTGACCCTCTGTCAGGCACTCCTTATCTTAATTTTGTGCCTTCAAAGCTCTTTTAATATTGACTCTTTAATCTAATTTCTTTGGACTCCTGCAACAATGTGAATCCCTCTCCCAGGCTAAAAGTGTGAGTTGGGGAACCCCAATGACTCCAATATGGGTGATTGCCCAGACTGGACCAAAGCGTAAAAAAACAAGGACAGACATCTGAAGTATGAGCCAGCATAGCTCAGTAAGGACTAGATTATAACTTTGTGGATGGGTCAGTCATATGAAGAGCATAACGAATTAATGATTTTTCACAATTTTTTTGCTGAAAACAGGGCAATTTTGAGAATATAGACCCAGAATTTTTAAGTCCTAAAAGGGAGAGTGTCGTATGTTGGCCAACCTCAGACTCCTTCAGGTTCTATCTGTTAAAGTGAGCAATTTGTTGGAGCTGAGCCTCCACCACAAGGAGCTGGCATTTTTCAACAGAAAAATGCTGTGTAGAAAAATTCCCAATGAGCTACATCAGCTGGAATCTTCTGTGTGCTGTCAAAAGATTGTACTTTCCCTCAACCTCATCTGAGTAGTATTCAGCAGTCAAAGAAGAAAATCCAGCTTGACACATATGTGGAAACTCCCTGCCAAATGGCTGAGGCTGAGCAGAAGAATGTTTTTTAGGCCTTTTTCAAATGGAGAAAATCACACATTTATCCCTCTGCACAACCAAGACAGTAACACATTGGGAGAACAGTCCCACTGAAGAAGATAAGGAAGCTCAATCTCTCTTGGAATCAGGGCAATCAGAAAAATGGAGAACAAGTTTTGGAAGCAGCCTAATCAGAGATTTGAAACAAACCAAACCTAGAGGATGCCATTTGATGTATATTTTCCTGTTGTATTTTGTCTGTATCACTGAGCGCACGTAACTCCAAGCACAATTTGGGGAACTGGAGTTTACAAACTGGTTCACAACAGATTGTTCTGAATGATTCTAATGTCTATGCAGGTACAAAGACAAGACCCACTCTGAAGGTCCTTCTCACCACTTCTGCAGTGTATGTTCCTTAGCTAGGGACCTAACTCCATCACAGAAAGATGATGCCCCTTTCACCCAGAGCCCTCCTTTCGAGGGAAGGAGCTGAAAATGAGAAATTTCTCAGAGATCTCTGATAGATGAGGAAAAAGAAAGTGATTACCTCAATTTTATCTGCTGTAGGTAAAGATAAGGGCTCTTTGCCCCTTCCAAAGCTGCTACTCCCAGGAGCTAAAGGCAGGAGCAATTTTTCTCTTCCCTTCAGTCCATGTGAAAATAGAGAAGTTTGGGACCCAGATGCTACTCAACTGTGTGAAAAACAGCTTGAGTAAAATCTCTTTTTTTTCCTCCACCCCACATAAAAACACCAGCCACTTTTTGGAGAGGATGGGCTCACCCTCCTCACAATTTCAAATGAGCAGGTCTCATACTTTTGGTGAAGTGCCCAACTCACCCACAGGCACATTTTCTTCCAGCAGCTATCAAACAGTAAAAATTGTGGTCAGCTACACCTGTGGTATTTAGGGAAGAGCAAAATTTGGACTTTTTTTTTTTTTTAAGCCACCTGAAGCCAATCTGTGAAATATAGTAAGTTGGCAAGTCACATACACCCAGAAGCAGGCTGTGTGGCACTGGTTGAAACCAGTGGAGCCCCTGCAGGCATGTATTTTGCAGATAGAAAGATAGGGTGGAACAAAAGGCAGAGGTATATTTTATCACTACACTTACACTTTTCGGAAGGTAAAAAATATGCCTGGAAAGTGTATCTATGGAACTTAAAAGTATTATTAAAAATAAAAAGTAATATCAGCTTCAAATTAGCCAGGCTGCCTTAGAAATGTGATTGCAGTGTATGTCAATCTCTTTCACCACCTTCCCTGACTATCTTTTGAACAAACTGACTGATTCAGCTGAAATATATGGAGCAACAGTCTGAGTATCATGAAACTTGATAGCTTGATTAAGGTGAGAGATGTGATCTGAGCTGTTGTGCTCCCTCCTGACCAGCCTGGCAGCAATGCCTTCTGCCTCCTTTGCAGGTGGTGAAATGAAAAGGAAATAAGGGGAGAAGAGAGTGGAAGGAACGGAGGTGAGGGATGGCTGGGCTTGCTGAAGTGGGACTTTGGTGTGCAGAAAGAGAGAGCACAAACGAATAGGGAACCCAGGCATCACCAATTCCAATGCTCATAAAAAAAACCCATCCCTTTATAACTGGCTCCAAGTGTTTTGTGTCAACCAGAAATATCCGGAATAGCAAAGATTTATTCTTTTATGTATTAATAGATTTTAGTGCTTAAAATTTCAAGGCATTGCATATCTTTGCTATGGGACTCCCTTTAACCCCTTTGCTGCTGGTCCTTCTTGCATCTTCTGTGCTGCGGCAGAAGGTGACAGTTTTCCTTTGCTGTGTTGGTGCTCCATAGGCAGAAACCAGGGTATCTGTGTTGGGGTTTCTGAAGCATAAAGTGGGAAAAAGCCAAAAGAAAGACTTTTTCTTGTCCTGGGAAGGCAAGAGGGGAAATAATGAGGAAAACAAAGGGTGGCATAAAGTGGTTTTTAGGATGATAGCTTAAATAAAGGAAATAAAAATGATTGAAGGAAAAAAACCTACAAGGTAAGGCCAGGGGGTAAGATATTTCAGTGCATCAGATTGGAGACAAGTCTGTTGGTTTCTCATGTTACATTTTTACTAAGATCTTTTTCCTTAAATTCTTAGTGTGTTAAGGCAAAACTCCTGCTATGGGATGCTTCTGAGAGATAATTTTGTATAGCAATTGAATTTTCAACCTTTTCTGCACTTTATCACAGCTGACTGGGGTGAAAGTTGTCATTTCCTTCAAGATTACTCAGAGCAACACCTGAGAACTTTGCAGGCAGAATCCCAACATAGAATCCCAGTCTGAGACCTAAACTGTTGAGGTTCAACATGTTTGCTTGCTGGCAGGGGATGTAGAAGGCTGAGGAGAAACACAAAGCAGATTGTGTTCTCAGCCAGTCTGATCTTTTCGGCTCCCAAAGAACAGGTGTATTTAGGTTTCTTTCATGGAGCAGCTCTGAAATGCATGATTCCAGTCTGGATCCCCCTGCTGTCACTAGTCTTTCTCCTCTCCCTTCCATGCTCCTCTGCCAAAAAAGCTACACATAAAAGAGCATGTCTCCTGATAAGCATCTGCTTCAGGGAAGGAGACCAAGTCATCTACTGGGATAAAAAGCCTTGAATACACCTCTCGTGGGCATGGTTCTCCCTAGAGCCTCAGGAGAGACCCCATTTCCACTCTGACTTCTGAAACAAGTCAGCAAGGGTTTGAGCAGCCTTATAGAGACTGTGTGTCCTGATGTTGCTCTGATTAATCCTGCTATGACCAACACAATGTGGTGTCCAAAATTTCTTTAGTTAATAAGGAAAAAAGCTGAGATTGCCACACACTTAACGTCAGATATGAAAATACTTCCCAATGAGGGTTTCTACAGCCAGCCTGGATGACTTTGAGGAAGCTAAAAAAGGCCAATGACAACAGTACCAACACTTTTCCCCTATTTGTGTACATGAGCACACACTAAAAAAAGGGTTTTTTTTCCTAGAAAAAAAAATTATTATGGACATAGAATTCCTTAAAATTAATTATTAAAAAAAAAAAGTGTGTATTCCAAAAAATAATGCTCCAATTCTTCAATGCCTGTTTTTGGCAGGCAGATCTTACACCAGCCTCAAGCTGATACAAGCTGTTGGAGAACTAGATCCAACAGTTTCTTAATCTGGAATTTCTTTTGCTTTACATAATTTTTATATTCATGTATTAGTCATATCCAACATCTACATAATAGTTATGGCATTCATTTAGGGCCAAAAAGAATTAGTTTTATTTCTTAATAATATTCTTCCTTTAAATGATGGTAAGCAAAACATTTATCACAATCCCTGGGTATTTTAAAGGGCTGTGCCTAAAAATAAATATTGTAGCTTAGCTGGATCCAACCCTTTATTATATATCATATATAAGTCTGTAATACATATTTTGTTTATATACATATTTTGTCCTGAATTTGGAAGACTTCTTTCCACTTGTTGCTGCGCCTTCAATCTCACTTAAGACTAACAACAGATAGGAAGGCAATTTCTGTATATCCCTCAAAAATTCCCACGTTTGATCCTTGAGAGTTTGTTTAGAAATGTGTGTAAGTTATTTAAACGAAAAGGGAAGTCAACAGACACTAAGACCTGCCCAGATAGATATTTATTTCATATTTTTGATGTTTGCTTTTTTCTCATTGCTTCTCTGGAAGTGATGTTACTTGTCAGAAGACATTATTAGTGCTCTGTTCCTTAGTAGCAGCAACAGGAAGTCTCATTTCTTATCACGTGTTTCTCTTCACGATAGAATCTGGATAAACCTCAAGCTTGATTATGCCAAAATTATTTGTCATTTCATCCCTTTTAAGAGATTCTTGTTGCTAAAGAGGGACTGAGGCTGATCTCCTGCCCTTCAGGCTAGTATCCAAATGGTGGGAGAGATTTGCAAATATCCAGTGGGAAGAGGAATAGATAAAATCTGGTGCTACACACTCTTCCTCCTCTGGGATTAGGCTAGACACCACAACACAGCTACGATATTTATCATGTTTGGTCATCCCACAGAGAAGCAAAGGATGGGACAGTACATAAGAGCTTGGTGCTGCCCCTTCCTCAGGTCCAGACACCTGAATTTCTTCTTCTAACTATCATCAGTGGCGTACAGCTGGAGTTTTCCCTTCACTGAAGGGTGGCAATGGCAATAACTCAATGTCTCATATGCTGGGGCAAACCGATGGTGACTCTTTGTAGCAGCTGGGATATGAGGCTTTCTAAAAACCCAGTGGTTTCATATTCCTGTTGCCCATCAGCTCAGGAGGGCAGATGGTGCAGTTACCAGTCACTGCCTCTCCTGTCCCTCTTGCCTGGTGGAAGAGGCTGAAGCACAGCCCGAGGTGACTGCAGTATTGGAAGACTATGTTCAATTTTATTGCCTATCCCTCTGAACAGAGCAGCAGAATTTCTTCTGAAGTGACAGCACAGCACTTGCATTTCAAACAAAATATAAAATAGAGAAAAAAATTTGATTACTGCAGTGGGACATATACAGACCACACGTTTAGATTCAACAATAGCTCCTTGTTTTGAAGTATCTCCTTCAAAAGATGTGGAATCTAACCACATCCATAGTTTTAACATTTTTAGAGACTGTATTTCAAAGTCACTCTCCACAGCTTCTGGCTTGGTCAGTCTCATGTGTCAGAACAAGTTCCCTGGACTCCTTTATTACACCACCAAAAGTTCTCAAGCTTGATTTTGAGAAGAAAAAAGTAAAGCCCTGTAAAAGCAAGTAATTAGACTGAACAGAAGGGCCCAAAGCTAAGGAAGGTAAAGCTCAAAGCACCATTACCAGAGATACACCCATGAGGCCTCAGCAAAGTCATAGATGTAGAAGCTGCAAAATGTTTAACTGGAAAAAGCACACTCTATTTACTAAGTCTCTTCGAAGCACACAATGTGAAATCAGAGCTGAAGAACTGAGGTAGCGGGACCTGTTGAACCAAGAGATGAACTGAGAGCCAAAAAGTGCTGCATTCAAACCTTTGCTCTCATCTCACTGTCCACAGCCAAAGGCTCACCACATCCCTGTGCTGCTATGTTTAGATGCAAATCACATGCTTATCTACTCATCTGAGGGAAGATTTATTAAAGTCAGGGGAATTTGGAAATTCAGGCTTTGGCAACTAAACCTGATGAAATCTGTAGCACTGTCTCTTCTGTGTTTGTTTAACGCTTACCGACAGAGACGTATTAAAAATTCTGCAGTTTTTAGATCCAGAAGTCTGAACTATAAAGACATCTATAAAAGTGTAATTAAGGCAAAATGTTTTGACTTTGGCATTGTGCCACAGAAGAGCGTTCAAGGAAAAAGGCTGATGACTGAGAACAGTAAGCAATTTTTTCAAAGCCTTTTATGCCATTTCTGCTATTGTTTCTGCCTCTCATGGCTCCATAGTTTCTTCACAATAGCTGTCTTTTCTGTGTTAGCAACTGAGATCAATAAAGAGATGTTAATTAAAAGAAAATCTGCTGGAGGTTGTACTTTTCTGTTGGGATTTATCACAGCCTTTGGCGGCAACACCTCACTGGCCCTGATTGCAATGCCAAAAGAGGCTTGGTCTTGGCTTGTCATGGAGACATGCTTGGGTACAACCCTGACCTTTAGTGACAGTTCCACTAGGACATGTGTGCCTCCTTAACATCCTCCCCATCATGCACCCTCCTCTACAGACTGACGTCTGTGAGCTGTTAGGTATACAGAATACCTTGTGCATCAACATTACTATTCCAATAAACCACCATGAGACCATATTTACCAAAAAACCCGAGTTACCATAGTCACTGTCACATCACTCTAAAGCAAGACAGATTTGCACTTCTTTCCTAAGGTCACTGTTTGTGCATCTTTGCTTTCCTGCTTTCCTTTCTGTGAATCGAAGAAAGTGCCCATATGTAAAGTCTCTTGTGCAATAGCAGTGGAGATAAGGTCTTAGTGGAAGCCATGAGGAGAGATCTCACCAACTGCTGAGATACAGACATTAATTCATGGCTACATACAGAGGTGAAGGGCAGATAGTGAAGAAACTGCCATTACTTGATTAGCAAATGCCAATCACAGCACAACAGGTTTTCAGTACAGAGGTCCATCAATGGACCAACTGGGCTGTGTAAAAATGGCAAGGCAGACAACCAGCTCAGTAATATGGATTCAAGTTCAGAAGAACTGATAATGGAAGGAGAAGAGCATCCTCTGATGGTTTGTGTGACAGTTACTTTCACCAGGTTCAGGGAAAGCAAGCCAAAAAAAACCCCAGCCCCACCCCCCCCGCCCCCCCAAAAAATCACATCCTGCTGAAAATGAAACAGACAGTTCAATGCTCATTACTGTGCATTTTGCCTGCACCTGTGTGTGGGCTGAGAATTCTTTTTACTAAGTTTCTTGCTTTTTAAATATATCACAAACACATGCATAGACAAAACATGAGGTATAGACCTGTCAGAGGCAGACTAATGTCAGCACTTCAGCCTCCTGGCTGTCAGGTCTGATTCCAAATAACCTTTTGTCTTCTTGTTCCAGCTACTAAAAATTACAGATCAAATGAAAAATGTAATTATACCCCAAAAGGCCATGGATAGCATCTTGGAATACAGTGAATTGTGAATGGAACAACAATAATAAAAAGATAAACTAATATTACATGTGGTGCATGGCTAATCCAAAATGCTCCACGGTCCCACATGAGCTATTATAGGACTGTTTCCTATTTGCCAATTTCTCTTTTTCAGGGATACAAACAATTCCTCCCACCTCCCCCCACTCCCCTGGCTCTTTTTTAAGCCTTGTGAAAAATACATCTTCACTGTTGCAATAAATACTCAGTTATACTGTTACTGAATTCTACTGTATTGGTTTTTTCCTTGAGAAAGATGCAGAACTTTTGTTTTTAAAAGTCATATGAAGCTGAGAATATAGAGACTAATTTTCTATGCACAAATTTATCTGCTAAATTTTTACAGAAGGAAAAATATAAAAAATTATAGGAATATATTATTTTCTCAATTGGGTCTGATAATGTTATATTAGATTGGAAGTGCTATCAAAAATTCTTTTTTCATTTATTCATTGGAATATTAAATATTCAAGGACTTTCTCTGCATTCTTGTGTACATCTCTAAACACACAACTGTTCAAAATACTAAATTATTCTTAGCAACACCTGACAAGATAAAAGTAGGTGGTGGTGGTAGAGTGCAAACCTCCACAGTTGTTAAGCCAATTTGCACACAGTCAGAAAGGCTGCTGATGGCTGAAATTCTAATCTCCTCTTTCTTATTAGTGTCATGATTCTTACCCTTATTCAAGTACTTGTAGTCATGTTTTAAAAGGAAAAGAGGTAAAACTGGAAAAGTATCAACATATTGTCCCTTTATTTGCAGTCTTCTACCTCAAATACAACTTTCAGAAGAATAAAGCTCCCAACCTTCACCTGATAGCACCAAAGAGGGTCCTTCTGAGTCTGAGGAGACACAAGGATTTATTACTCCATGGACAGCTCAGGCTGTGCTTGTTCAGGAGGCTGGCTCAGCACAGCCCCAAGGCACTGGGCCCTGGAGATGTGTATCACATCACATAGGTCCACATTTCTAGTCCTGGGCAGCTCTAATGGGACAGCAATGTGCCTCAACCCACAGCTACGCAGGCTCGCTCTCATTTCAGCTGGGGCAGTATCACACCCTTGTTAGAATGCATACACTGTGACCTACAAAGAAAGAAAACACTACAGGTACCCTAGCTGCCTTTTTCTTTTTTCTTTCTTGTATTTGCAATGTCAATTTCAGTGAGAAATAGAACAAAGGAAATCAGAGAAAGTTTTGTATTTTCTCATGAAATTCAGTGTCTGTAGGTGGGTGATACAGAGCTTGTACACTGCTCACACATGGAGAAAGAAACAAGCCACGGAATTGAGAGCTCATTAAAAGAACACACATGGAAAAATTCCCTACAAAGTATCTTGTGGAAGTTACATGAATCCTACATTGAATGCGGTGTCTCATAAAAAGTAAGTTGTATCACATGATGACTTGTCTCTGTTCAACTGGGATTCTGCCAGCCCACAAAGAAACCATAATCCAGACTTTGCTCTTAATTCCTAGTACTTTTAGGTCTATGAGAAACCAAATCAGGTTAAAAGTGTCCTTGAAAATACCCTGTTTAGTCCAATCTCTGTCAGTATGCTTCAATTTCAGCCATTCTGGAAGTGCCTTAAACTCTGTCTAAAAATTCACTTGGCCTCAATTTCGGCAATGCATTATAGACCAGATGGATTTAGCAAAGTCCACTGATCGGATTGATCAAATTAAAGGAAGGGGAAGAGAGAAATAAAGGAAAAATATTTTTCCTCTACTTTCTAACATACAAAAAGAAATAGAATTAATTTATTTGAAACTGTTTCCCAGGTGCCTGTCTATGTACTTCGGTTGCAAACCCCAGTTTTATGAATGCAGCCTGGCAGCAATCAGGGATCCAGCCATGGACATGCAGGACAGCTGCTCACTGTCCAAACTACATGCTGCTCTATTAGTATTTTCCTGAGGCCTGCAAAAATAACAGACATAAAACCCCTTACAGAATATGGGCACCAGAACTACTGAAAATGGAAACAGGCATAATTCATCTTTGTGGTACAAACCACAAAGACTCTCCTGATGCCAGAGCACAGATGCTTGGACAGAGTTCTGATGTCCTAATGCAAGCTGTTGAAATCATAGAATCACAGAATCATAGAATGGCTTGGATTGAGGTGACTTAAAGATCACATAATTCCAACATCAGGCATGTCTGGGGGACACCTAGTGTTAAGCAAGGAGAGGATCTATCAGCATAATCTTGTTTCTGTAGCAAAGTCTATTTTCCACACTCCTCAGCACTGGCATAATGAGCACACCCCTACAGATTTAGCTCCCTTTTTATATGGCCAACCTTGTTTGTACGAGCTCACACTCTACAGCTAAAACCAGTTCTGTCCACTCAGGTCCATACGTGAGTTATGGCAGAGCAGACTGACAGACAATAGGGTTCATCTCAGAATTTTGGCTGCTGGGGCACCTACAACTCCCTTCCAGGAAGAGCTGCAAAAACCTGTGAAATTAGCAATATGGATATCTCCTGTGTGAACAAAGTTTGTCTTCACAGTATCTGCAGTTAGTCCAAAGGATCTATTTGCCAACTTAGAGCAGACATACTGAACAGCATTTTTTTGGTAGAAGCTAAGTACTCTGCCCTGGTGATGACTGTGGCCCTGGCTTTTCTCAAGGATGAACTGTGTGAAAAGGCTTTTTTTTTCACACAACAGAAGTTAGCTGCATTTATTCTTTCACCAATAGAGAAGCAACAGCATACATTAAAACTGCAGCCTGGCTGATGTAAAACATGCCACACAGACATGCAGAATAAAAGCATATTTTCTGCCAATAAGTATTTAGCCCTAACCATTGGATGCCGTTACTTTAAAATCGCAGCTCTGAAATCAAAAGCTGTGCTTTTCATTCACATAAGGATAAATGTTTTCTTCATTTGAATTTTTAAATGCATCATATATTCCCACATTAGCTTTTCAGATAAGTAAAACAAGTAAATCATATGATGTCTTTGCATATTAACCCCTGCCACTATTTACATAAGTCCTCTGAGACTGGATCCTTCTGTAGGACCATTTCCATGTACACACCTATTCCTTACAGCACTGCATTTCACAATGTGTTTTAAAACAAAAGTGACTTTGAGAAGATAAAGACTAAGGCTGAAGAAAGCAATGGTGTTGTTTTGCCACGTTTTTTAAGAACTAGATGAATTCTTGTCGTCAAAAAAAGGCATTTTGGATAAAAGGTGGTCATTCCCATGAAACCACTCATTGCATAAGCACAAATGGGTGTCAGCAGTGTAAGATACCCTAATTCAGTCCCCAGAAACTCTAAAGTAAACATGCCACCTAGTGTTTAATTGTGACAATTTCATTCATAAATCATCTTGATTGATTCCTCCCAAGCTGTTCCCTGCAAGTCTAGTTGTATAGAGCCTAGGCAGTTATCTGGAAACGCCTTCTCTATATTTACCCCCTTCCTCCCTCACAAAAAGCCCTGTATCAACTTCTATTTTGGTCCCGAGAAGCTCTGCCAAGCTACACTCCCAGCCCATCCTTCTTTTTTGAGGAGCCTGCAGTTCAGACTGCCATGAGAAATGCAGAAAGCGCTGAAAACTGACCTCAGAGGGTCATCTCTGCTGTCAAGGTCCCAAACAAGCCTGACAGACTTCAGAAAAGCTGCCTTGTACCACCAGCCAAATGGCACCTGGCACAGACTTCCCACATGTCCCTGCCTAAAGGTACTGGGCAGAATTATTCTGGGAAGGTGAAGCACTATTTCTAGCTTGCCAAAAGTGGATGAGTCACCAGAGCTGTTGGTACTGTTTTGATGAATGGAACCAGCAGAAAATCAGGGAAAGATGCTTTCAAAGCATAACATTTTCAAAAGCAGTGAAGACAATTTCTCTTGAAGCCGTGGCAATCTCCTCCTTCCTCACCTCCAGCCCCTGCTTAATAGTGACACGCCTGGCTTAAATGCAAACAACCCCCCCAAAGAAGAGCTACTGCCCATATGTGGCTCAGCTCCTTTCCATGCACTCACAAACTGCCAAATTCTCCTCTTAAAAATTCTAATTGAGATTCTCTTAATGCTTTTGTCATGGATGCCCATTATGTTCCTAGGAGTTAAATTCCTATACTGAGTGACATCATAGTACAAACTGTCCTGAGTTTTCGGTAATGTCTTGTTAGCACTTTTTCCAGATCAATAAAAATCTTAAATGAGACTCTTGTTCCTGCAGTACTTCATCAGCCACTCTCCCCCAGCTCATCAAGTTGCTGTCTATCTCTGTTCTTTGCTTGAAAATCCTCTACCTATTTTTGGTCCATGTAACCATGTTCATGAGCCAACCAAATTTGAATTAATGTCAAGAGTGCAGTTTCATGAGAGATTGTACTACTTTACTAAAAATCCAATTATTCTGCATCTGCTGCATTCTTTTCACCCAGCACTTTTGTAAATCTATCAAAAAGGCAATCAAGTCTAACTGGCAGCATTCCTTCTTCGTAAGCCATGATGATGACTGTGCGCAGACCCGCTGATCTCCAGGGCTGAGAATGAATTAAAAGGAAGAGCCCACTGTTAGCATTTGCACTTGTCACACCACAGCATCCTCTTTTCCAAATATGAGCAGTTTTTATAATGGGTCCCCAAGCTTTGTAGCCCAACCTCAGCCGAGAACAGTCAACAGCACATGCCTCACTGTGGCCACTACCCCGCTGTCCTCCTGCCCAGGCTGCCTTCTCCTGCCTGGCAGAACCATCAAGATCTCTTAACTGAGGCTGTGCCCAACTTTTTGCTGCTGACCCAGCCTAAAGGCGTCCAGGGAGATACCTGCACCTGGATTCCCAGTATCCCAGCCGCAGGATGTGGATGCAGGCCACAAACCTGTCTCTCTGTGGTGAGAGACAAGATGAAAAAGCCTTGGACATCAGGATTGTGGCTGCAGTTAGTGCCTCACTAGTGCAATGGTGATTCTGAACTGAAGGTTGAATGTCCTTTCCTCCCAGGGGGAGGGATCAAATAACTGGTCCTTAGCTACTTGAGCACATTGTCTTCATCTAGCCAAGATGAATCAGAGCCTAGGTAATACATTTTCAGGCACAGAAAACCACAGAGAAATAGGACTGGAAGGTACTGTGAGATGTTTTTGTCTTGCCTGCCTCAGGTATCCATGCTATCTGTGCCATTTCTGCCAGATGTTTTCTAATATGTTTCTATGCCTTCTGATGAGGGAGATTTTGTTACCCCCTCAGGCACTCTAGCCCAGCATTTCATTATTCTTTCTCTTCTCCCTTAATAGCTAACCTGCAATGCTCATCACTGTATTTCAGTCCTCCCATTTCTTGTCATATTCAGCATAAACATAGAGGACAAGTTATTTTTTTTCTTATAATTAGCCAAGACAATGCATGACCTAGACATGCACATCACTTGAAATACTTTTTTTTCTAATCAAAATATAAAGGAAAATTACTGCTCACAACTTAAATACTCTCTTTTTGACACTAATTCTGAGTCCTCCAGCACCAGAAATTAATCCCTCTCTTATATTTAAGAAGTTGAACACTTGTCTTCGAATACCAAAACACGGCAGTTTAAAGGTGCTCGTAAAATTTTAGTGCCTATTCCTACACATTGTCTCAAGATGCATGCAAGATAATCAAGTATAGATTTTTACTTTAAAAATGCCTTTTCATTTTCCAGTGGCTAGACAAATGAAATGTTTATGCTGAAGCTCCCATCCCAATCCCTGCAGAAGTTTGTTTATATGAATTTAACGCCATCAGACTGTGTAAAGAGAATAAAAGCCAATATAATACACCCTCATATAAGCTTTTCTTTTCAGTACATGGTTTTTATGCAACAAACATTTAGCTTTAGTAGAATTATTAATAAGATCATAAGAGGAACATACCCAAGAGAAAAGGATTATTTTATTAATTGGGTAGAGCCTACCTGCAGATACACAGTACTGTACTTGAAGAGACAAGTGGCATTTGCCTTAGGAGTACTATAAGCCCTTTTGGTGTACTGAGTAATTTTTAGTACTAAACTGAAATTCTCATCTGAGAAAATTTCAACCTAGTTGTGATGTTCACATTGCTTCCATTTAGCTGTCTTTCAAAAAACACTGGAGAGGAAAACACTGTGGTGGTAACAAATTTGATATTTACCTTTTCTTCAAATGCTTAGCAATGCCCTGAACTGCTCCAAGACTCAGTGAAATCCTTGGGGGTCTTCCCCTTAATTCAGTAGCATTTGGATCAGATTATTCCCATTGCATCATGTCATTTGTGATAATCAGTATTGTCTCCAACTTACAAGCTCTCTTCAGGCATAATCATATCACTTATTCTGCTCAAGGCAAAAGTCATGAATTCTAAGCTGACGGTAATAATACAACATAAACCAGGAATCTGGAGAGATGTTAACAGATCAGGGAAGCAATGTAAGCAAATACTTTGCTGTGGAACCTCTCTTTCTCTTGATTCCCTCAATTTTTATAATTGATAAAAATTATTCCTTACAAAAATTCTTGTTTAATCAGGTGAAATATTAGGTAATAGTTAAAAGAGGCATAGTCAACTACAAAGCACTGTCCATTTTCCTGTGCCTAAACAGAGACAGCCAGACGGAAGGAACTAAAACAGACATTTTCCACAACTTCACTTTGGTAGCTCTCTTATTTCTTATATAGTGTCTATTTTATATTTCTGACGCACTAAATAAACAAAAAGCTGCAGAGACGCAGCCGGAAAATACAAAAGAATGCCAACATTGAAGGGTAAAAGAAAATGATCAGCCAAATATATTTTTGGTATGATGCTGCTTGTCATTTGAAATAAAAAATGTATTATAATATATATGGTAGACCTGGTAGACCTACTGTATCAATATAAAATCCTCCTTGCTGTGCTGTAATATCAAAGAGTATTCTGGATGGAATCACTCCTGAATTGTTAACAGTTATTTAAAGCAGAGAGTCAGCCATGTAGTTAAGTACTCATGTCAAGGCACGCTACAATTAAGTACGTACATGTGGTAACCTGTGCATAGAATACTACTCTTGTAGGACAAGCCTGAGTGACTGATGAAAGGAATTCATCACTCCCAAAGTCATTTTCATGTATTAGTTTGTTGCTTCTAGCAGCAAAAATGCCACACACCTTTTATCACTGCAAGTATTACTTAACCCTGCAGATAAAGGCCACCTTTGTGTACAGGATTTATGTTGCTTTTTATCAGTGTGGTGTCTGAGCATCTTCTGGGAAAAATTAGTACTGCCAGGAAGAAGTCCCTTGTGAATTCTGTGGCCATGCATACAGGAGTGTGACTGTAACCCCTAATAAAAGACAATGGTGGGTTGTTAACGTCCATGTAGAACTAAGCATTTTAATTTTTTCTGACCATGCATGATGCAAAAAGAGGGGGGTTGAAGGCAATGTAAAATACACCATATCAAATTATCAGTGCCTTTCCAACCCAGAGTCTGCAGGATCAGATGTTTCTGTTCACACCTTCTTAACCCCAGGATCTGCTGCTGGGGCAGCATAGTACCCTGCAGCCCTCCTGTGGAAGGAAATGCTCAACATCTGGATAGATATCTCAGCAGAGAATTAAACACCAGCTAGCAACCTGTAATAAGATCATTGGAGGTTCAGAGGAGCTGCAGAATGGGAAGAATAATGAATAAATGAAAGACTGAAAAGATTTCTTTATTGTTGGTTAATGGCAGTACCTGTAGAAAATTCTATGAAGACACAAAAATGGAGCTCTAAGATGAGGCTAAAAAGCCTTCAGAAAGGGACATGGTGTGAATAGCAATGTAAAAGTGTCAAATACCTACAAAAATTTAACTAAGCCATAGGTTGTCTTAAAATTGACTGCCTCTTGTACAATTTTGATGTAAGAAAAACAGCAGTGCCCCTAAAAACTTAGATCCATAACCAGATAACATCTCCAGTTAAGGGATGTTAGAAAAATAGTCTTTCCTGGAAGTCTTGCATTTTCTTTGTTGGGAAACTGTGTGTGAGCAGCATGACTAACGAGGACAGTAATATCAACTTCTGGGAAAGTTAGTCTTCCTTTTCTGTCACCTTTGCCTTAATAGGAATAGTTTTCTTATCTATTACTTCTGTGGGATTTTCTGCCAAGGAAATTTACAGCCTCCCAGACTCCATAATGTACTAATCATTTCAGCTCCTTAGTTCTAGCTGCAGTGTTATAACTGTGGGCTCTGTCATTTGCACTTCAATGCCTAGTTATGAGTTCCACCAAAACAGATACAGAGAGGTTACCATGTCAAACACTAACACAGACTTTCCTGCACTGTCCCGCTGTCAACTGCGAACAGCTCGCTCTTGCTTTAGCTCAAACTCTGCACTGTTCTGTACAGACCATCACTGCTAAATGCCTCATGCTGCTTCTGGCATGTACTTGCAGCCAGAGAGCAGAACAAGCACTCCAGCCCAGGCTCCAAGCAAACTTATATTTCATGTACAACCGGTATGTTTGAACTGACTGAGCCAGATCTGACTAGGAGAGGAGTCGATAGGAGCTTTGCCAGGACCCAAGTTAGCAGAAACCTGGCACTGGAAAAAGCCTTCCTTAATCTTTACTGCTCTTACCAACAGTTTGTCCTCTTTCAGATAGATAAGATCGTTCTTTTTGCAAACACTTTAAGCTCAAATGCTGCCAAGGGTTTTCTTTAACTCCAGCCCGCTCTTCTCATCAGACCAGCATAGCAAAGAAATAAATTGTGAGGCACAGCCTTTGTCTGGCACAGGGCACCATGTCACAGCATCCAGATCTCACCCAAGACACGGGCAGGTTGCAGTAGTGCAGGTCACAGGAGTGGGATTGAAAGTTCAAGAGCAGGGAGCCAGGATGGCTTTTCCATCAGCAACTGCAACAGCTTTTACCTGATCAGAGCATTCATGAAAATACAGCTTGTATTTACTTCCAACATTTCAATTCCTCGAATATACTTTGCAAGTTACACTTGCTAAGGCAGGATTAGAAAGAAGTATTATTTTCTCCCTGTCTGTGGCACAAAGACTGCTGACCCAGTAAGGGCAGCATTTGCAGGAAAACGTGATAGCAATAAATGTTTCAGAACTACATATTTCACTGACAGATCACTGCAATTTATTTCACTTCTATATGTGAAGATTAATTGCTTACAGTTGGTTACACTTCTCCTGCATTCACCATTAACTTGAACTACTGGTAATTAATTATAGGCTGCACCAGTACCAGGTGCTTATCTGCCCTGCACCCTCTAGTATGTGTTCATTTGCCCCAAATACAGCTTTCCATAAGCAGAGCAATCACAACTTCACAACTCTAAACAGACAACATGTGATCATCAAATTTTCTTTGCACAAAACACTCTCTATCCAAAACCCTTGTTGAACCTGGATCCTGTTAAAATGACAATTGACTACACTGTGAAGAAAGAATCTGCAGCATGCTTTTCTCCCTCAGCACTTCATTCCTAAAAATCGTCGCGGTTCCTTTCAGGTTAAAGATCTGTTAAACTATTCAGGCTACAATTTAGAATTTGCGCCTACAAATCGAGCACCTCTTCAAAATCAGACAGAAATAACTTTTGGATGAAACACCAGCATTAAATATCTTAATGTTTTCTTAGGCCCAATATAAAAAACGTTGGATTAAAAAAGCACGAACAACAACAGCTTAATCCAGCCCAATTATTACATCCCCTTCTGGAATGGGCATGACTCCACTAATTACAGCCTCAAAGGAATCATCATTATGGGAACTGACAAGTACTGCAGGCAGTACCAAGACATCTCCTCCGAGTGCTGGCTCCTCCTGCCAGCCCGTGCGTTGGTGGCCCCCCTCTGCCGACCCACCCCAGGGAAGCGGCAGCACGGGGGTGACTGAGACACGGAATAGCCCCGCTGTCAGCGTGGGAGGCGGCACAGCGAGCAGACTCACTCCCTGGATGGAGTTAACAAACCCACCGAGGAGAGGAATGCCTTCAGCTGCACTTTCACACTCTGGAATTAGTTTCAGTATGAAACAAAATCTCACTTGTAAGGAGCCTCATTTCTTAGAAGAGTACTAGTGTTTAACCTTAGAGCACTGAATTCTTATCATCCTCTTGAGAAATAATGGAAGTTTCTGTCCTGCATGTAAGGCTTCCCCCCATCACCTCTGGATCATTCAAAGCAGTCTAGGCAGCATTTTCAAATAAACCAGCTCAATAATCTTATTTTTTAACATTATACATGTTCAGCTGGCCAGAGGAAAAAAAACACAAATGATTTTTCACACATTCAGCAAAGAATTTACTTTGCAGAAAAACGTCATACTGAATATTCATTAACTTATTTCTAGGGGTCTGAAATTTACTGGAGTTACTGAAGTGGGTGAAGGTTGTGATTTGCGGGCAAACCATGGCCTTTGTCTAAAATGCTGTACAAGAGATATCAGCCTCTAGCAAAATATCTGATAGAACTCTCACTGAACTACCACTCCCCTGTAATATTCTTCTATTTTAGAGGACTTCTAAAGTTTATATAAAAACAAACATGGAATTCTCTTTATCCTGTTTTATCCCCACTTGTTAGTACTGACAAATGGTCAATAATTCACCAGTTTATTCCAAAGCCAAGTCCATACTTTATCTGAGGCTACTGTGAGTAACAAAATGGAAGATGACCCCCGAATCTCTGCTACCAAACCTCTCATGACTTCCCCCAGGAGCATTTGAATCAAAAGCAGCCACGGTAGGCTTCACCATACAGACTTTTGTGAGCTTTTTTTTTTTAGTTGCTAATATTTTAGTTGATGTAATCTTTTTTTTCACATGAATCTGCATGAGATGATGGAAAACTACTGGTACTGGTAGAGAAGCCCACTGATACTCCTAATCATCAATATCAGGGCTTCAGCTGCTACATGAGGTCTTCAACCTGAGCAGATCCCCTTGCCTGTTTAGCCCCACTCCTCGTATAGCTGTGATTGCTCCTACTCCTCCTGGCAAGAAAAATATGTTAGAAACAGCTGCTATTTCTCCTTCTGCTTTTCTCCTCTGTGGGAGGAAGGCAGAGAGGGCTGCCAACAGTTGCCTAGCTGAAGCCAGCTATTTTTACATGACAGCACAGCCACAGAGCCCAGCCTTGCAGGCTGCTCCTGCCTGCATGTACAGAAATCTAGATGAGCACAAGTCCTTGTAGGCCAAGGACCTGCCTTTCACATTATGAACCACCTCAGAGACAAATAATCCTCTAAACACTTACGTTTCATTCAGCAGCAACACAAAAGAAGACCTAATACAATCATTAATGAGGTCCAGAGGTGTATTTTCACTATTGCCAGTGCATTACATCAACTCCAAACATTTTCAAGCACAGGTACCTGGAACTAAGAATGTAGCACTCCTTTCACATTAAGCCAGTATAATAATTTTTTTAGCTTTTATTAGGTAAGAGTCTTGTGCTGCATTTCCATTCATAGGAGGTGGATCAGGTAGCAGATGTGGCAGAAAATTCACTTATTTTTTTCTTCTGGCTGAGTCAGTTTCAATCTGGAGCTGTTTGCTACTGTCACCCATTGTGTAGATGCACAAAACTGTACATCAGTAAAAAGGTGGTGGTAAAGGAGAGAGGCCCGGGGTCCCTTCAGCAATGGTTTGTCTTCTGTTGGTCTAAAAGGGTTTTTCAAATGCCTGCCTAAAGCAGCCCAGCCTGAAGAATGGCATCCAACAGGAAGCACAACAGAAAACACAATCTGTTATGGAATATTCAGTACTAGAGCAAACCCCTCCGAAGCCTTTGAAAGCACTTCGAGAATAATAAAAGACTTGCTCTTCAACTGCAAAAACTATAAGTAAAACTAAACGCAATTTTGAAACTCTACTTTTCCTTGTATAAATCAAATTCTTCTGATTTCCTAGAGAATGTAGCATGGTTTTCAATCACCATGATTGCTTTATTACACTACATGCATGCAATAATATTTACAGTCATCCCAGTAATGATCCAGCTCCAGAACACCCTCTGGACCATTCCCTTACTTACACAGAAACACCTACACCAAAAACTTTGTCATGCTGCACTATGTCTACCTCTTATTGTGCCTCAAATAGAGTAAAAATTCCCTTTCTTATGCCTGTTACAGTATTCAAAATCACCCAGTGTCTAATCACAGAAATCAACTGAATGAGCATTGGATGTTTCAATGGCATCTACTCCTCTTGGATATTACAACAACATTCAATTGAACCAAAAACTACCATTACCAGTGGATTCATCTTGAAATAAAATGTGAATGAGGGGCTTGTTATTGGGCCATTCTTGAAAGGCCTTCCCTGCATCAGTATGCCTTCCCTAAAAAATGTCACTGCCAATGGAATAAATTTGCTATAGAGGACATGTCAGGTGAGTTACTCAAGCAATTATTATTACTGAGAAATCCAAACCAGTAAATAATAAGCCAATGCAGATATGTGAATCCAACAGATAATTCTGCTAGAAATGCCCTAGAGACAGGATCATACACATAAAAAAGCTGATCTCTTTCATATACTCGCCATGACTATATGACAGCAAATTCACTCCCTGCTTTCCAAATAAAAGCTGGCTCTAGCGCCCAACTAGCTGGCCAGCACACTGAACACTAAAATCAGCAGTCTCACTGCAGAAGTATGCTTAAAAAATGTCAGTAAGTCAACTCAGCACAAGGACCAGACTCAAAAACAAAGTTTTGTTTGACAGCTCTTGCTGCCATACCACCCGGGAAATGAAAATATCCACATGTCACTGCTTACAAAGCTGTTTCTCATATGTAAAATAATTTCTAATTTTACATCTTCAGATGGTTGCTGACTGCACAAAATTCTCAGTTTATCATCATGTAAGTCCTAGTCCATACAACGCTCTGGGATAGGAGTGCATAAGAGAAGGAGATCAAGCAAAGCCCACTTCAAACGAGAGGAGCAAGAAGAAATCGAGGCAAACAGACAATATCCCAATTTCAGATCCATGAGAAGGAAAGAAAATACAGTATCCCAATTTGAGACCCATCCACCAAGGCTTATCAGAGAAGAGGAGCTTTGAACCACATACAGGAGGATAACAAACTTGAGCTGTGGTGAAGGGTCGGTGGGAACCAGATTCGTAACCCTACTGTGGAAAATGCTTGAGTATATACGTGGACAAATATAACCTGTGACCAATTTTAGATGTAGCTCCTAAGGTAAATGGTATATACCCATATATTTATATGGTGAAAACATTTGCATTTGGTACTTTTTAGAAAATTTTCATCACAAGCTCCAGTCAAATATTAGTTGGGAGCCAAGGGTGCAAAATTTGCAGTGGGATAGCAATACTTAGTAAAGTACAGGAATATAGAAACATATCTTCTGACAAAACTTTTTCTTCTCAGGTAAAACTTTTTCTTCTCAGGTTTGATAGAAAGACTGGTAATAATTACAAAAATTTTAAACTGAATACTTACCTTTTCTACTGGAGTATTTTCTTCACTCGTTACGCTTGCTTTTCTTGATTCATTTTTTGTTCTGCTCAGCCTTCGGGACACTTTTTCTCTAAGCAAAGTGGCGTATCCAATGTGCTCATATATGGGGTTTGTTGTCATTTTGGAAATATACTCAGAAGCCTTTGTTTCTATATACAATGTTATCAAGCCATCTGTAACCAGATCATGGATTGATTCAAATCTTTTCTCCCCAACGAAGTGCTTCCCATCATAGAACAACCTGTAGTTTAAGGTCTGATTACCAAATCTGCAAACACCAGGAAAAAAACAGAGGGAGAGAAGAAAGAGAGAGCGGATTCAGACTGTGTTGAAGGCTCTTCCATCCTGAAGCATTTTTGAGGTGCAGAAAGTAGGTTCTTAACCACATATGGGCATATTTACAATCAAAGAGATGGGCATCTACCAAGTAATCAAAATCCTAAGGGTCTGAATCACACTCTGTCAGGAAGCCAGGGAGACCAAGCTCCTAATTCAGGGCCCAATTAAACATCCAAAGTTATGTGGGAAAACTCTAGCCCTATTTACAACAGGTGTAATCTATTGGGATTTTTTTAAGTGTTCTAATAATCCAAGTGCTGTAGTAGCACATTCAGTTTGTGACACTGAGGTTGGAATCCCGTCATTGATGAAAGCATTCAAAGATACAATATTGTGTTAAATGGCCCTTATATGGTATCAAAACTGCATGTCTTTGCAAATTTTGTTGGGACTTCAAATCACGTAGTTTAAGCCTCTTATTTTTTGCCCACATTTTTCATATAAAATCCTAATTTATAAATGAATTCAGTTTTTGATTCTACAAATAATTATGCAGATGGATTTAGAAAACCTGTTGTTTCATCAAAACAATAGGCATTTTGCCATAATTCTTATCCTTTATTATTTTTTTTATTCCTCATTTTGAAATCTCCTCCAAAACCCTAAAAAATTGTGCTTGTTCTTTTTCAGCTGACACAAATTGGTTTTAATTTACACCACTTTTTCTTTGGCATGACTCACCAGCTTTTCCAGCTTTACCATCTGCACATCAATACAAATTCTAAGCATGATTTCAGCACTGTATCACAGCTACTTGGGGCAACTCCTCAAAGGATTTTTCTTCGTGTCTTAGCAGCAGAAGGGTAAAAAATGCAGACTTTTAGTTTGCGTATATCTCGCAGAAGTAAAAATGCTATAAAAATTGCAAAATATTGGTAAGGAGTTTGTTTCACCAAAACTCAACTGAATATCTTGTCCTCTTGCCACTCATACAGTGTCTTTAAGACCTGAGTGGGCAGGTTTTGAATGACACAGCTAAGCCGGGAAAGGCACCTGTGAGGGGCAGTGAGTTTGAAGTTTGGGTTCCCACTGAAGTTTTCGTTCTGTTGAATAGCAGACTCTTACGTCTTTGAGCAGCAGCATCCCATGCTTCACAACATATTTCTATAAAAAACTTGAGCTGCCACTGGGGAAGAAGACTGCCAGTTTTCAGCTTCTGGATTTTCCAGCTTTATTTGGGGCTTTTAATCGCAGACACTTGTTGATGTTTGTACACAACACTGAGCTCAGAGGACAGTTTGGCTGTGTCCTCTAGTGAATGTGCTCCTGTTCTGTACTCACATCTTTTACAGAGTCTTGAAGAAGATTATCCATCTTTACAAAATTTAACTCCAGGTAAAAAAAAAAAAAAAATCTGAAAATGGGCACTGCTTCTGAAAAAGGACTTCCTAGCCAGGTGCTGAAGGAGAGACTGGGTTGCTGCAGTACTGTGATGCTCAAGCTGCTGACAAGAGGGTGTAAAAGCATTGTGGTATCACACAGTGTACTAAGTAATGGTGGAGACAGACTTCACTCAAAAGGGACCAATATAATCCCCTCCACTAAGCACATTTACACTGGAACTATAAGCCTCTATTAAACCAGCATTTACCTGAGAGCAAGGGTGTAGCAGCCGGGTTGCCGCTGGCTTTCTCTGAGAATGTACGCTCCTTCTACACCAGCAAGTATTTCATCTGCTTGCTCCCGAGAAATGATCCCATGAAACCTAAGGGGAGATATTTCAGTGACTTACAGAATCATTCAACCAGAAAAACATCCTTCTCCATCCCAGAAAACATTTGAAACCTTCAGCACTCTCGAGCACCCTGGTCTAAGCCATCAGGGTAGCATCCAAGGAGCAGGATGGTCATCCAGCCTGGACAAGTTCAGCATAGACACAAAAATTACACTGGAAATGCGCTTTCAGTCAGGATAAACTCAACTGCACCCAAAGATTATTTCCTGTAAATGCCTTGCCTTTTCACAACTTTTCTCTTTCACCAGTCTATGCCACTCCTCCTTGTTTCCTTTCTAGTGGCCTTGCAACAGAACTGAAAACTAGGCAAAAGAGCATTTAAAAAAAATTGAATTATTGCATTTTAATATGTAGTTACTTAAGATGTGTATTTATACACATAAATATTTAATTATAATTAAAACCATAGGTCTTATTATTATCAATTTGCTTTATTTTAATATTAGATTGATTCCTCAAATTTGTAAGGAAAACAAGAAAAAAATGGAAACAATTATTCAAAATTCTATTCTGCATATATTAAAGTAGAAGAAGGTACAGAGAAGTCTTGAGAAAAACATTGTTTTCTTCATGTCAAGGAGCTCCTCATTCAGTGCTGGAAAAAAGCAATACTTCTCTGATTCTTTTGTCATTGCTATTTTAAGAAAGAAAGAGGGCCTAGGATGCACAATTAACCTTATGAAAGCCAATATTTAGCAGTGATCTCTCCATAGGTACAAATTCAGTCTTGACAGCAGTTTGAGTCTTAACTCCTACGCGCATTTTGCTAGCTGATAAGTCTCTGAGAGTCTCTTCAAAGGTTTTGAAAGTTTCTATTTTTGCTGCTGTCTAAAAAAAGGCACCAAAATCTACTGGCCTTCAGCATTTTCTCTTTTCTGACAATACATATGAAGTGGCACATTCCTAACACCGCCTCTGGCTTGGTAGTGAAAGAGAAGAAAAACACATTGGATGCAAATGCAATGGTTCCATTCTCTTTACGTTGATTTTTCACAACAAATACATGTTGAAAATATTAGGTTTAGATGACCTTTCTGACGTGACTTTGTGTTAAAGGCAATGTGAATTGATTCATCTGTTCTCTCTGTACAGGTGGGGGACAAACATCCTCTAAATGACATAACTGAAACATGATTTTAACCAGTAAACTCAGGGCAATTCATAATTTTAGTCAAAAATAATAAACAAAAGCTATTCCCCACAAAATAGAGCAGACATTAGGTTAGATGTTAGGACAAAATATCTGTGATCAATTTAAGAAATCACTTGGATGTCATATTTGGGGTACCTGTGAAATTTCTTTAACTATGGGTGGTAAGCACGGGGTAATCTGGGCTTTCTTACAGATATTTTTAGTATATTTTTATAAGAGCATGAGAAGAGCTTGTATGTGGTACAAGATCCCCTGAACTAATGCCTGCTTCTGGCAGTAGCTCACAAGAAATGCTTACAGAAAGAGTGCAGGAAGCAGTGACATATTTCTTTCACGTCTCATCCCTGTCTATCCACCACTGCTTTAGACACAATCGTGTCTGATCACTGGTGACCTTACCCTTCACATATTTGAGAATCTCACTTGTAAACCCTTTTAGATCTTGGTGCTTCCAGCCTCTGCAGCTGCCTCTGGCAATGAACTTGAAAAAGGCACTGTGCGTGTCCCCTTCTTGGGCACCACTGAGGTGGCCTGTTCTCCCCGGGCAGGAGCTGCAACCTTTGCTGCCTCTCGCAGTACCTTTCTCTTCTCCCATAACCTTTGAGAAAAGGATGGTGGAGGAAAAGGTAGAGAGGAACCAGATATATGTGCACTACTTAAAAGGTGCCACATCACAGATTTATATAGTAATGTAATGATAATGATGACTTTTTCAGTTTCTCCCCCTAGAAATTCCTGTTTCTCTTTCCAAGTGCTACTGAGTCAATTGCTTTTGTAGGACTACCCCAGTACTTCTGAAATCTCCTTTTTGAATGATAATAACTAAGGTGATCTTGTCAGGTTGGACAGGTACACCAAGATGATATCTCACAGTTCCTGTCAGCCCTGCTGGTCCACAAACCCAGGCACGTTCCTGGATAAGAGACTGCAGCAATGGTTTTATAAGTCCTGCTGTAAGAAGTGTGACATGTTACTCAAATAGCTGCTGTCTTCAGCTCTGTTGTACTCTAGTGGCTAGATCTGAATTCCTCATTGGCAAAGGTAATATTTTTTAAAATGAAACTTCAGTAATTAGGGGCAAAGCTGCTGGCTCTTGAGGCTTCTGATGGTGGAAAAGGATCATTAAACACAGATGGTGTGTCTGGGACGGAATAAAAGATAGAACATGGGATCTAAGTAATTCAGCTGGTGATAAGGGCTGGGGTCTCAGCTTATTACTCGAGTACAGGCCAAATGCCAAAGCTGTGTGGCTGCTGCAGTGGCTGTACCTTTTGACTCCACCTGCCCAGATCTCCAGGCTAATGCCCAATACAGCCCCTTCCTGGTTATTTATCGGCAAAAAGACTGCTGAGCACAAAGGAATTGCACTCTAGTGGTTCATTATTTTCCTTCAAATAAAAATACACCTCTTCTTTGGGTATTTGGGGCCCCATAACTTGAGCAGGGAGAACAGCAGTTACACAAGCAGCAGCATACAGATACTCCCACAACTCAGTAGGGTGGTGAAAGGAACATACACAAAAAGGCAGTGAGAAAGACAAGCTGCTTCTCCCCTTCCCACACCAGTGCAGAACCACTAGCAGGCTTAAAATAAAAGGAAGGAATACTGTAGATGATATTTTTTACCTAAAACTCTCCTGAGAGAAGCAAAATAAACACACAGGCTCACACAACAGCATAATCCAGGGATAGTGACCAGCAGCAATGGACTGTAACACAGCTATATGATTAGGCTTTCATCGTATTTGGCTCCCAGTTGAAGTGAAAAGTAAAACAAAATATTTTACTAGACCTCCATTGTGCCTTTTTTTTTTTTAGTTCTAGAGTAACCACTTCTGGATATACCAGAAAGACACTTAAAAAAGAAAAACACTTACTCTCTTCCATAATACTTTGGTCTGTTCTCCACCTAAATTTTGAAAGAAAGAAAAAAAGTATTAAAAACACAATTCTAAATAAACTATATAAAAATAAATTACTCTTGATTAATAAGGAGGACTACTGCACCCATCGAAGTTACAATATTCTGCAGACTCAGAACTGTGACTGGAACATGACTACACAGAAGAACAGAAAAATGAAAACAGAAGAGATGGTTTTATTGATATATTTCTGGGAAGGAAAAGCATGTATCCATGGTCAAGAAATAGAACTACACATAACTCTAACCAAACGGACAAAGAATGAAATCTGACCAAACAAGAAAATAATATTTTACTGAAGTTTTGCAATCTAGTATTTATAACATAAAGTAAGACTATTTTTGTTATATACCCTTGGTATAAATTTGCATCTCCCTTATTTATATTACATATGCAGTATGTATATATAGTATGTATGCTTATGGGGATTTATATACCCTTTATATACATTTTTTGCCTTTATATGGCAACTGACCCAAACCAAAAGGCTTAATATCCTTGGAAAAAACAGCGTTTCATAACTTTTAGACCTAGTCCTAATTTCCGCGAAGCCTCAAGCTTTTGTGGGGCTGACCCAAAGTACACTGGGGGTCGGCGGGAAGGCTCTCAGTCATTTCCGAGATCTTCGCACCAAACCCCAGGGATGCCCGGTTGCCACCCACGAGCTCCGGGCGCGCGGGGCCGTTCCCGGTTCCCGGTTCCCGGTCCCCGGTTCCCGGTCCCCGGTCCCCGGTCCCCGGTCCCCGGTCCCCGGTCCCTTCCCGGCGGCTCCCGCAGCGGGGCCGGCAGGGGGCGCCGCCCGCCCAGCCTTGGCCCGCATCCCCAATTAACGCGGCCCCAATTAACGCGGCCCCAATTAACGCGGCCCCAATTAACGCGGCGCGGCCGGGGGTCATCAGCGGCCCCGGCTCTGCTCAGGCACGCCCGCAGCCGGGTGTCTGCGGGAAGAGCCGCTCCCTGTCCAGCTGCAGAGCGCCCCGGTAGTGCCGTCTCTCAGGGCCGCAGCTCCGGGCAGCGCTTTGGTGCGGTAAGCGTGACAGAACTTCACCTGGGACCCACGCGAAGTCTACAGGTCATTGAAGAAGATTGTCTGGGCTCTGTATATCTCAATGAAGGTGTCTGTGTGGGTTGAATTACTGCTTCGTGCATGCTAACACACGTATGACAAATTGCGGTTTCAAGACTGTTTCATTATTTAGCGTAAAACCCATTTAGTGATTTCCCCCCAGTTTCTCTGACTGGGAACAAGTGCTCTTGTTCTTGTTTTCATGAATTCTTATTTTTTCGCTCATAAAAACTTTAAATTGGCAAAGGTTTTCTTTTACATTTTTCTTTTCTTCTCTGAATAGCAAATGCATAACCGTCACACTTTTGATTCAATAATCTACACGCCAAGCACTGAAGAGAAGCAGCTGACTTTCTACCCTGCAGTCACTAGGGCTACAGCACAGCACAAGATGAACAAAAGTCTGTACAAGATAATGAGAATCTTCAATGGGAGACCTATGGGAGTTCAATCAAGTCCTTACTGTGCCTCTTTCCCAGCTCGGCATTTCTCTTCTAGCACGGCACTAACAATAGCAGTATCATACCCTTGGAACTCCTGCCCAGGAATAATACCTTGATACAAACATTTCTGAGCTCTGAGGGGCAGGAATCAGAGAGAAAAGAAAACACAGAAGTGAAGAGAGAGCAAAATCAAAGGTATTGCCAAGTGCAGGTGCTGTGTTTCAATGTGCATATACGGGAACTTAGAGAAG
The DNA here is from genome assembly GCA_013400175.1 of Phainopepla nitens. Classification (NCBI taxonomy): domain Eukaryota; kingdom Metazoa; phylum Chordata; class Aves; order Passeriformes; family Bombycillidae; genus Phainopepla; species Phainopepla nitens. Next base: position 224,225 of record VXBQ01009062.1, on the reverse strand, counting down.
AAAGTGCATCAATTCAATTTACTTTCTATTTTTAAGTAAAAAATAATATCAAGAAAAGATGTATTACCTCTGAAAGGAGGTTGTTCATATGTTCATCTTCAATAGCACTATGTGACTTTATTATCTTGGAACTGTGCAGCCTTCCTGTCATCCTTATAGACCTTAATAACCCTTGAAAGCATAGATTTAGCTGGCAACTCAATTAAAAATTGAGTATCAGAAGATGGGTTACATAAGACCACCACATGCAATCTTCTCTTTCATGGAAACAAAGGCTACTCATTGCACTGAAAATTGCCAAATAAAACACTTAGACACAAGAAGTAAAGCATGACTTTGATTTAATAGTCAGAGTTTTCCTCTATTTAAAAATATTGATTTATCTTGATTGCATTTATATACAGAATAAACCCCAGCACTTTCAATCTACCTCACAAAAATGAAAGAGTTACTCAAACCCACCTTCAAAATTAGCTTTAAGCACAGGCTCCCCTATATATGTGTATATATATATGTAACTATATATATATATCTATAAAGTATAAAAGCAATCTGGAAAAAACTCCTTGAACAAAGAGAGGTGCCTTTTTTATCCTTCTCACGTTATTTATGCAAAAATACAACTTTTCTGTGAAATTTTTTATCATTTGACTAGCAACTGGCTGAACAACCCTGCATAATGTGATTTCCACTTTCCCTGCTGTTCCTGAGCTAAAAGAGTTGCTCTACTGAGAATCCACAAAGCCTCTCTACTTCTCTCTTCTTCCTCCTATTCCATAGAATAGAAACCTTCACTCCAACGTCTTTTAGCATTCATCTGTCTAAAATCACCACAACTCCAGTATTTGGCTTTCGACAGGAAAGATACTGTAGTGTTTGCTGAAATGAAGCTCCTGATCTGTCAGGCCATCCAGGTGCCTCAGAATCTAAAAATCCCCTCTTGTGCTTATTGCAACCTTTACCCTGAAATAATAATTCCTGTCCTAACCAAATTTACCACTAGGAACAAACACAAGGAAACAAAGTTAAAGCAAGATAAAAGATCAAAAATAACATCAGGGTCTGTACATCAAAACCAGAATGTTGGAGACTGAACTTGGAAATAAACCAAAAGCCTGCACAATTGATGAAGCAGAGGCTTAAAAATATATCAAAGGAGCCAGTAGGTCTGTTTTGTGCCAACTGCAGACTCTGTAAAAACTTCAAGGGAAATTCTATATATTCCAGAAGGCAAAGGTGACTGAAATTCAGTTGGGATTAGCTTTCCCTCTCCTGTTATAAATGGGCTTGCACATACAAAGTCAAGCAGATCCACCTAAAAGAACTCTCAGCAGCGGAAAGAGCAGAAACTCCACAGGCAGGGAACTGACTGTTTCCTGGAGGAGCCCAGAACAATCAGCCCTATTCTGAGGACACATACACTTAGGGTTTTTTGCATAGATAATGCATGAAGAACACTTTCATCACTTCCAGTATAGTCCTCACAATTTCCTTGCTGAAAAAAGAGCCAGCTTTCCTAGGCAAACAGTTGGCTCTAATGCATAACTCCCTAGGCAGAGAGCAAGGGGAGAGATCAGAGGGTTTAAACCATGTATGGATTCTTGCACCAACAGACCAAAACAAAGTACAAAAATGAGGAAAATTACATAAGGAAAATTACAGCTCTTCACTAGTAAAACATATTTTGCCTTGAAGAGCATCACAGCTTGCTTTTACTTCCCCCATACAGAAGATAAATTAAATGGTTTCTCTCTCTCCACTAAAAGTATGTGGCAGCTTTCAATTCAAATGTGAGATGATAATTTTTTGGCTTAGAAAAAGGCATTATTGCCAATTTCAAACCAAAAATGTTCTTCCAGAGCAGGCATTTCTGGCTGTTGTTCCAGAAACCATGGGGAATATGCTGAAAATCATTAATGAAAATTCATAGTTGTATAAATTGTGAAACACCAGTGAATGCCAAAATTGTTTAAAACTCATGTCACATTGATCAGGAAATAAGATGTATGGTAAAACAACCTAAATCACTACTAATCCAGTAACCTTACAAAGCCAGCAACGTTCAATGACATCTAATCTTGATGCATGCTCAAAGAGAGATGAAACCCGGCACAGCTCTCCTGGCACACTACAGAGGCCTTTGGAAGCTCATGTTTGAGAGATTCTGCATACTCCAGCCTTGACTCCCAGCCTACTAAACCTGATTGCCTCTCCCCACTCCCTAAAAAACCCTTACGTGTTCATAGTCTAGTTTTACATAATTTTTTACAACGTTACAGCATATCCTTAAGGGTTGTACTTGGATTTGATGTCAACATTGAGAAGAAAATAAGCCTTCTTAAAATGAACTAGCTATCTGAACTAATTCAATATATTATGCTTACATAATTTTGAAGATTACTGTACTTCAATGCACTGGGATTTGTGGCTCCTCTTCTGGCCAGGATGGTTTAGCCCTAGCATGACATACTCCCACTAATGTATAGATTATTGTATTAAAATCCCACACCACTCTGCAAGATAACTCATCACAAAACTACTGGGAATCATGCAGGCAGGAGGTGAGCATCCCCTAATGTGACAGATTTTCATTGCAAGCATTGATATCTGAGCCACACTGCACTGAAGATTTCATGATACACTGAAGAATTCTTTCTGCTTAAGTACTACCACAGAAATAGAATAACCCTAATTTCAGAAAAATTTAATTTCTCTTCAGCTTCATTGCACAAGACATATTTCCTTATCCAGTGGCCAGAGCTGAAATCTAGAAATGCTGGAATGAAAGTTTAGAAATCCCCCAAGGACAGCAATTTTCTAAGTCAGATGGGCCAGCACAGTGTAACATTGTGTACTGTGGACCTTAATACATCCATGATGGGAATATAAAAGGGGAAGGGAAACAATAAGGTGGGTAGCTGCACCTGGTTCTCTGTTCTTTGAAATACAGCAAGAACAGAGAAACAAGATCCACGAGTTAATAATATCGGTATGTTTACTCGGCGCAGGCAGTGAGGCATTTTCCCAAAGGAAGTTTAATCTGATATATTTTCTGTTTGGAACAATCCTAATTATTTTTCAGTAACTGGTTGACTGGATATAAGTATGTTTTTCAGCTCAGTTTGACATAAAGAGAAATAGAAGGCTTGGAAGAGAAGCTTTCAAGACAAGCCCAGTAAAAAACAGACTGTAAAGAAAAGGAGTTTATTGTCTGTATTGTTCAGCTTTTGGCAGATTTATTATAAGCCCACTGCAAACTTTATACCTACAATCAACAAGCAAAACGGATTAAGGGAAATTGCAAGCCCCCATTAAATGGAATGAAGGAGAGCTATGCTATATTTCGTTATTCCTGTAAAGCCTTTTTTTTTTTTGCTCCACATTTTTTAAAGGAAAAATTCTACTTAGGTCAATTAGCATGTCTAAAATTCTCTCCAAATAGGACAAATTATTTCACACCAATGATTCTTAAACAATTTGAGAGAACATTCTTTGGAAGGGAAATATGTATCTTTTTTTCTTTTACCTTTTAACTATTTTTTTCTTTATTCCCTTATCAGGCTCTCTGGCACCAGTGTTTTCAAAGAGGAACAACTCTAGGTTTTGCAAAATGTTTCACACCACAAAGTTTGTTGCTAATTTTGTCAGTAGGAATAGCAGCAACACAACATCTCTAGTCCCCAGCCAAGGACAGGCCAGTTATGGAACTTACAGTGCACCTCCATAATGAAAAGATGGCTTTCTCCCTTAAGATTTTCGGTCAGTGTCATGTGTAACTTCCTGAGTATGTTCCTGTACTTTGATTGTGTGGTGAGGGAGGAGCAAAGGCATTCCTCAGAAAGAAACCAGCAATGCCCAAGTCCCCAGAGCGTATTCCACCCAAACTGCCCAGGTGCCAGAAGCTGTCCAGAGAGAAAGGTGACACGAATGGTTTGGAAGTGTGCATCTGCTTTTATCAGTCAGTCACAGAGCCACAGAGATGCCAGCGTTATGGGCACTTGAGAGATGCACATTTAGCCATGAGACAGCAAGGGATTACAGTGCCTCCAAGAAAGTAGCTGGGAGCAAGGTGTCAAATCCATTCAAAACACCAGAGGGCCAATGACTAGACAGATCTCTGCAGAAAAGGATCCGACCATCGTTACAGATCAATAAATGAACTTGAATCACTGGATGCTGTCTGTAGCAAAAACTGCCAGGCCCAGAATGTCATACTGAGGCACAAACCCAAGAATGCATCTGACAAGACACTTAGAATAATCCTCTTCTCTCAGAAAGTCTCTAGATGGAATACTGACTGTGGGTTCAACACCACATCTCAATAAGGACCAGAGTACATAAATGGAGTGAGCAGGGATTTAGCAACCTTAAAAAGACATGAAGAAAGATTGGCCTAAAGAACAGAAGATAGAGAAGGGTTGTAGCAGATAGGTACAAAGAAAGCTGCTCTCCAGAGGAAATAAATCTGTTGTCCATGCATTGACTAGATGTGACAAGAAGAAAAAGGCTTAAACTGCTAAAAAAGAAGATAGAACTTAGGACAAAGTTAAAAATAACTGAACACTAACTAAATAAGCAGAGGCAGTCAAGAAATCCTCATGAAGCCTTTTTCAAGGCTTTAAGAAATGGATATGCAAACATATCTTCTTGAAACAGGAATGGCAACATCTTAAGTTTCTTCTAGCCCCAAGATAGCACAGTCCAGCCTATTCCCCATCTCTGCCTGGACTGCTCTCAGGAGATAGGGATAAGCAAGGAGCAGACTTGAACAGGCTGTAAAAATCACATACAAAACAACAACAACACTCTGCCCACCTCTATGAGGCTCTCAGGAGAGAAGGCAGCACAGAGAAGTCAAGGCACTAAGAGAACTGTTTTGGAGGAGAAAGCCAAGCCTTCAAGTGATAAACTTGTCACCACTTAACTAAATAACAGAAGCCAGTTTAAATCCATCATCATCATAATGATGTGCCAAATTGAGTTTGGTATCTTCCAACAAAATAATTGTGTGGAAAAATTTACAGTGTCAAGGGAGAAGGTAGGAGTGTTCTTCACCACCAGAAAGAATGTAAAAGAATGTAATACCAAAGTGAAGAGGACAAAGAATGTTTTAATAACTACTCTTCAAAGCTGCACATCTCTGCTCTGATGGCATGCTGCAACCTACAGAGAAGGTAAAATGCATAATGTCTCTTTTGCAGGAGGATAACACATAGCAAAGAAACACAGGAAGCTCTGCAGATGTGACTGTTAGTGTGTTACTGCAGGTTGATTTCCGCTCATTCAAGGTTATTTCTATCATTTTAAAAGAAAAATTTTGTTCAAATAATTTAATTCACTTGTTTACTTACTTGCTTGTACCAAACTTTCAAAAGAGCTGCTTTAAGCCATCCTTTCTGAGGGTATTTTTAACTCAGATTTGTTTCCCTTCTATGACCTTGAACAACCTGACCAGCAGCCAATAATCAGTAAACCAGAAAAAAACACTATAAGCTCCAGAAGGTAACAAAAATCCCTCCCAGCATGGACATCTCTATTGCTACTAAACCATAATGTATTTCTATATATGCTCAGCTCTAACAGAAAAGATCAAGATTGAATAAAAAAAGAAAATCCAAATATTTTCTCATGCAGTAAAGAAAATAATGGTCCCCTGAACATGAGCTAAAATAAAATGAAATAAATCTTAATCAAGAAGGCTGCTGGTAAACAGTCAGGGGAGACAGGGTCAGGTTCAAACAATTTCAACAGCAAAAGCAGGAGCCATCTATTTTGTTATGCATCTTCCATTCACTCAGTAAGGACATCATTAGATGTAAAAGGAATATCGATGTTACCCTGAATGCAGGATGAAAAATTTGAACACAACATTTAAACTATGCTCCTTTCTTTTAAGAATGATCTGTTGAGTCATTTAAATGGGAAGAAAAATATCCCCAGCAGCAGCAGCAGATAAATGCAGTAAGCCACATCAACGCTCTGGATCCTTCTGTAACAACTGAGAAGCACTAAAGAATTTCTATGACACATGCCACAACAGCCCACAGTTCCAAAAAGATGTGTGTAACTGACTGATTTGATCATTCTTGTCTTTAGCTATATACATACATGTACAGAAGTATAGGAAGGAAGACAGAGATGTGTAAAGATTCTATGTTTACTCATATTAGGAAATACAAATTCATCAGATACTCAATACTCTGTGTTCCTGGTTTTGACTGGAGTAGAATTAATTTTCTTCACAGTGGATGGTATGAGGCTGTGTTTTGGATTTGTGATGAACACAGAGTTGACAACACAGAAAATTTTTTTTACTGCTGAGCAGGGTTTACACAGAGCCAAGGCCTTTTCTGCTTTTCATACTGGCATGCTGGTGAGGGGCTGGGGTGCATGGGAAACTGAGAGGAAACAGCTGGGACAAATGATCCCAACCAACCAAAGGGACATTCCAGACCATGGGACATCATGCTCAGTACATAAAGTGGGGAGAAGAAAGAGGTAGACGGGCACATTTGGGATGATGATGTTTGTCTTCCCAAGTAACTGTCACACCTGATGGGGCCCTGCTGTCCTGGGCGTGGTTGAACACCTGCCTGCCCATGGGAAGTGGTGAATTAATTCCTTGTTTTGCTTTGTTTGTGTATGCAGCTTCTGCTTTCCCTATTAAACTGTCTTTCTCTGAACCCATGAGCTTTCTACTTTTTGTTATTCTGATTCTCTTCCAATCAGTCCCACTGATGGGGCAGTGACTGAGCGGCTGTGTGGGGCTTGGCTGCAGGCTGGGGTTAAACCAGGACAGTTCCTCATCTAGAAACCTGAAAAAAGATACCAGACACAAAGTCAGAGAGCAGAGACAGCAAGACCTCCTTCTACAGGCAAAAGGAATACTGGTCTGAATTGGAGCAGGTATGTAAACCTGTACAAGCACATAGCTTTTTCACCAACATGTAGGTTTATTGATAAACTTTGTCTAGGTCAAGATATGAAAGAGGCTTTCATTTCTTTTGGCTTGAAAACTTCTTATATTAAACACCATATCTAAATAAAAAGAACCAGCTTAAAAGAGTGATATGTAACAATGATAAAAGGAAATAAAAATCTAGGAGAATAGCAAAAATCACAAACACAGACACACACACATCACACACTTCCAAGGAGAGATGGAAGGGAGCGTGAAACTTTGCAAAGGTTTCAAGCAAACCCAGAGGGATAATTAGCATGTTCATCAGTCCATAAAGACAGCTACCTACAGTTTGTGCTCATCAAACAAGTCAGCGCTTGCCATCATGTCTTCCAAAAAGATGGTTTTAACTTTTCTATTTCACAGTGATCAATAAACGCACTGACTGGTTCATACTGTATTCCTCTGATGAAGACGAACACTAGCCTAATTTGCAAATCATAACCTAGACCATTAGTAAATCAAAACTGAGGAAATTCAAGTGAAACAGATAAACCTCTTCTAGTTTTGTTTAGCTGTAACTACTTAAATGGAACATTTACTATCATGTGTGCAGAATAATTAGAAAGCTTTCTCCTCTGTTCAGTAGTCAATGGACGGTTAAAATGAGAATGATGTGGCTTCATCTGAGTTCCCCACCACCTCACTATTGCAGCAGAGAGAGATTGCAAGACTCATGGACTCTAGGAGAGATGAGATTTCCTGTCAGTCACTAAAATGCCTTGGAAAAAAACACCAGCAAATTTCTCTGATATGATGAATACAGGGGAATTTTGGGCAAGCAATATTCCAGCCTCCCTTCTTTCTTTCCCTTCAGCTGCAAACCACAGGCATTCTGTGGGGCAAAATTCACTATGGAGATACCACAGAAAAATGACATTTTTCTGTAACATTTTAAACCCACCGTTTAAATTTATGTAGAAAAACCTTCAGGTAGCAAGTTTAGAGGGATGCTGGATACAATATATTTTGACATTCCACAGGCCCTCTGCACCAGTTAAACTGAACACCCTTCCTGGCCTTCAACTATTTTCAGCCACCACCAGTGCAGCCAGGCTTCCCACTTCCTTGCAGTGGGTTTCAGCTGAAGAACTTTCCTCCTTTTGTCAATGTCTATTCAAAATTGCTCTTTAGCTTCATTTGCCCACAGACTACTGCTGCGTCCTCTTTGTTTCTATCATAAAGAGGATTATAAAAACACAATTAAAGCATCAGCAATATTATAAGAATTTGAAAATATAGGCTCCATTAAGTCTTATATGTACAAACATTTTCATCAACAAAAACAGTTTTCAGCAGTATTCTGCTCATTTTCACTTAATTGCTGGCTAATGGGGTCTCTTGGTGTGTCACTGTGTGTATTCTGAGGTTTCCTTCTAAGGGAAAGATAATATAATATTCTGAATTATCTCAGATAAGCTCTCAGGACTGACAGTAAAAGACACCTCATGGCAGTGTCTGACTTTTTGCAGTAGAGTGATTTGAACAAGCACCATGAAAATTCCCATTTACTCCCATTATTTACCACCAATTTTATGGCCAATTTCAATGCCCTATTACAGCTCTCTAGTACTTTACCACAGCATAGAAATTGTTCTTAGAAAGATGAGGGCAGAGGCAAAGAGGAAATATTCAGCTTGTAAAGGTCACTTAATGAGCAGAATAAGGGAATTCATGGAAGACTTATTGCAAGGATTAAATACTTATTATCCAGTCAGATAAACTACTCAAATATCTTACTAAGGCTGAATTTTAACAACTTTGCTCAAGCTTGCTTAATCACAAGCTTTTCCTAATGTACAAATATAAAGTATTGTTGTATCTGAAAGAAGGACTAATAAAAGTAACCAGTGTTTTTAATATTGCAGTTGTTTAAGTGATACTCTTCTAATTGCATTGTTCTCAGCTTGAATCCGATGCTTCAGAAGAAATTTTGGGGAGAACTGAGCAAAGAGTAATTTGCAACTGTTCAGTTTTGGTCATGTGCAATAATTCTGTATATTTGCAGCTGGTAATGCAGAAGATGGCAACAACTTTAGAGACCTGTTAGTGACTGTTTCAACAGTTATGCTCTATGAAATGCCACTATCTAGACATTTGTTTTGATAAATCTAGGTAATGGATACCCAGAGGGTCAAAACAATTTCTGACCCTCTGGATGGTTAAAGACTCTCAGCAGTACACTTTAATATGCCATCATTATTTTAATCTCTTACAATGAGTTAAGCAAAAAGAAAAAGGGATTTTTTTTTCAGAGAACAGTCTCCCTTTTGTAATCATATTTGTTTTTAGTTAAGAAACCACAATTTTTATGCTGTAAAGGCAGAAACAATAATCTCTGTTGCTTCTGACACAACCTATTTGGAATTCAGAATGACAAGGAAGGCAATTAACTGACATTTTTCTACATAATAATATAAGTTGGGGCTCTAAGGCTTTGTCTACACTAGGGAAATTTAGACAAGTTTCTCAGTGTTGCTGACACTGGCCTGGCCAAGGCACTGTTAGGAATGTGGAAGGTCTAATGCAGACAAATTCTCCAGCCTCAAAAAATGCTATCAGCTATTAAGGATTTCTTGGAACAGAATGGGAATACCATTCACAGATATGAATATTTCTACACAAATAGTCTAAGAACTCAAAATTAAGACCCATTCCCTCTTTGAAAAAAAATTTCAATGTGCCTATTGTTTAACCAAAAATAGTCCAAAGTAATGTCACCATCCTTCCTTAATTATTTTACTTTGTTAAAACCTCCATTTTTTAAAAGATATTTTAACTTTGAATAATCTACTTGTGAAATTCTTCTTAAAATTAAGAATCGTTTGACATGTTCCTTTTGAATAAAACAAAGAAGTTGAAAGCTTGAGGTATTTTCTGAGAAAGTAATTTTTTTCATAAGCATTTCCGTCGAAGAAACCCTAAAAGACAGCCTATAATACGACTTCCTCACAACATGGATCAGATTCTTTGGTGCCTATCACCGCACCACTCAATATTTAAAAGCTACTCCTCCACCTGAACAGTGCCTTCAAATGGAACTTTTTCTATTTAAAAGCTAAATCATTAAAACACTGCTGGAAGGAATAGGGTTACAAATGAAGATATTGGCAGAAATCCAATGTTATTGGGAGGGTAGGATATTCACACTAGTCTGCTGCCAGTGGTGATTAATTAAGAGACATTGGATACCTGAAGCCTGAACGGTTCATTCAATATGATTCCCATTGCAGGAATGACCTGCTTCTGCTGACAAGATATTTATGCAACCAAAAGAAGAAAAGGCAAATCATGATGGCAAAGCTCAAAGACACAAAGATATAAATGTTCATGTTTTATTTACAATCCCAGCTTTTAGTGGTTTACATATCAGGAGAGGTGATTTCTGTCTCCACAGTATAGTTTATCAAGAAATCTGCACAAATTAGATGGTAGAACTGCAGAGATCTGAGGTAAAACCCCTGTGACTATGGAACAACAGAGAAGTAAAGGAAGAGCAGATGAATGTGGAGAATGTGAAAGATGACAATGGAAAAGATGGAGGAATGATGAAAATGCTAAATGGTGAAAAAAAGAGAAACAACCTCCAATCTTTGTTTATGTGTTGTTACAAATTTGGTTTGCAGCAGATGCTTCAATTTCCTTGCAAACAGTGCAGAATTTGCTGATTATGAAAGACATCTTCCCATAAGCATGAAGAATTGCAAATTATTTGCAATTTTTAGATTTGTTTGAATTAGTCTGAATACTAAATTACGTATGGAAACACCCTCAGCAAAGTCCACTCCCTATGATAGGCACATGGAGAGACAAACCTTTTCTGTCAGACACACATCCTGCTGACACCTTCTCTCCAGACACTGGATAAGCATCATTTAGTTGTGTAATAAATAACTATCATATTTCCAATTAATGTATTTTCACAAACAACACAAAGTTAGATTCTGACCTCTTTCTATGTAACTGGCAAACTCAGTATTAATAAAACACCATCTTTAGAGAAGCAAGCCTGCAAAATCATCCGATGACTCTCAAATCAAACTAGAATTGGGAAAAGCAACCCCAAAACATTCACCTCACAGACTGCATGCTAAGAAAAGGTAATAGGTGTCATAGGAACAGAGTTCTGAACTTCCTCTCTAAAATAATCTGTGATGCTCTGTAAAACCACTGTGTAGTTCTACTTTATAATATAAACTGATAATATGAACCACATATTTGTATATGTTACCATCCTCTAGGTATCAGGACATCCCATCTGCCCCACCTCCCCAACTATATACAAAAAAAAATGCACATCAGCAGTGTCATAGTGGGTTTTTGGCTCTTGGGTCAGAGAGAAATCAGGCTGTGAACACATACAATTGAGTCACACAAAGATTCAAAATCCAAGTAACAAGAACCAAAGATCACATCTGTGGGAATTCATACTGCTTTTTATACCTACCCTAAATAAAGTCTCTGTATTTTCAGCTGTTTAACTAACTTAAAACAAAAATCCAAACAACTCAAAATATGACTCTGCAGTCTATGAAGCGAGTAACTGAAAATGATTCATTAGTTAGAAGCAAACCCAGACTATGCAAAACAGACACCTTTTGCTTATTTTGTTATCTCCTGCTTTGTCATTTATGTATTCATTCAATTAATATGATCTTAGCCTCTTTCTGCAAATCTTTGGAAGTGATCTGAATAGGCACTAAATATGTGTGGTCTTTAGACATCAGGTAAAAAGGATAACTTCAGTTGTACATAACATGTCCTTGAGTTCAAGGAAATAAGTTAAATACAGTACACTGGTAAGGAGTCTACAACTGCACATTCACTCCCCTTGTGAATAATCTTGTTTCTAGAACAAGAATACAATTGCTACACTACTTCAGCTGCTTTACCTTGATTCAAATTCTCTCTCGTGGAGGCAAAATAGAAAATGCTCAAATTTGAATTAGCATAATATATCTGGGATTAAATTTATACAGATTACTTGTATTCCATGAAGATGAGTTCATATTCTAGACATGGTTTTCTAGGCATACAGCGCTTATTAATCAGGTTTTCTAAAGACAAGTCCTTCCTCAAAGCAGTGTCATTATGAAATAGGTAAAAGAGATAATATATCAAGAAAAGAAACTCCTCTAAGGTAGTGCTGGAAGAAAATGAATTGTTTACCTTATTTTTTTACCTTAAAAAACCCTTTATATTTTTAACTATACCATGACTAGTTTGATATCTGTTATGTGATATTAATTCAGTAAAAACCTTACTGTTCTCTCCTTTAAAGAATACCAGCCAGAGAGACCTAAATGTCCTTTGGTTTGCATGAGGATTTCAGAGAGAAAGGTCTTGATAAAACCTGTCAGCACATGTGCACTGAAGTCCCAGAGGGCTAGCACACGCTTCTTCTCCCCAAGCCTCATCTTTGACAGGGAGAAAGGATGACACAAGGGTTCACCCACTCTGGTGTTTTGCTTGTCCTTCTTAGCATTTTGTGTATATGTCTTGAAGCCATCCCAAACTGACAGGACTTGAGGACTTCCACACTGAGGCCAAGAGCCTGCTCTCCCTGCTCTGCAACTAGTGGAGGGCACTTGTTGAGAAAAATGCACAGCTCTTTTAGTTAAGGCTCTGGGTGGGCTTAGGTAAACTGTACTCAATTCCTGGCTTTGCAATGGATTTTCTTCACAAACCCAGGCAAGTACCCTTGCCTTGCTACAAAATCTCCTGCCTCACACAGAAGTGTTTTGAGACAGCATGTAAATGTCTGAGAGATGCTAGGATTCTGCTTTCATGGGCTCAGTGTGGGAAGCAGGACAGAGCTCAGGATGATGTCTGGGAGTAGAGCTGTATATCGCACCAATGAGCCGCAGTTTCTGTCTTCCTGCACATCATCTTTTACACCCTGTGCAATCACTTCACATGTTCAGTATTTCTACTGCTAGTATTACATGCCTTTTTTCACTATTAAACATTTCTATTTAACTCCTGATGTTATAGGAGATAAAGCTATTGCAGTTTTTTTGACTGAGCAGAGACATCTACATGTTTTCTGTTACTATTAGGCCACGCAGGTTGATGAACTGACATACTAAAGCAGGTAGAAATGCAGAAATACAGAAGAAGAAAACAAGGGGACAAAATGAGTCAGCCAAACCTGCAGCCAGCCCTGCAGATTTCTCAATATTCTATAATCTTCAGTCTCTGTGAGAGAACAGAGCTCTCTGGCTATCATTTCAGTATATTAACTTGAACATAGTACTTGGCAGGAAGATTTGACAAACTGAAGCTATGTGTATCATGTCGAAACATATCACACAGATGTTATTATGCAGATGCAGGAAGAAAAATACTCCTTCAGTTTGACAAGAAAACTCAAAACTTTAGGTAGTACACAGAAAAGCACACTAAACAATGATGGACAGGTACTTGTCTAATGAAGGTGCTTCTCATGGTAGAATGAGGCTGCAATTCCTAATTAGCAAACATTATCCAGCTTTAATTAATCAACCTTAAGAGAAATGATTATATAAAATAACGGCATAGAAAAGTTAAAGCAAATAATACCCTCAGACTGTACAAAAGATTTTTTGGCAATCATATGCTGCTGACAATTCATCAGATATAACAAGGAAGAGCAAAAGAACTGACCTCCCGAGGACAGATGATTCTCTTGGGACGTGGCGCTTCTTGTTGCAATTGATACACTGTCAAACACAAAAATGTACAGATCATTAGAAGATAGCAACATACACAAATTTTTATTCAGATGAGTCGTTTTAGCCAGGGGCTGCAGGGAAAAATGCAAATGTAAAGACAGTGACAGCAAAATGAGGCATTTCAGTGTGTCTAACTCATTTATATGAAAATCGGTTGTTGACCAGCAAACTAACTCAAGTGATCAATGCTTTAACTGTTAGAAATATTGTCCTTTTGTACTGTTTTTTATATTTCTATACCAGGCAGGACTAGCTAGAAAGACTTACTAGTCTGAATCAGGATAAAACCCCACTTTTGCATATACAATGCTGTAACAACCCGAGAACAGGTTGTTTACCAGTAACACCAGTGGTTTTTTGGATAGGCCAAGAAGAAGTTCAGCACCTTTGAATGGGCTCATCACAATCTCATAATTTATTTCAAGATATGCTGGCAATTACTGCGGAGCAAGCAAACATTCCTTTCAGAGCAATTATGTCCTATTCAAATGGCCCTAGATCAATTTTGCAAATCTTCTGAGGGCTGCAGGACAGAGACCTGAGGCTAGGGATACTTGCTGCCTGGCCCCCAGACTCTTCACTGCATGTATTTAATGAGATCCTCTCTCTCCCATCCACTCCAGAGTCGTGAGAAGACGCTGACATGCATGACAGTAATCAATTCCAGCACAGACAGACTGTCTCTCCGTAACTCCAGTAAAAATCCCAGAGGTTTGGATTGCCTCCCTTGAGAAAGGCCTTCTGTATGCTGACCTTCTTGTATTTGGAAAGATCATGTCGTGTCCATGAATTTTTTTAAAAGACTGAGTTTCCAGAACACGTTTATTCACAATGTTAGTGAATTCAGAATTATGCCCTGAAAGGTGGTAGATTATGGGAGGAATAGAAATGTCTCTAGGTTTAATAAACACAGAAGCCCTGTTGCAGAAAGTGAATTGGAAAGGTAGGTGTTAGCCCTCAGCACCTTTTCCCACCTTCTGCACCTGCCCTTTAAATGGGGCTGGAAGCAAGGATATCTGGAAAGAGGGGAAATCCTCAGCTTGCACACAAACTCGATGGACAGAAAGCTTTGGGGCTCCTGCTTTCTGCCTGTGTCAAAGTGGAAAAACACATATCCTCTTCTTTAACTGATCCAACCTTCATTCCTGATTCCTTGAAGAGGCACAGAAAGATAGTTCATAATTTCTAATATTCCCTACCAATTTTAATGCTGGATGTGATCCAGCTCTAAATTTCTACTAAGGCTTTGGATTTACTCTGTATCATTCAGCACTGTCAGATCTCCTGCTACTTTTGCACAAGATTTATGATAACTTGATAATATTTTGATAACTCCATTATAAATACGGTCTTTCTTACTTCTTGTAATTTTGTGACTAAGATTCACAGACTTCTGCTCTTTTGTGATCAAACGACTTGTGTATCTCAATAAAGTGTCAAACAACGTGTGAAAATTTTGTTCAAAAAAATCACATATTGTTTTTTAAACCTCTGATTATTCTGGAGCCCAATATCATGATTTTAGAATTAACTTCTGAATGTCTGAAATGAGCATAACCACTGATTGAGCAAGTTAAGGATGCTTAATACTAAACACATCCAAGAGAAAAATAACAACTTTTTCCTTCCCCCCATTTCCAGTGAAGGGAAGGAACTCTAAGGATTCAAAATATGGCAAGAATATGACTGCTTCTCATTTAAAGTAAATTATCTATTTCCCCAATTAATTAATTTGAATTTTAACTGAAAAATCATACTTCATATAAAAACCCTATTTTTCAATTATCAAATCTTAAACATTGACTGACAGAGCAAATTAAGCTAGTGGAGCTGTTTCTAAGACAGTTCTAATAGGAGTGATGCAAAACAAGTTGGTCTGAAGAGCGCACAGGAAGCCTATCTTGTGATGTGCTACGTTTTTGAGAAATGAAAGAAGCAAAGAGCTCTCTGACATGACCAAAAGAATCTCTGAGGATGATAATACCAAAGAAGCAATGGTGGGGAGAAGAGTCAGCATTTCACAAAACAAAGGCAGGAATGATTAACAAGAAAGGGCAGATACATACATGAAAGTCCTGAAAGCAAACACAAAAACCTGGATGCTTATAGGATGTAGTGGGATAAATCAGTGCAAGGAATCATGTTGAGTACAAGGAAGACGAATCATCTTAACAACTGTATTTTGAGTAGTGTGAAAAAGGTTGCTGTCATTCTCAGAGAGAGGTGGGTATTTTATCTGTGCAATAATATGAACTGAGAAACACAGCTGATTTAGAAATACATCAGAAGAAAACATAGTAAGATTATTACTCTACAAATAAGTAGTTACAAATTATATGCTAAATGTACTGGATGAGAAAATGGTGCAAGCATAATCAAAATTGAAAATGTCGCAAATGGGAAATGGTGTCCTCCGAAAGACAAAAAATTCACACTTGACCATATTAGCTTTAAATTGATAGTCATTGAACTGACAGAAAGACAAACCAGTGGAACAGCTGGAGGGAGATACAGAACCATTAGTTGGAGGGAGAGAAGACAGATTGGGAGCAGAGAAAGGACTGAAAACCACCAGTGCCACTGTGGTAAGGGACACCGGGCAGCTCAGTGGGAGACAAACAACAGAGAAGGACCAGACAGACAGACAGACACACAGCTGCCAAGGATTCCCAATAAGGACACACAGCAAGGCAAGGGTGGAAAAGGTAAAACAACAGTGAAAGTTCATTCAAGTGGAAAACAAGGAAGGCAGTCTCACAGACTAAGGCGTTAAGGAGCAAAGCCAGCGTGACCCTACCAAAAGCTGGGTTTTCCTTTGGAATGGTCTCTGCTGTTTCCGCTTCAAATGATTGCTGTGAGAAAGCCTGCTAATGGGCTATGAATACAGTGCAGTATTATGGCTAAGGTGACTTGAGAAAAATGTGCCCTACAGCTAAGTTCCAATGAGCACAGACACCTCATTAAGTGACCTCATTTTCAGAAGTGCTGAACATCCTGCAGCTCTGCCTGATCTCATTATACACTTTTTCCAACGTGCTGGGCACTCGCACTGAGGCTGACATTGCTGAGACCCCAGCACAGTCCAGGGGATGGTCAGAGATTCAGAAGGCACACGTTCCTCACCTATACTTGCTCAAATGACAAACGATCCTTGCCTTTCTGCCTCATTTTCCCATCTCTGAAAATCTTAAAAAAGAATTCAATGTATAAGACCATGGTTAAGTGAAATAATAGAAAAACAGATTTATTTAATGCAGTGGCAAGTAGTGATTGACATCTGACCCAGTCAATTCCAGCATTTAGAACTGACAGGCAGGTTACAGACAAACCCACTGTGATCATAGAAAAGATGATGCTTGAACATAATGATGCATTATTATTTTAGCCCTGAGAAAATTAACCTTATAAAGAGTCAATTCAATGCAAAAAGAAAATGTATTATTACTGCTCTCAGAGAACTACATCAGACTGGGAGTGTTTTTTTGTTCAGCATCAGATGCAAATGAAATGCACAGTAATAATACACATTAAACATTAGGCGAAAATGCAGCACTGCAACAGAAAAATGCAGTAGCTTCTATTTGACCCTTGAACATCTTTATCAGTTTCATACTTCAGATAGCTTGCCAGCATTTATAGTATCATAATCACATTGGAACTTACAGTGTTAAAAAAAATTTATTATTGAATTACTTGAGGAACATTTCTTTGAGATGTAAAGTAGCTGGTTAGAATATATCTTTCTCTC
Organism: Phainopepla nitens; assembly: GCA_013400175.1. NCBI lineage: Eukaryota > Metazoa > Chordata > Aves > Passeriformes > Bombycillidae > Phainopepla > Phainopepla nitens. Next base: position 206,803 of record VXBQ01009062.1, on the reverse strand, counting down.
TTTTGTTTCCATTAGAGCATGATTCTTGTCTCAGGGGATGAAATAGGGAAATTCTACAGCATGTTTTAGGAAGAACTGTCTAATTCCAAAATCCAATCTGCCTAAGAAACAAAGGGGTGACACACAAAAATCAACACTTACTCCTTTTCTGCCAGAGAAGAAGGGCCATCANTCTTTTTTTTTTTTTTTTTTCATTCTGCAGTGTGTCAGGACCTCAAGCTTTCTCCTTTAACTCACCTATGATGAGTGTTCAGTGATGCTCCAGCAGAGAGGAAACATTCCTATCATCAATTTTATAAAGCAGCAAGGAAACATACCTCCTTTTATCTCAGAATGTTTCGCAAAGTTCCTCAGTTTTACCTCCTCAGCCCCATCTCAGTCAGGCATTTTTTATCCATGTGCTGAGCTTGAACAATATGAGCTGTCCTATTTCTGCAGGATTACTCACATGCTTAATTAGGAACCTAAGTGCTTGGCTGAAACAAAGACTTAATTTCTAACAAAAATGAGTCTCGGACACTGTGCCTATTATTTGAGGAAGGACAGAAGGCAGGGAAACTTCGTGAGGAGCTGAAGCATGGCATCAGCTGATGCTCTGTGCCTTGCCACCTTGCTTCCCACCAACAAACTGATCTTAAATAATGCAAGCAAACATTGAAGTGGCATTGACACATGACTGACTCAGTGCATGCCAATCTCAACAGGGGTAAAAGGAGGAAAAGAGTGGTTTTACATCCCTTCAAAATTCAATCACATACATGCTGAGGCTGGAAACCAGCAATGACAATGCTCTTTCAGTCAAACAAATCGCCTACTTCTCCCAAGAAGCAGGTAAGTTAAGCAGGTTCTCCTCTAAGAGGACAGTGCAACGCTGGAGCAGATTACCCACGAAGGTGGCAGAGGCTCCACCCTTGCAGGTTTTCAGGACTCAGTTATGTAAAGCCATGGCTTTAGAGCTCTAGAGCCAACAGTAGTCATGCTTTGCGTGGGAAGCGGGATCAGCTCACCCCAGAAGCCCTGCCAACCCACATTCTGTGATTCTTATCTTCCTTTATTTACTACCTCACTGATGGTAAAATGGCAAAATACCATTTTCTATAATAATTCCAACACACGGCAGGCTACCAAAAGAAATCTGTTATTGGAATGCTATAAGAAATCCATTATTTGTTGATCTGCTTCTCAGGTGAAAATGCCATCAAAAACACAGCCCAGAGACTCCTGGTTGCTAGAAACTTTCCAAACTTTTTCCCAGGCTCCTTCCCATTATTACAAATTTATTCTTGCCATTTCTTTTATTGTTTGTGTCTCAGGGCTATCAGAAAAATCTGAAAAACTTTGTGACCTGTGATATCTATGTGAAACTCAAACAATTCTTCATAAGCAAGTGAGGATTTTCTGCATTAGAGGTGTCCATGTTTTCCAAATATAGCTGAATCAAATTTGTACATTATGTCAAAACAGTTAGGCTTGAGTTCTGAAAACTGTTGCACTTTGATTAGTATTTGTCCGTCGACATGTGCAATACTGTTTATTTGAATACTTTATCTGCATAAACAGGAAAATCTTTCTGTGTTTAGAAGCTAGAAGGACTGAAGCCTTGATCTTGATGTCAGTAAAAGGCAACATAGTCTCCTAATTTTATCCAGGACTTAAAATAAGAAATCAAACAAAGTACCTTAGTAGTTTGTTAGCAAACTTTAAAAGGTAAAATACAGTGAAAATAATTGTTAAGTAGGCAGCAAACTCAAAGTGCTAAGCATGAAATATATAAGTAAGTTAAGACTGTCATGAGATAGGACAGCAGATTGAATCAAATTGCTGGACATAACCTCTATAATTAATTTACCAGATCAGAATCCTTCTTGCTGAGTAAAGAAGCAAACATTACCTATCATTGCAAAGAAAAATGTGTATCCGTGGCTAAGCAGTCTCAGCAGTAAATCTTTCCAAACTTAAACTATTTTCTGCATTTTGGAGCTGCGCAACTTTTTCCAGGGTCATTCATGCATGGAGTTTGGACACTGAGGCCATGATTTTGTCATTACCACAATATTGGCATCCTACATATAGTAGAATAGGAAATTATATTTCATAGACTATTAATCCATTCTGGTTGCATTGGGTTTCTTTTTTTACATTTAAAAATATGTTTCCTTGGACTACATATAAGCTATCAGACAGAAATAACCAAACTTTTTCACTGCGTGCAGTGATCTGTCTGCTGCACAACTGGGGCAACTAAGAGTAGGAAGGTAAAATTACATGCTTATTTCCTGACATTTTAATGAAAATTTACTGCTATAAAGGAAGTATCTGTCATTTGAAATGCTGGTCTTCTCAGAATCACTGGGAGTTTTTTCATTGATTGAGAGTAAACCAGGTTCTTTTTTAAAAAAAATTACTCAACTGTCTGCTTCTTTTCGAGTACTCAGCAAAGAATGCTGGAATGGTCCAACACTCTTGCTGACTTTTCAGGAGGTTTCTCTTACATGCTCAAAACATTACAACAACAACAAAGTATCTAGAAAACAGTGTTCTGGGAAGCAAGTTCTGTAATTTAATGCATATTCAAATTTTGGTTGAAAATATTCCAGTCCATTCTGAGGCAGAATGTCATTCTCAGGTAACAGAGAGGTGATGTCTTTGAAGTCAGCAAGACAGTTAATGTGCACGTAAGTGAAGTCAACAAGTTTATTCTAGTCTTTAAAATTACACATGTACATGCATGCAGCTACTGTGATAATTTTCTTTTTGTAGTTGCATTTTGGTAATGGTGCTGAATTTGCCACAATTAAAGAGATGACTTTTGCTTAGGATAGTTCTGTATCTGAAAACAAAAAGAATAAAACAACTCTCTATACCCAAAGCTACACTCTTATTAAAGTTCCAGGAAGGGTTTAAAATAAAAAGATCAAATTTAAAGGCCATCCTTAATAAGGATTTAAAAGCCAATATTTTGTCTCAGATCTGTGCTACTCTATTAGAAAATACATTTGGAACAAAGCAAAAGAGCATAAAATATGCACTTCTGCACTGCACTCTATGTAAATGATTTTTCTAAAGGCAGACAGGAAGGTTCAAAGAGCTGATAATGCTGTCTCCAACTTCTAAACCACCACTTCAAAAATCAGCTTCTATTGCTAAGGATCAAAAATATTATTATCTTAAAGTGATTTAGTGACCCATATAAAAAGACAAGTATTCTCAAGCCTGACCTTTAGTAAACATACAAAGCATTAACCTCTCCCTCTGAAATCCTTCCTGAAAATCTCAGCAGAGAAATCATGAAACTCAGAAGATGCACACTTGTAAGGCAAAGGAGGCAATCTGGCACACATAATACTGCTGCCCTTGTTCCATGGAAACCCATAAAAGTGCAGGTTTTGCTGGTGTCCCATACAATAATTTGTACAAGCATCTAGTACATTTATGCCTTTCTTCCAAACGAAAAAAGAGAAAAGACCTAACAGTGACAGACACCTTGATAAGGCACTAAGATTAGTCAAATTGTTTGTATACTCACAGTATGATTTCCATATTGGAGGCTGGTATTCTTCAGCATCTAAAATAGAAACAAAAAGGAAGAAAGAAATCAGTCATTTGGCCACTGGGTCAAACTGTCAGCATGCATTTTTCTGCTGAGAGACCTCTACTTGTCAGCAAAATTCACATTTCTTTCCCAAGAGAGATGATAGCCTATTTACAGTACAGTTTGCCATGTGAGAGAAGAATACAAATTTCAACCACTTGTGGATCCAATGTGCTTTTCTCAAATTATTCGACTGTAAAAGAAATTATTTTTTTTACTGATTTGCAATACTCACCAGTATTTTAAAAATAATTAACTGGGCTGGTAACTACATTATTTATTTCCTTTACCTGGCATGACAAACAGATAAATCACTACTGATTTTCAATGTGGTTGCTAACCTCACTAGTAAGATTTGAAAATGAGCATCAACGAATAGCACACGCTGGGGCCAAAAAGATGCACAGCTCAGCTTGGACTCGGACACGCAAAACTGACATTTTCAATGAGAGTCAATTACACTCCTTGAACCCACTAGCATATGTAACTGGCATATTTTTCCAGAAGCTGAATCAACAAAAACAATACAAAAAACATGGAAAAAGGAAAGACTGCAAAACTTGCCATTACAATCAGGTTACATTATTATAATATTATTGACTAAAGGGGCACAAAGAGTTGGTGTTTTTTCTTAGTGACCACTCCATGTGGACTCTCTGCAAGAAAGCCTGTTGCTGTGACCTACAAAAATGCCAGCAGAAGCCAAGCTGGAGCAGATGGAGCAACACCAGAGACAAAGGGTGGGGTATTGGGTACTAGTTTGGCTCTGAACTGTCATGCTGCCAAAAACTTCTAAATAATTTACCATGTATGTCATTAACTTGCCACAACTGTGCAGATTAATTAAGGTGTTTGTTATTTACTAAACTTTTACTTAAGTTATGCTAATATAATTCAATTATAGTCGCATAGCTCATGCTCCTTGTCTATTTACACACACACAACTACTTTAAATATATCCCTGCAAAAGTCTGTTTACTAGGAATGTTAATCACTAACTACCATCTGCCACTTTTAACTCTATTGTTTTAGAAGAGGATAAATCTAGCAACAATCACAGTTACTGCCTGGAATAGCACCCTGCAATAATTTGTAGATATATCGATTGGATCATTCAGTTTCAATTTCAACTGAATCCACCTCACAACTTTGACAAAGTTCAAAACACTCCCAGTCTGACAGAGTTACACTGTGCTGTGGCAATCCAAGAGTAATTAGCTTGCAAGTTCATTATGCAGAAGACTTATTTTAAATTATATCAGGCTATTCATGAGACAAATGAAATTTATTCATAAAAGAACTAATTTTTTTCTCTTCTCAAATTATAATAATATGTCACTCTTTTTTCCCCCATACATCCATTGCTTCCCGTGTAGTTTACCATAATACCATAATACTGTGTATTAAATTCGTCTGTCAATACTTCTGTGCTACTGCAAGAGAATTTCTGAATTTCCTTCTTCACTTACTATATTTTTCCAATAGAAGAAACCCTGAGATAATGCAAATATCTTATTATCTATACTTGTGACTTCAGATAAGGAAGTAATAGGGGGAGAAACAATGACAAACCAACGAGTATCAGTTGTTGCTTTAGTCTTCCAAATCAGTTAAAAAGTGCCCAGTAAATTCAACAGTGAAAACTGATGTACAAGTGGCTGTGAAGTGCTTCATTAGCTGGAGACACACTGATGGTGAGGAAACACTACAGCTGAGATGGAAAATCATCCAGGAGATAAATCATGAAACAAAAATCCCAATGATTGCATTTGATTTGTCACAGTTATGAATCTGTCAGCCCCGGAAAGCGTGGACAGAACCATTCCTCAACAGCTCAAATAATTCTAAGAGACAGCACACTTAGAGGAAACCCACGTGTCACCAGCTCCACATTCACCATTACAAGGTACTGCTATATCCTCTGTGATCCCTTCAGCTGAAAGCATGTTCCTAAATCACAAGAACAAAATGCCATAGTGATAGTACTAAAAAAAAATATTGTCAAGCTATCATGCATTTGATGACATCCATTTGAAGGGAAATGAAGAATAATTAGTTTAAATACAACTTGTAGACAAGGGTCATGGTTGAGGATCAGGGAGAGGTCTAATGGAACCCCGACAGAAACCTCTTTCTTCCTTTGTGGCAGGATGCTGCTGGGCCCCTGTTTAGACAGTTCTCATCCTTGTATGGTAAAGTCTTAGGACTCCCAAACTGGTTGACTAGATTAGACTGAACTTCAACCATTCTTAGGTCAGAGGTCAAAAGAGGCAAATCCTGCCTGAGGAGATTTGATAACTACTATTTGCCCATTTTGAAATTTCTGTCGTCTATATTTTGTTATTCCTCTGTATTATACAGCAGCTTTACTCAATAAATTCTGCTCCACTCTCCATTACTAGACTTTAAACAGCAGTTCTGGCTCACAGAAGTTACCAGTACAAGTTTGGGTGGTTAGCTCAGTTTCTACAAGACACCTCAACTCACACAGTTTGTGCTTTCAGTTGTGCACATGGGAACGTTCTCAGGAAGGATAACAGACCTCAGTTTTGAGCCACTTAGCAAAAATCAATCAGTCAAGTAATCAATCAATCAGACTTGGCACAAATGACAAATGCCCTGCATTGACATCTCATGAATTGATATCCCTCACATGAACTTTGACTGTGATGACTATCAAAACTTGACTGGCAGCGTGGGGAAAAGGGTTCACCGAGGTACTCTCAGGTGAGAAGACAGGGTCTTTCCTATTGCTCTTTTCTTGAAAGGTTCATATCTTCTACAGTGACTTCTTGTCTAAATTCAGAAAATGTGCCAGCTAAGGTTGAAAGCAGTTGTCAAAGAGGAAACTCAGATCACAAGATGAGTAACAGCTCTGAAAAACCCAATAAAATATCCCAAGGTCATTTGTGACATACATTTCTGAATGTCAGCATAAGAAAGACTTACTTTAAAAGAATTACAGAATGTCCAGTTAAGGTATTTTTAAAATTCTTTCAAGTCTTCTGAAATTGTATCATAAATAACCTTGGCAAAACCAGGAAGCTTTGGAGTACTCACCGCGAAGACTAGAACTGGCAAAAAAGCATGAGAGACTCCCACAAAAAATATTACAGGCAATACTGTTAACTAAAAGCTTTGAAACATACTGGCTGAGAAAGTGAATATTTATTAAACCTAAAAAAGTCCTAGAAATCAGTCATATACTAAACAGAAGGGCAAAAGGAATGCCGAATGCTGACTCTTGAGAAATATTACAGCTATGAGAGGACTTCTAACGCAAAGTTGACAAAAAAAGAAAATTGTCAAACCAAAAATGATCCTTGGAACTGGAAAATGGGAGTAAAGAAAAGAAAGGTTATTTGCTTTACTCTTCACAGAGAAGAGAGGATGAAAAGAATCTTAGGAAAAAATACTTTCCTAAAGCTGCTGGAGCACTTAAAGCTGAGTAAGTGTAGAAAGACTATAGTAAAGAGAGGACTGAAAAGTTGGCAAAGCTTTAAGCAGACAGATAAAAAGTAAAACTACGTAAGGTTTTCTTCAAAGAAACATGAAGACAGAATACAGTATTACTGTATATAGCAGGCAGTAAAGGGTTAATACATTACTCAGAGCCATTCTTAAGCAATTTCTGAGAAATGATCTTACATTAAGTGTATAGTAAGTAAAGTTATCCATGGACTTCAACCCTTGCTCTTCACTGGGCCTGGCCCTGTAGCAAAGTGGCACCCTTCTGGATGCAGTTGTAAAAGACATGGGAATGACAGAATTGCTTTTTACTACTTCCTTGTACTTTGTGAAAATGATGATGTAATGCCAACACATGTGGGTTTGTGCTACCAGCACCAGGACTGACTTGGCTAAAGCAGAGCTAATAAGAAACTAAGTTCAAAGTGATTCTTCTGACTGTCAAGACTTGTAATGCACTGAAAAGCGTAAACCTTGTCTTACAGGAGAGCCCACAAATTATGCCACATGAATCAAGTATTTCTGACTTATAAATGGCATTTCTAAGCATACAGAGAACAGTAACAAATATCCATACTGTAGCTATATGCCATGCCCAGTTCTATATATGCTAAAAAGTATTAGTGAGTCCCATGACAGTAAAGAATTAAGCAGACTAGAACTAGCAGGACAGCTACCAAAGAACTGTCATTATGTGCTGATTTCTTATAGTCTCTATGAAAAAAGGGTAAAGATTTTCTCTTCTTTCTCCACTGACCTTACTAAAGGATTATAAAAAGGTATTTTGCAGTTCACCTTGGAAGAACTGCCTCAGCCTGGATTTTCTGCCACCATTGTCTGAATTTTGGACTTCCTTTCCAGTAACAACTAATTTTAAAGCTATGACCTGCATGTGCAAGGAAAGACACTTGTGTGTGAGGAAAAGCCAATCTGGCAGTGTGCAGATAAATGATTCACCGGATGAACAAGTCTAGTTACTATTTTTTTTAATCTTCTATTGTTGTTTTTAAGATTAAGACTAATAATTATGAGTATTTTAATGCCTTTTGTATGGTTCCTTTAAAGACTTTTTTCACAGGTTTACCACGTACACTTTCATATTTATTGCTTTGTTTCCAAAACATCAAGTTAGCATATATTATTAAATACATTTTTTCTTATTTTTATATACGTAATTATATAAGCAACAGGAAACTGCTGTGTAAGAGCTTCTGTGAAAGATAAACAGTGTTTGCAGTCTTTATGGACATGGATTTTTAAATATTTTTCTTCATACACACAGAATTTTATTATTCAGCTTACTATAATGTGGATGGCCATCACAGAGCCACAGAATTTTTGGGGTTGGAAGGTACCTGTGGAGGTCATGTGATCCAAACCCCCTTCTCAAGCATGGCCACCTATAACCACGTCCAGACAGCTCCTGTGTATCTCCAAGGATGGAGACACCACAACTCTACCAGGCCACCCGTGCCAGTGTTTGGCCACCCTCACAGTGAAAAGGTGTTTCCTGATGTTCTCACAGAGCCTCCTGTGTTTCATTTTTGAGCCCACAGCCAGTGGTAATGTCACCGGGCACCACTGAAAAGAGCTGACTTTGTTCTCTTTGGACTCTCTCCAGATATTTGTACACTATGATGTGATTCCCCTGAGCCTTCTCTTCTCCAGGTTGAACAGTCCCAGCTCGCTCAGCCTTTCCTGATATGAGAGATCCTCCAGCCTTGCAAAGCCTTTGCAGCCCTTTATAAGAATGTCTCCAGCATGTCCTTAGCTCTCTCACCTGGGGAACCCACCACTGGACACAACAATCCAGTTGTGGCCTCATCAGCACTGAGCAGAGGGGAAGAATCACCTCTCCTTTGACCTGCTGGCAATGCTGCTCCTAATTGCAGCCCAGGATCCCACTAGCCATCTTCAAGGGAAGGATACACTGCAGGTTCATTTTGAGCCTGGGGTCCACCAGAACCCCCAGGCCCTTTCCTGACAAGCAGTTCTCCAGGTGGGTGGTTCTTGGCATACACTGGTAGATGGAGACTAAAGTGAAAGAGTAGTAAGGGGCTTCTTTAGGGGGCATCAATTCTTTCCTGACACGTAAAACATAGATTCATTCTTCAGTTCCCACTCTGTGATTAAAGAAATACCAATTACAGAAGCACATTTTCTCTTTATCTGATCCCCTACTGGCTAATCTTATCCTGGTGAAGGGCTGGTTTAATTTATTTTACCCTCTCAGCTATTAATACAGACACATACACAACTATGTCACTTTGCAGTCATTTTGCAGACTACTTTAAATGGGCATGTTTTTCTATGTTTGATGGCACTCATTTGGCATATACTTTGGACATCACCATGACTTCTATTACATATGGGAACTACCCTTACAGGCACATCTGACCACACTAAGAATGAATATTCTTATTTTTAAGATTGCAAATAATCATACTGTCAAATAAGCCTCCCACTCTAACTCCTGAAAAGTCACTGCTTCTGTGAAGAGCAAAATTAACTCTCTTGCAGTCAATAATTAGCAATGGAGCTGTTGAAATATTCCAGCATGTCAAAAACTCTGTTTAATGTTTCATTCAGAACGAATAGTTGCCCATGGAGGAGTGAGCAGTTGCCAGCTTTATCACTGAACTTTCTCATCACAAGTACATAGACAGCTAAAATATGGAAAGAGACTTCAGTTCTTGTCTTAATGAGGCACTTTAGCTTTCAGCATAAGGTACAGAAATGATCAAACTGTTTGCTTGCAACACAGTTTATAATTGGTGTATTAATTCAGATGATGGGAGCTTCCCACTGTGCTGTTCTCTCCTAAAAAAAAAATATATATATACATATTAAAAATCACCAATAGTGTGTAATTTAAGTGTCAAAAAAAGCTCACAAAAGGGGTGGAGTTCTGTCTCACACAGCAATTAGACTGGTACAGTAAGCTTTTAATAGCCACAATATAAATTGACAGCTATGTTGTATCTTACCCTTTTACCACAAACTTGCTATTAGAAGCCACTGCTCTGAAGGTAACTCATGAACCAGTTCTACAAATCAGGGTCATTCCAAATTGTGCTCTCTCCTCCTTTTGCTTCAGATTTTCAAAACTGTATCTAATAGACAGGTGGTCAGTCCCTGCTTCCTTTTGTTTAATGTATGAGTCTGTTTTACTAAAATGCAGATGAAAGATCATGCAAATAAGTAAACTAAATAATTTAGAAGAGTTACCAAGCATCAAATAAAATATGAGTTTGAAGTAAGGGAGTTATTAGTGAGGTACTCCAACAGAATTTTTTAAATCCACACCTAAACTTGTAGAACAAAATTATAAGGAGCCATGTTCTGTAGTTGGTGAGCGGTGTTCAGCCAGCTATGACCATCAGCTTGGAGCAATATCCCATTAATTAAAAAGCTGCCTCTCTATCCTGTACAGATTTAAAGATAATTAAAAGCATTGAAAATATAACTTTAAGTTTGGAAATTGAGAAAGAATAATCAGAGTTCTCAATAGGAATAGGAGAAGTGAAAAAGGGAAGGGTATCTGTACAGTTCTAGTTTTCAAACATTCTTTAGGAGTCTAGTCTTTCTTAGGGCCCAAAAAATAGAATTAAACAAACTCTTCCAGAGAGCAAGTTGAAGAAGCTGACAGGGATCTAAGTAAGCTGATAAAAATATTCCCAATGCTTTAAATATTTCCTGGGAAATGGCAAGATTTAAGAGTGCAGAGGAGTAATCACTCTAGCTAATCTTAGATAGGTAGGTCCTTTTTAATGCTGAATCACACTGCATCTATTGCCCTTGGATAGCATTTAAAAACCTCCATAATCTAAGTGTTTTGAAAAGTTTTTTTCCCAGAGCAATAATGAAGAATTTCCTTATACAGATTATTAAAGATGTGTGTCTAAAAACTAGAAAGGTAGAAAACAAAAAACCATCAAAAATATCTGCATTCTTCGTTGTCAAAAAATCTGTTGTGGATATTAGCTGCCATTAAATTTAATCTGGTCCCTAAAAATTACACCCAAATGATTGTTACCATTCTCTGTTTTAACACTAAGGCAAATGTAATTAAAATCTAACACAGTTATTTTCACCTTTTCATGTTTTTAACCTATAAACCAGAGGCATTAAAATGGAAGCATCAGAGCTCTGCCTGACTGAAACATTGGACATATTTTTAGGAATAAACACATGACATAAGTTAAATCACATCACATGAGCAGACCTCCTATCTTAAACAGATATACTTTAGCTTCTAACTAATGACCAGTTAGTTCCTGGCTGAAAATCAAAACCAGGTAATCAATTGGCATATCTGAGCATAGTTTTGCTGCAGTAATTTTTATCACTGTACAGGACATGGCAACGCATTTCCAGTCACTTACTTACTGCATCCTAAAACTCATCCCCCACAGCCTTCCAGTCAATGATCCCTGGACGCAGTAAAGCAGTTCAGGCATGGTAGGAAGGAGCATATGACAGAAATAACCACAAGAATGCCAAAAAATGGTCACCATGAAGTATTTAAATTAGAACACTTATGTTGAAGTATTGCCAGCACATTCCCAGTTCCAGAAATTCATTCATACATCGACATGATACCCATTTATCTGGCTTATCAAAGGAGCCAGCACATTCCCTGAAAACTTATTAACCTCTAGCAAAGTCCAAATCATTGCTTCTGGTAACTCTGTTATTTTTGACATGAGTCATTTTATCATCGCTCTGAGCAAGGGCACAAGTGTTTGTTCAAGGATATGAGGTGGTTCTAGTCCTGCAGCTGACTGTTCATCAGCTTTTAGAGATCATCCCCACCTGCTCCATATAGACCTGCACATGCTTCTCTCTGGATACAGAAATGTAAGTATTTCTAAAGACTGCATACTCAGAATGAAATGGAAACCCAGTAATTCATCTCACTCAGCAAAGCCATGGGAATCACAGAACTTACACTGGTAGCTTACAAAAATTGCAAAATGTGTTGTGTTCAGCATAGGGGCTACGCATGTCCCAGGGACCCTAATGAACTTTGGGCATAAACACATTTTCAAGCCTTGGACATCAGAGACGAGAACTATCCTGTTATTCAGAGAAGGCATAAAAATCTGCAGAAGAAGAAAAGCTTAGGAAATAATTAGATTTTATTTTGGTTGCTTTATGGGTCCCGTAGTATTGCTGCAGTATTTGTGTCTCTACATTAAAACATGAAAAACAGGAAGAACACCACCCACCTGCAAAGCATATTTATAATTCCCACAGCTCTTGCATAAAACTTGGAATAAATAGGATTCCTAGGATAAGAAGCAACACTGTACCTATATACTTTGCCTGTTAGAAAATCGTGACACTATTAATCACAGTTTTGGTGGGCAGTTTTATGTATCAACGACATTCAAGGCCAATTGAATTACTATTTTATGTGAAGTTAGTCTCTGAATATTCAATTTATCTCTTCTAAGAAAACAGTTTGGATTAGGGTCAACTATTACTGAGGCACTCACCTTCTCTTCAAATATGTTGTACAGTTGCACAAACACTTCACAGATGTGTTCTATTCCATCATTACCCACCATTTAACTGCTCTCCCATTACAGTTGTTCCTGATCTTACTACTTTGGATCTAAATACTAGAGAAATGTCGTCCTTCTTAAAATTCAGTTCCATGATAGTATGTTTACACTGACAAGGATCTTATGTCTGAGAAAGATCTATGTAACTACACCTTCTTCTCTGCAATTTTAGCCATAAAAGAATTACTACCGGTATTTAAAATACTATCATGGAGTATTTGCCCTCAGAAGAATATGGTTTATTTATTGTTTCCTTACTTGGGAGGAATTTTAATTGCCTTGTGAAAGTCTAAAATTCTTCCAAGAACTTTTTACTTCAGCCTGGCACTTTTACAGTTGATAATGAGTTCTTACAGTAGCGTATATTTACAAAAACCTATAAAATTTAAAATACACTTAGGTCTTCCCCAAATTTTATCAAACTAACCAACAAGTCTGTACCTGAGCATAGGTGAGACAATTCCTCTTTGCAACCTGCAATGTTGGCAGTGTTTTCCCCAGAGAAACTTTGGCCAATGGCATGTCTGATGAGGCCAACCTCAAATTAAAACAGTTCCAAACTGGTGCTCATAGGACAACTGTACGAGTGTCTCCAGTGGCATTGAGTGAGAGGACAGAATTTAGCCACCCACAATGCCATAAAGGAAGATGCAACTGCAGCCTGGATAATACCCCAGTTTCCTACTTTGCAAATTTTGAAGACACAGACAGCACAAGAATACCGTATTTAAGTGTCTTAGAACACATGAAATTTCTTCACATGCTGTAAGTAAATCAAATAGAGTGGAAGAAATAATTCCTATATAAAAATGGATTTTGCTTCTGTGTGATCAGAGATAGGCTGGTTATTTTTACAAAAATAAATTACAAAGGAAGGAGAAAGCACAATTTTTCTCAGTAACTTTTCTGGAATTGTCCTTCGCCCCTGAAAAAATAACAAATAATATTTGTTTCTTACTCCACTAATCTTACAGAAAGACTCAGAAGATGGTAAAGCTAGTGCTTAAAAGCACATCCATCATATCTTCGATCATAAAATCCATCAGTAAGGAAAAAAATACCCTCTTCTATCCTGTTATTTTTAAAGATACACCCAATTGCCACAATTTTGAACAAACCCTCTAACTCATCCCTCTGAAACACTTTGTGTAGGACAATTAATTATGAATAAGGTTATGGTTTTGGCTCAACAGTATTTAATACGTTTCATTGCAAAGGCTCAGGGAAAAGAAGCAATAGTCATCAAAAGTTTTGAAAATGTATTTGCTGTAAGCTTCAAGCAGGTAAATAATAAAAAATATTCAATACAATACCATTAAGCAAGTACACTTTTTACTGTGATTTATACCCTGAATGGTAAAGTTTAGACATCAAATATCCTCTTTTTTTCTTTTTTTTCCTGTGGGCCAAAATCAGCTGAGCTATAGGATCCAGCACAGTCTTCCCTTTAAACAGCAAATGAGTCAGAATTCTTTAAATGGCATAGCACAACCACAGCCTTGACAATGAAACCTGTCCAAGTGCAAGGCTAGATTACAGAAGCTGTTTTGTCCTTGTGCCCAAGCTCCCAGGGCTCACATGCAGGTACCAGTACTCTAGCAGATCCATGCCTATGGACACAAAAAAGATTTTTTTCCATCAACTGCTTCCCAGTAATGAAACCAAGGAGAGCTTTGTTCTTCTGATAGCATACAGCTCTTCATCCAAGCAAGGTTTGCTTTCAAGCATTTCATTACTCCCGAAGGACAAACGTGTGTCTACATGCTCAGAGACTCAAAACTGACTAATGTTCCTCTGCAGCACAAAGAGGAGAACAAAACAAATTCAAGCCTTTCCTTTGGAAAGATTTGGCAAATGTCCAAAGTAAAATGATGCCATTTTTTTAAGCTAAGGGGAAGGGTTGGTGCTGAGCAAGAACTGCACGTCTTCGTAGCAACCACCGCTCTGCAGCTCTGCTCTCATCCTGAGAGACATGAAAGCTGGGTAAAAAGATGAGCTAATTCACTCATGTCCAACATCACCAGGGCTAGGATGGGTATTTCATCTTGGAAATACACCAATACGTGTCTATCTTTTTCAAAAAAGTTTTTCCTGGTTTTCCTGAATGTTCGTTATATCACGCAGGAAAGCCTGTCAGAGCTTGTCAGATCCCTCTAGTAGCAAAACCTCCCAAAATACAGATTTTCTTGAGAGCCCAGAGGACAAGGTTGCTGGTTGTCTGTGAGTTTATTGGCAACATCAGTTGTAACTAATGACTGAGACAGTGTGCTGCCCAACAACTCACCCCAAAGGAAGCTGAGGTTTTGCCAGGTTTTTGCTTTATTTCATCAACATTATTAGATGCTCACAAGGGAGACAGTGAGCAACTGTGTCAGCTTTGTGCACTGAGAACTACAAAAATATTCAACAGCTGTAAAATATACATTTATTTTAAACTTTTACCTCTTGTTCTTATTATTTTCATGGATAGTTAATGGTATACCAATCTGAGAGAGTAAATATGCCTGCTTATGACAGCAGAAAATAGACCTGAATATTAAAAAGAAACACATCTCAAGAGGCAAGGGCAGTGAGACTTAAATCCAATTTGCAAGATAAAAGCTAACCAGACCACTTACTATTGCCATCTGATAGCATTCAATATTGCTTGAAATTCATTAATAGGCTAGGTAATGTAAGTACAGTGCATGTATACAAATTTAATTCTATTAATTTCTACATTAGAAAAATCTAGTGAAAGAGGAGGAGAATAATTATAAGGCAGTCTTACCAATCTGTGGAAAAGGCATAGAAAAACCAGTGTAAACCTCAGAAGAATAATTATCCCATGAGACTCCCACCTCCTGGCAGTGCCCATTATTGTGCTAGGAGAACATAAAACTGACAGCTACTCAGAAAGACCTCCAGAGCAATTTTGGCTTAGCTTTACTGCTTATCTTACCTCGTCATCTTTTTAGGATATCTACAAGCTTCCAGCTAACTTACCAATATTGTATTTTATTTTTACAAGCAAGCAATAAATGCTTCTTTTATAGCATATACTTTGCTTAACAGTGTAAATGTTGCAAAAATGCTTATGCATCTTAAATAAAAGGTCATTCAAATTTAAACAGTTTTACAGAGTAATAATATTTCATTTAGATCTGCCTACTGACTGCTGATTGCTTAGTCAGATTAGGTGGAACTCTAAATGAAAGAGAAGCAAAGCATTTTATTATCATTAAATATTCCCATTATGGCAGCATTTGGAACCCAAAATCAGGTTCGGTGTTACGTCCAACTGCTAACAAGTACAGTTTAAAAATAAAACACAGCAGTCGCTGACCTAAAAGTGCTTGTGATTATAGTCTGTGGCAAGCATCCAGCAGAAAAAAGGAAAAGAGATGGAGGAGAAATAGGGTAACAGGAGTGCTATCCATGTCAGCAATAAGTACCAGTCACAGCATCCTCCCCTAACTATTAAGAGAGTAGTTTCGTCTGAATGTAATGAAAAGATAACTAGAAAACTGAAGATGTTTGTAAAAAAAATAAATTAAGCAGCACAAAGCACCCCATAAATACACTAGCAATAACTTAGGATAAGCTGATTTATTATTACATGAGAGAGGTTTGCTTAAAAATGTTAAGAAAAATGGTGGAGATTTAGTTTCTTCTGAGAGCACAAGGAAAAATAACCTCAATACATTTATGTTACATTTTTATAGAAGTGACACATCACATAAATAATAGAATTATTTTGGATCAAGGTTTCATAATAACCTATCTCTACCAAAGAGTGAATTATTCCAAAGCAAACTGCAGCTGACCCTGGGCATATCCTTCCTGCTTAAGCTGCAACAGAGAACAGCAGCTGACTTCATTGTATTTTCAAAGACATGCCTGTAGCCTATTGCTCAGCAGTTTGATTTCAGTGCATCATTTCATCTGATGCCAGTCAATTTACTTACACTGCTGCTGTGCAAAGTGTGGTCCAGAGTCCCCAAATGGTAAACATTTTCAACTGATGAATGCTTCTTTTCTGAACCTAATTTATTGTCTAAAAGAACCACATTTCCCCTCAGCTTCTCACTCATTAGGGTCCAAGCCTCAGTCCCTGGCGGAATGAGGAGGCCAGATTTGAGAGCAGTCATGTATATCTGATGAGGTCCACGAGGCACCTGATTGGTGCCATTAGACAGTGAAATTCAGGAGAATGCCAAGTTCTGCCACAGGCAATTTACGATGACATAACCCTTGGATAGGAGGAGATGTGAAATGTGAGCTTCCATCAAGCAACCCAGTGGTTGTGCACAAAGTACTGGAGGAATATAAACATGACATGGTTCTTCATGATCATCAGCTGCAAGTCCCACAAGCCCAAGAAATGCATTGCAGGCACTTCTAACACAGCAGGAGAGCCTTGTACAAATGCTATTCTCAAAACACTCACTTGAAAATGCTTCAGTGTTTCTATAACAAGGAGACAAATGACTGATTAGGTGCCAGAATGGTTTGATACCATCTCTGAAGAAAGGCTTTGCAGCTCTTATGATTTCTCTTAAAACAGTTTCAACTTTAAGTTGCAATGTCCTTCAAAGTACAAGTGTCTTTTTGTACTGCATCCAACAAGGATTTCAGAGCTGAGCCCTGACTGCTCCTGCTGTTCTACAGAAAGATTATTTTTTGCATATCCTGGACTGTTGCACTATATTCTTGCACTGTTTATTCTGTATGTCAATTATTATATTTATTTTCTTCTGGACAATAGGTAATAAATCCTTGCAAGGTTTAATTTAAAAGTGCCACAAAATATATATTAGCTTAAAATTTATCAGAAAGTGAACTTAAGTGGGAAAGAAGTAGCATAATTAAAAAGTAGCACTGAAGAAACATCTCCAAAAAGGTAAAAAATGAATGCAGCCTACAACTGAGACCTCCATGATGTTTCAACTCAACAAAAAAAATTTATATCAGAGATTGCCAGACTTTGAGTTATAGAACTTACAACTGCTCCATTGATTTCAGTAGGGTGAGTGTAATTTATTTCAGCCGAAGGGCTGTCCAGAGTTATATATAAGCATTGTGAGACCAGGAATCCCAGTGGTCATGGTGTTAAACTGCAGATGGTTCTAAAGTTCTTTTGGTAAGCTTGGTACCAGTGACTGCAATATATTCTACTTACCTTTACCAGTTATAATAATTTTATTCATGCACTATATAATGCTAACCAGAGCCTGCCACTCTCATTACCCCTTACAGTCCAGGACTCTTGCCACTGAAAGGGCACTTGGTCTTTGCATGTCTACTGAAGTACTCTCCCGTGACAGAATTCGCATGCACTGCTAAAGCTGTAAAGATTAAAAGCACCTACGGAACTACACAAGTCTATTCATCAAACTATACACTGGTTGAATACAGATTCTGCCAATCAGTTGTGAAAAAAGGGTCCAGCCTGATGGAAAAAACACCAAAAAATTATTAAAAAGCTCTTTAAAAGCTAATCTAAAAGCCTACCAAGATCCCAAAATAGAAGCAGCATCAAACATTTTTTGATTCAAATCCATTGTAAGTCCAAGTCCTTCATCCTTAAATATTGGAAGATAAATTTATTTTAGAGCAGAAAGCTGAATCTTTACCTATAATCAAAGTAAAAGCACACCTGATCAAACACCAGTGCTGTACAATCAGATTTGGAAATGGATGTGTTTCCAATGACTATATCCTATCGTGGATAAAAAAGTTTATTGAAGTCCAACTTCTTTTTCTGAATATGCTCATACACATTTACCAGCATACATAGACGCAGATTTCTCTACTATATCTACTTATTATTGTTTGGCTTTTATTTTTACACATATGATCAGTGTACTACATCCCTCTCACATGCTCACTACAACTCTTTTGATCCCTTATAGTTTCACTGGGTGTTTCATAATATATGAATCACTAAGTTTTCTTCCCTCTTTGCACTGACTTCCAAAATAAATTTTATTGTTTTACTTATTTTTTAATTCAGGTTCATGGGTCCAGCTAGACAAAAGACAAACCAGTGACACAGCTCAAGGATGTAATAGGAGGGAACACCCTCACAGACAGAAATTATAAAGAATGGTTTGCAATTAAAGGACAGTACTCAATCTTCAGGCACTGAGTTCAATTTCTAACTCTTCCAGATACTCCCTGTGTTATGCTCCATTGCTATAAGACAGAGAAAAACTTCCTCTCTGAACTTTCCTGGGAAAGGAGCCACCTTACCCCAAGTCTTGCACAGCAGCAAAATCCCTGTTCAAATCTGGCCTTTAGACATCATCACAAAATGAGCCATAAATACATCTGCTGCCTCGAATAACAGGACACATTTCAAAAACCAGCAGCTCTTTACAGCAGAAAAACAGAGAGGGAGACTGAAGTAAACAAATCCAATCTTCAATGCAAAGTTCAGCAGATTGGACATTTCTAATCTGACAAAAATAACCCTGTGGTGCTGCAGTGCACAGAAATCTGTGGCAGCTGTTGAGAGCGTCATTGAAGAGGGGCACGGGGAAGGAAACTCCTGTTGTATTATGAATCAAAATGTGTCTCAGGAGCTTTCATTCAGCATTCCTGAGCAGAGATCTCCATAGCAGTCAGCAAAAGCTGGATTCCCCTCCTCCCCTCTGGTTTTATCAGCAACCCTGTCATGGTAGAGGAAGTAAGAAACTGAGGGTGTGGGTGTGGAAGGAAATCAAGAAGGAGTTTGAACTGGGATAGAGTTAGTTTTCCTTCTTAGTAGCTTGAACAGTGCTGTTTTGGATTTAGGATGAGAATAATGTTGAAAACACACTGATGTCCAAAACTGGCCAAAGGGATATTTCCCACCACAGAATATCATGCTCAGTATGTAAACTGGGGGAACTGGCAAGGAGCTGCCAATGACTGATGGCATATTCCAAGAAGTGATGGCTCCACACCTGCCCAAAGCACAGCAAGAGGGTGATCAGGAGAGAAGGAAAGCAGCTAGAAAAACCACCTGCTTTGATTCCCTGCCCTCACTGTGGCCTTGTGAGAGAAGCTGCCTGTCTGTGTGGGCTGGCAATGCACCAGCACTGCATGGTGCAGGAGAATCTGCTAGATCACACCTACATCTACCAGCTACCCTCTAACCAAGTGCTTTAATGTGGTTTTGGCTCCCTCGTACGACTTGTTCTGGACAAAAAGAGCAGGTCAGGTTAGACAAACCTGCTGCTGAATACTTATCTTGGCAGCTCTTTATTTCTTTATTTATTTTTAGTACCACAATGGGCCTTGGTGGGCACCACTGCCTTTTGGGCTCATCCAATAAGTACTTCTGTGTGCTGGACTGGTCCCATCTCAGCACCTCCTTCTGAGGGCCTTCAGTTCTGACTGCTGAGGTGAGTATTTTCAGCCAGCAGTTTCACTACATCAAACAATTATTATCACTCTGAGCGCTCTTTTCATTAGCCAAACATTTCTCTGCACTCTTTTAAGCTGAAACCACCACTTCTACTTAATAGAACAGCAATTAACTTGAAATACTTGGCTTTTTACTGCAATGCATCACTCTTTCCCAGTCTGATACGCTAATAAAAATTGTATGCTAACATAATGTATAAAATATCATCTCTGATTTTAAACTAAACCAAAATTTATCGGCTCCAGCAGTGCAATACTGATCTACCCAATGAATATTAATGTAATAACTTAGGTAGCAGACTCCTATGGTATCAGGGAACTAAATCAGAGTGGAGCAGACCGTACAATGCACTGAAGAAAATGTTGGTTTTTCTGTTTCAATAGAATTTCAATTCTTCTCAAACCTGAATGCAGCTCCAGACTGAAAAGTAAGCTTGAAATGATAAGGTATTTTTTTGCTACCTGTCAGCTCTCAAACCCTATAAAATATTCCACCGACCCCCCCAGTAAACAAACTAATCGGCAATCTTGCAAACAGCACCCAGTTCTTTCATTTCTTCTAAGGCATAATTAGCAATTACGGAATGCTGGCAGGACAAATTGCGTTCTCAGTTAAATCTCTACAACCCACCTCTCTCCTGCTTGTGTTCTTAATCCTTACCCACTTCCACTGAAAATTCAAATCTTTGCAATTATGACTGCAGGGATAATGGTACAACATTAGTGCAGTAAAAATGCCCATTTACCTCAACAGTGCTTAAACTCCAAGCCTTGCATTGGCATGGGTAAACATAAATTAACTGCAATGTTTAAATGCTTAAACCAATATTGAGCAACCACCACCCAAAACCAAGACAGCAAACAGCACTGCTAAACTCCATAAGGAGTTACACCCATCCATTTCATCTGAAAAAGGAAGCTGATGCAATGCAAGATGACATGAGAAAGTGATGATTGATTTAGTTCCTCATGAATAACAAAGTAGTCTCTAACTCCACAAAGAAGGAGATAAGTACAGGAAGTAACTGAATCACTGAGACAAAAGTTACCAGCCAACAAAAAACCAAAAACATCTCCCCACCCCCCCGCAAAAAAATCATCTAAGTATGGTGGGACAGACAGAATTATCCAGGGAAAAAAACTAAATCTCAAACAGCTGTACAGCTCAGGTGTCTTTTCTGATTACAAGTAGTGCACTTTTTTTCTGTTCAAACTGGACAAGGACATGTTCTATCTTACCCACTTCTAAAACTTACTGTTATATATCCAATTCCAATGTTATTCATTATTCATTTATTTTGATAAATCATTTATTATGATTTGGAATTTCATCTTGCAAACAAGTTGTTATTGAAAATCTTTTGAGAAGTGTCTCTTGTGACCTTTGAGATGTCTCCTTAAAAGAAACATAATTCTGAAACACAATTGTGCAGCAGACCTTGCACATTGATGTCTCATTGAGTAAACTTAATTAAGGTCAAAGTCAACTGCTCTTTTGTTACATTGGTACTAGAAAAGAGCCCAGGAATAAGCCATTTCAGCTTGAAAAAGAAATACAACTAGTGAAATAGTGGATATTTGTGCTGCCGTTAATGCATTACAAAACACATCCACTCAAAATTTGACTTGAAAAGCTTTCACAACATTATTTATCTGTCCATCCTATTGATAAATTGTAGTTACCAATAAAATGTACTAGAAAACACATCCACTCAAGCTAAATATGTACAAGAGAAAGTTTAAAGTATCAAGATGTAAAAGTCATGAGAACAAAGAGGTGGCAATACTAGAGCAAGACAAACTGCCTGTCTCAGTCGACAAAGCTTCCAAAGAATGTGAGAGCAGGACAACCAGACTGAGGGAGATTTCTTCCCACATGTCAGCATCAGAGCTCCATCACACCCACTCGCTCTGAAGTGCTTTGGACACAAACAATTCTGTGGCATACATTAGTATCCCTATAGAAAAATCATGGCCAAAGTTTTATGCATGCATTGCTTCACCTTAACTTTAAAATACAGATTGTATCAAGATTGTGCCATTATGTGGGCTCTGAAGTAAAAAAGAGACAGGCTTACTTCCTATATTTCAATTTTATGACACTTTAACTGCACTGAATTAAAAAAATGGTGGCACTGTAGTGTAACTGGAAAAGCATTATGTTGAACCAGAGCAATTCCTCTGAACAACATGGTCATTTACAGCACTATCCCATTATAATACATATTTATAATAGAATGCCTGCCGAGTTAAATTAGTCATACTGCAAAGAGCCACCAGGGATATGGAAAGTAATAGTTTCTCATGACCTGTTACATGTGTACAAAAGCAAGTGACTGAAATGATGTAAATAGTAAGATGGTATCTTTAGCAGGCACTCCTCTGCCCTGGAGGGAGAGCGACGGGAACACCGTCTGTGCACTCACAGCTTCCCGGCGCTTCAATGAACACCCAAGGTGCAGGCACACATCCTCTCCAACGAGCAGGTCTGCTGGTTAAAAAGGCACCAGAGAAGGAGGATAAACACATTGCTCAGTCACTGGGGGTTAACACCAGGAAGGTCAAAGGCCAGCTACAGCTGAATTAGCCAGCCAGGCAAAGGGAAACAAGAAGGGCTTCTGCAAGAAATGCCAGCAGCAAGAGGAAGTTCAGGGGAAATGTAGGCCCGGAGATCACTGGAGCAGAATCACAATGTGGAATAACTTGCTTCCAGACCCCTGCATGGACCACTACAGTTTTAGAAAACTTGAGCAGTTGACAGTTTGTAAGTAATTGGTTAGGGACTCACCAGCAAAATTCACTGTATTTATTCAAACACCTGGTACTGGAGGGGATTCATCCAGGGGTGCCAAAAGAGTTGGCTGATGTGATTGTGTGGCCATTATGTGTGAGAAAATGCACACAATCAGATTAAGTCCCCAGAATTGGAAAAAGTCTGATATGCCTATTTTAAGAAAGGCAAGAAGGAGGAACAAGAGAACAACAGGTCGGGCAGCCTCATCTCAGTCCTTGTACAGGCAGGAAACATATTCCTGGGAGTTTACTTCCAGACACATGAAGGACAAGAAGGCAATTTGAAAGACTCAACACAGGCAGACCATGCTTCATTGAGCTGACTGCTTTGTGTAACCTGCTCTGGGGATGAGGAGGGAGAGGTGGATACAATATATCTCAGCTTATTACACTTTTTGACATTGTGACTCTCCCATATAGACTCGAGAGTTGAGGAAGTGAGGGCTAGAAGAACAGATTCCTAGGTCTGTTGAGAACTGGCTGGTTGGACTGACAGTCCTGAGGGAACTTTACAACTGCTCTCATAATCAGCAATGTACCACAATATCAGCAGCAGGCTGATAGTGTTCAGTATCTTCATCAACCACTTGAGTGATAAAACAGACCCCTCAGCAACTTTGTGGACAATCGTAAATTACTTTTTAGCTCAATCTCTCCCTAAGAGATCCAGCTGAGAATCCAATGAGGTCCCAATACTCCTTAAACTAAGGACTGGGACAACGGAAACTTCATCATGTTCAACTACAAGTTCGAAGTTTGGTTTCTGAGCAGACTAAATCCATACATCACTGAAACCTGGAAATCGACTGCTTGTGTAGCAGTCCTGCTGAAATGACCTGGAGGTCATGGTGCACTCCAGATAAATAGGAACCAACAGTGTGCCTTCTTCACAAATAATACAAACACCACACAGAAGGCGTGTGACCCACAATGAAAGGTTAAGGGAGCTGGGCTCTGTTAGTGTAGCAAAGGGAAGGTCAAGAGGCAATCTAACAGCAGCTTACAATGGTTTAAAGAGCTTCTGGAGTGCTGACAGACCCAAATTCACTTTGGTAGTAGCAGAAATACAACAAGTAGTAAACATCACAAACTACAGCTTCGATGCTTCAGGTTTGTCAAATGTGATTAACAAAATTCTAGGCAGCAGTGGAACAGGCTGTCCAGTGAGATGGTGCAATATTGATTCCTGGAGGTTTTCAAGACTGAGCTGGACAAAGACCAGGTACATCAGAGATAGGGCTGGAAATGGTTTTGATTCAAGACTTCCAAAGGCTGCTTCCATCCAACTTTTTTTATGATTTAATGAAAAGATTATTGCCCACTCTCACAGCCCTCCTGCCAGACCATAGAATCATTAAGGTTAGAAAAATCCACCAAGATGATCAAGTCCAACCTGAGATGCTTCAGCTCACAAAAGTGCATCAGGTAGGATTAAACAGAGACATGTTTTCCAGGCTGCATAAATTAACCAAGCTTGTTTTGGATGGAACAAGGTCAGGAAACATCTTAAATAAGCATATCTCTGGGAGGATCTGAGAAAATAGTTACTCGCAGCACTATAGCCATGATAAGAAATTGAGGATGGGCTGGAAAAAAAAAAGCTGCAACATGTTTCAGAGTTGGCAATAGCTGCTATGTAAGTAGCTGTACACTTCTTAGCTTCTGCCAGGATTGCTCTCTATACACCAGGAACTTCACACCTTCCTTACCTCCCCGCAGTGGCTCTACAAACAGTTGCAAGAAGTTTCATGTCTTGTCCTCTTTTTTTTCTGATTTTCAACCAAACAGGCAGGTCCAGCTCACTGACATACATTTCTAAAACAGTGAGACTCACCACATCTGGAGTTTAAAATTTATTACACTACATCCAAGAATAAATTCCAATCATGCTGACACTGTCCCAACATCTCAGCCAAAGGTATCCAATAAAAGCAGTTTAAAAGCTGATTAACACAATCCAATTAGCTAATTAGTTCAAGATCCAACGCATGTCAGTATACAGAGTGCAAAGCTAGTAAATGGTGTCCTGATAGTGGATAAAGATGTAAGAACTGTCAAAACTTTAGCTAATAGCTTCTGATGGTGTGACACTGGCAGAAATAAACCAGTGGCTGAAACTCTGTCAGAAGTCACAAAGAATAAATCACAGACAACACATTGATGTTGTGTTCAGTATATTCTTTCCAGAGATGACAAAATCAACACTACCTTTTGCCTGAATCTGCCAATGAAAGGATGGGTCAGACTGGCATGTCATTTATATTTTAAAACAGGTTCATCTGATCTACTTTCTAACACACTTTAGATACATCTGTGCATTGAGATACCCGGACACAAACCCACTAGTTACTGGTAAGCTGATAACCAAACTGGTTTGGTTCCTCTGTCAGACTGTCCAAAGTGATCACTCTGTCCTATGTCTGGACAGAGTAAGCACATAAAAATATTTCTAGGGCTTTGTCTCAGCCTAGACACCTTGAAGTTATGCATCCAGGTCTCAGCTAATAATTTAGGCTACTTTAAGTACCAGTCTAAAGAAAAGCTTCCAGGTGTGTTTGAATCCTGTGCAAGATGGATGGAATAAACCCCTCTTCCACTCCCTTCTCCCACCAAGGGAGCTACATCTCTCCACTTCTGCAGTGGGGAAGAAGCCATTTCAGAACATTCTGACAAGTGGTCCATAATGGGGGAAGTTTTGAGAGGACTTTCATCTCTACCTCTACAGCACAGAATCTGTTTATGTGACTGTGTGCTCAAAGAGTAGATAGAAGATAAAGACTAGATAAAAATACTGTTTAACTAAATTTTTCAGCCTCTTGGAAGCGTGATTTTGAAGCCAAGAATTTATCATCCAGGGTTATGAAAGGATCCTGAACATGTTCATGCATAAAGGAGATGCAGAATGCATATATGCATATGCACGACCTTATCTATGTTGCTCAGAGCAAGGTTGCACTTTCAGTTCTCTAAAACTGAAATGCTGTTCCCCATGTGAATTAAGAGAATGCTGATAGAGAAAAGACCTCATGGGATCAGTTTCAAACTGATTTCAAAGGAGTGCAAAATTTGCCCTTCAAGAGTTTTAATTTATGTGAAACCACCACTGGAAAATTAATTTCCAACCCACAACATAAAATTTTGCTAGATATTTTGCTGTTGCTAGGCATCAAACTTCCTATTAACATTAGAACCTCTAAAAAAATGCCAAAGGAACTGAATATATCTAATGTAAAGGAGACCCCCAAACACCTCCAGCAGCTCAGACTCACAATCTGCCTTTTACAAATTAGATGTTGGCTGTCGTGTAGCTCTGCTTAAAAATTATCTGCATCTGTACTTATTTCACCTAAGAATTCTTTCAACCAAATTTAAAACAAAGGTAGGAAATGGGAAGAGAATTGTAAATAATTAAAATTATTTCTTTTGACAGAGAGACAGGAAATCACTGTTTTAGTTTCTAAATCCTGAGTTTAAGGAGTTCCCTTCATGAGGAACATTCACTCATTTTTTTTTAGTGGGCACATGCTTCAACAAAGACAATAGAAAAAGGTGACAGTAAATGGCAATTATCAAGTCTGATATCAGAACATGTTTTTTCATCAAATGAACAGTGACAATAATTAAGTTTTACTTTTTCCTCTCATGTACAACTCATTTTCTTGAAGATGCTCTCCATTCCTAGGTCTGCAGAAGGTCAGGCTACCCTCACAAAGATGGCTCTAGAAACTGGAACTGTCACACAGCCCATCAGAACCCATAAAGTCATTATCAAATGTTGGCCTTTCCCTAGACTGAACGCTTGGGACTGGATTTATGCCACAGTTTTCATTTTATTTTCCAAGAGGAATGTTTCAGTGAAATAAAATTCACCTCCCTGTAGCTTATTCTACAGGCCAGAGAGGAAAATAAAAGGAAATGCATAATTCTCCTAAAATGCCATTCAGCACTCAGAGCCCCACTAATGGGAAGGAAATAGAAGATTATTCTAATTCATGACCCAAACTTAGCTTTAAATGACTAGGATGGCAAAAATAAGAAAAAATTACTAGCTGCTTCACTTGACACATAACACAGTACAACTTTGGAACAAGAAAAAAATACAGAAAATAAAAAACTAGAGCACTGCACCTCATTTGGAATCAAATACCGTGTATTACTGGCAGCTTTCTTCTTCCAGACCCATCTAACATTTCTTGCTATGTCCTTCCTATTAATAACAGTCTTCTAGTCCTTTTCGTAGAGATGAGTGTGCAAGGGGCAGAGGTCAAGACGCAGAGTAGATACCATTAAAAGTCTGACAAGGTACAGAATATATAAGACCATGAATTGCTCCTGCAACTGGTCATTTTCAGATCTGAGTATGGTTAAAATTGAGAGTATTTAGCACTTACCAAAACCAAAGCTGAATACAAAAATATAGCACTGCATTTAATTACAACACTCAGATCAGGTATTTTGTACTTCAAGTATGTCCCTCTCCTAGGGGCATCAGCTGTATTCCCTCAATTGACCTATCTTTAAAGAAATGAACAGGCCATATAGCTAAGCAAAAAATCCCCTCATAACAATAACCAAAAAAAAAAAAATTCTATTTTAAAAATCATTATGGCGCTGCACTGCTACCGAGACATCTTCCCCATTCCTAAAATTAGTGCAGTAAATATTACACCTTAAATTCCTATAATCTTTCCTGAAAGCCTCCTTCAGAAGAAAATGAATTCAGAATAAAGACTGACATTTAAAAAAGTTTTTGCATTTGCTCTAACAACAATCAGTATTATTTCTGTAGCCATTTAACCCTAAAACAGTATTTGAAACATTTTTGTCTAACTCTTTGGAAAAGCCCATCTCCCTCCTGCTTTTCCTTCTCCAATCCTGAGATAATCCTAAAGCCATAAACTTTTAGAAAAATAGCATCACACACTTTGCTCTGCATCCACATGGACACTCATTCAATTCATTCGTTTTAAGAAAAGCAAATAATTATTGTGAATTGCCAATAAAACTGTATTTTAACCCTTCCTCCCTTGGCTTTTCACCACTGCTCGCCTACCACTGTTTTCAGTATAATGTGTGTACTAATTAGTAATGCTGCTTTACAAATAAAAGTGTTGTGAGATGATAAGAGCTTCAAAAGACAAACATAAAACGTAAGACTGAGACAGGTTTGTGGCTAATTCTCATCATGAGTTTAACCATTGCATTACCTGGCACACAAATAGGTCGGTGTGTGGAACTGGCACCATAACTGTAATGGCTTCTTGTGGCTAAGTTGCTACCTAACTGCCTTCAGTCAAAGTGATCTGGTCATTTTATTAAGTTTCAGAGGACACCAGGCCTGAGCCTATGTAATGTCCAATATATCACATCATTATTTTTCATACAATTTTATGGAAATGCACCTTTTTGAGAAGTGTTCAGTTTTGACTGCAAGAAACCAAGGGATAGACCCTGCACCCTCTCCTCACTCATTCATTTTTTCTCACATTTAATCGAGCACCTGATTTCTACTTTATCTTGTTTCTGTTTATGACTATGACTCATTTTCCACTGAATTAAAAAAGCCTTTAGCACTCCATATCTCCTCTGTGGAGGAATTTGTACGCTGTAATCTCGCTCTCCCTCAAATTCCTTTATGACAAAATAAACTTGATGTCTTTTTTACATTTATTGTGTAAGAGTCATTCATTACTCAGACCCTATCTCTGCTGTCCCTCTTGTTTGCTGTTACCTTTTACAACTTCCTTTTTGAAGGAGATGAGGACTGACTCAGTACTCCAGAACCAGCTGTATCAGTGACATGCATACTGGAAGTCATTGGTCTATTCCTGATAGTTACTGCCCTAGTTACATGTTCCCAAAGTTTATAAGCTCATTTTCTAAAAGCCTCTCTCGAGTTGTGTTTTCACTATCAGTCCTCAAAAAAATACCGGTTTGCTGGGACACTGTAGCCCCATTCTGACACAGTCAATCAGAGATCACCCTTCAAAGCAGGAACTACTTCAGAGGTTTTTTTGGGTTGGTTCAGATAAATACCCGGTTCTGCACAATTGCCTTGTCCTCGTTATATACATCCACTAAAGACATCAGCAGCAATTTTGTGTGCTTCAAGATTATTGATCAAAGCTTCATTCCTCTACGACCCAAAGAGCCACAAACCCAATTCAGTCTTTATTCCCCATAAGTACTTTCTGGTAAATGTCACATTACTTTTCAAACCTATTTGGATCACCACACTATCATCTGTTCCACATTGAAATTATGCTGAAAAAAATCTGCAGAAAATCAGCAAGGAAGCACAAGTAGGGCCAATCCCATTTCATTCCAGCTCTTTTCATCACTCAGGCATTTCGAAAAGACCACAAAAAAAAAGCAAGGCTCATCAACACTCACCAAGTGACTCAACTGTCACAGAACATAAAGCAAAACCAGGGAGAAAGAGAAATGCAACTGCGATACACTGAAACAACAGCAAAAACTGCCAGTGCCACAACTTTCACGACAGATTAACTGTGAAGTTTTACTGCAGCTAAAAGCATGTTGTATGGGCAGACTGTCCTGATTCATCTTAGTATTCTGTAACCTTGCAAATGAGTATTTTGCAAATCCTTATGGTAAGAAAACCACACAGAATGCATCACTCATATTATCCAACACAGGCATTAAGAAACTTTTCTAATCCATTATGTAGCATAGCAAATTACCAAAGAAGTGGCAAAATTTAAAAGCCCATCAACAAATACATGACTGATAGAAAGAATAACTCTTCACCTTACTCCTTAGCTGGTAAGAGTTAACTAGGAGTTAGTCAAGGGATTCACTGCATCTTAAGGACTAGAGATTTTTTAAAAGCTTCGGCAATCCAATAAAATTTTAGACTTCAAACATCTCAAATTTTTCTTTCCCATCTTAGTAGTATCTTAAGGCCAAAAGTGTTTTACATTTCTTAAGGCTCACATTGTATCAGCTGCATTCTCAAAAACAAGGGTTAAAATTTGTGACTTACCAGTGTGGGGAAGGCCACAGAAGGGATTTACTAGTTTGGTTTGTTAAATCTAAGAGCAAAGCTTAACTGCACAGCTAGCAGTCAAGGAAAGATGAGAGGAGGAAGAAATATGACAGGGAAGAGAGTACAGGGGACTGCTTTGAGGCAAGGGAGCACTGAAGACCAAATAAACTACAGCTGCAGATACTGGGGGGAAGCACAAGGAGGAGATGAATGTTACAAACCCACAACAAACCAGGTTTCATTGCAGCTCTGCTCATGGAAGAACTTGTTCTTGATCATGATGATTGCCCAACTGAGGAAGTATTATATTCATTCTCTCTGGTGCCAGGCATAACTGTACATCTAGCCAAAGACTCCATTCATTGTCCTTTTATTCCTGCAATTGTGAATCATCTCCGCCTTTGCATATTCATGCCTAAGCCTGCAATTAACCTGCCAGCCATGTTACTCACAGATAGAAATTGCCAGGTTCCCTTCTTACTATTTATTCATTTTTGTTTGGGCAGTGAAGATAGGGTAAACACGTATAAACTTACATGGTATTCTATATACTCTCTAGCCTATACCTGATTATTAAGAGCAAATGATCTTATCACACTTGGATACAAAGCCAACATCCTATGAGAGAACAGCATATCTGAATCAGATACTAAAAGGCATTTAAGACTGTCTTAAACTTTGGAACCAAATGAAAGGAAAAACAACATGCAAATCTTTTACCAAATAGTCTATGCTATAAAGAATGAGTGTTTACCAAGCAAAATACATGTAAATACTTGTGTTTAGGTATCAAGTGTTAAAAATGAAATTTTCTGCAAGTTCTGTGTCCCTATCAGCATCGACACAATGCCAACAGCTCATACTTGGCAAATACTAAGAATTTGGCAGTGCAAATTAGAGTTTAGCTGGGGCATTGGTCCTGTTTTCAAGAGATTCTGAGTCCTAACTTTTCATCTTTAGAAACTTTCAACCAGATGTTCTTGGAGTACCAGGCTGCTCACCTAAAATTTGGATAGACTAATCATGAGTTGTTACTGAAGTCACTGCTTTATGTCACATTTTCATCTCCTTTTTGTGAAGTGAAAACCTCCATATATCTATTCAGTGCTTAGCACTGAGGTTGCATGCCCATGACCTTAAAAGTTCAATTGCTTAGTTATTCTGAATACTCATGCAACAGAGTCCCTGGAGGCTTGCCAACTGCCTCACCTGGGATGCTCCACACCACCAAAGTATACTTACAGTCTTCAAAACGTATGCTCTGTTTGATTTGGATTCTCTTCAACCTTGTATTTCAGTCATTCTGAATTACTGGGGACACTGTGTTGCAGTGAGGTGACTTGAAAGGTACAGCTAAGGTAACAACATGCTTTTACACTATCAATGAACATTTTGACTACAACCCCAACAACATTCCCACAAATCTTATTGCTATACAGAGTTGAAAGAACCTGAATGCCTGTGTTACATGCAGACTAACATTGTGATGTGCAGACTGAAAACAAAGAACAGCTTCAAACAACCACACTGCCGGAGGTAAAAAAGGCAGAGGGAGGCTCCTCTTGCACCGAAGCAGCTTTGAAGCTAGCAGCATTAGAGGCAGGTCTAGACTAGCATCAAGCCCATAAAGTAAATAAAAAACATGTAGGTAAAACTTGGGATTATCAGCCTTACAGTGTCTCTTAAAAGAATTATTTCACTGTTGATACTCTCCATGGCTTTTGGAATCATACCTCCTATTAAAAATTCTCATGTGTAACATAGGCAAAAAAAATTAGGAAGTAATATGTATATATGTATGTATGTATGTATGTATGTATGTATGTATATATATAAATTAATAGCTCTGGGTTGGTTATTTCACAACACTTTACACATCTGATTTCTCTAAGTCATCTAGTCATGTTTTGCTTCCTTATAGTGGATATTAGAACAAATTATAGACTTAAAAGTAAGTGATGGTTGGGACATGGGATTGAAGTCAACCTATTACTAAAAGTGTTGTTCTGGCTGCATTGCAAAGAGGGTGGGAAACAAAAACTTCAGCTCTCCAGTTAACACCATGCGAAGGGGTAAACCAGAATTAGAATGAACTAGTTTTAGTGTATTATTATAATATAGATTATGCAGATTTTAAATTTTAATCTGCAAATGAAGCATTTATTTCCATTTCTCGTGTCCAATAAGGAAAATTACTTAGGAGTACTTGGGATTTGTCATGATCTTGGCCTCTTGTCCAAGAGACCATGGTAGTTATACTATTGTGGCTTTTCATACTACCCAAAAATAGTAAGCAGATTCCTCAGTAAATCCCCCCTGAACACAGGATGAAGCCATGCCAAACTGTTCTGAGCTAGGTTATTGAATCTGGAATGCTTGATTAAGCTGAGGCTTCTGCTCAGAGATGGGAAACCACCGATTTCTTTCTGCTCAGTTTTTAAGTACAACAGTATATATGAAGTGTATTTTAAGCAACTTGTACAGCATGAAATATGCAATGAATTCCAAATTATTTTTAAAAAGTTCAAAATTGTCATTTTAAGTTTACATTACCAGCCTCTCCCTGACGAAAATTTTGTAAATATTGAAGTTGATTATACCAGGCTCCTTCCTTAAGGCATTCGTCTGAACTTATGGAATAAATACATTTAACATAAAAATCACTTTCCACAGCATGCAAATGTATGTTAGTGTATAAAACATTCAGGTCTTCTTTCATTAAAAGGCAGATAGAGACTAATACACCCAGTTCTAACAGGTTGTCTGAAGACAATCTTCAGAAAGGACCTTTCTATTTTGAAATGCAACACTCCTTGTCTCTGAAACTCTGTCTGCTTTACACCTTTTGCCACTTCCCAGTGTTACCCACCACTCTATTAATTATGGTCAAAAAGCTGCAGGCACTTTCTGTTTCTTCCCTTGTCCAAGCTAAGTTCATACAGTGCAACTTCTTCACATCTCTAGGGTTGTCTCCTAGAACAAGACATTAATTGTTCTTCACATCCCACCAGCTCTTGTCTGGATTGCTGATCTTGTCCTCTACAGGTCAGCAATGTTGTCTGTAGGTCTAACCAGACCATATGAGGGAAGGCTACATAAACATAATGAGTTCTGAAGTGCCCTGGGGTCTCCAACGCCCTGGATGGACAATCCTAACAACTTCTCTTGGACTTCTGTCCTCTAACAGTATTTAAACTTGCTATTGGATAAATGTTCTCAGAAATCACTGTATTTTTTCATACATGAAGTTACCTAGTTACATCAAGCCCAACTAACATCCTTCCCAAGAGTAAATTTGCCAAGAAACCAGAAGTCCAAAACCTTAATATCATTTATGTGACCTAGACAGCTTGCCTTAGCCAGCAGCAGGCTAACCTCATTCTAATTCTGAGAATGCCAATGATGACTGCAGCTTTCCACAGATCTTCAGTATTTTCTCTCAGTGGAGATCTGATTCAATGTTTTATGTACTTGGCCTGTAATAAGATCTGTGCAGAATGGTGCTGATGTATATTCCTTCCACTCCCAAACCTCCTACTGCCACTCACAGTAACTCCTGGAGTACAGGCAACACAGGAGCCATTTCTAAACAGTATCTTAACACACGAAATCATATTTTCCATGGGGAAATAATATACAGCTTGTGCATGTGAGGAGAAATCTCAAAATATTCCTTGGTTTCAGTCTCATTTTTAAAAAGCCTGAAGCATTTGGTAAATAAGCTCTTTCCTCAGCTGCAGAATTATGATTCTGAAGCCACATTGTACATGCCCAGATGGTTTTGCTGAGCAGAAGGCAAATGGGAACCAGAAATTGCATGAAAAGAATATCTTTAAAAATGGCGGTTTAACATCCTTAAGTTTGACCATCACATCTGGCAACAGAAGTTTTCTATACTACAAATACTACACAGGACATAGACTGAGTAAGATTTTCTGAAGTGGTAAATGGCAGCTTGTGGGATGAGTTCCCCCGTCCCAGCTCAAACTTTATGGGCAGTATGGCAATAAAACACCAGACTATAACCATGGCTAGTCAAGAAAAGAGACATGCATGTAAAGATATTTATAAACAAAGCTGGAACTCCACACCTCCCAAGTTCTGTTTTTCTGTGAAACATCTAATCATTACCCATTTACAAAACAGGATATGAACAGCTTAAGAGGGGAGTGAAAGCGTGCAGGGCTGCACATGATCATTTCCTGTCGGGCTTCACCAGCTTCTTCTGTGACCCGTGCTAATCAAGAATCAGAGATAGGAAATGCCTTTCAGAAGTGTTCCACTACAGAGAATTCAAAGCAGACTTTTAACAACAAAACCCATGGCAAAGGTATTTATCCTGGATTCCAATATTTTGTGGGGGTCCTCAATATCACTAAAAATTTATGCTTTTGCACTACACGAGATTTCTAATTTTATAGAATTTCTATGCTTGTCGAAGTCTTCATAAAAATTATGAATTTTGAACACTTGGCTCCTCCAGATGTAGAAAAGATTTTCATCTGACAGTTAAATTTCAGTAAACTGAATATGCTTCTGAAGATTCTTTTCATTATGGGGATTTTCCCCTCAGAATTTAATCTGTAATTTGCATTGGACAATTACTACTCTATGTACTATTACTACTATATTGTCTTCCTAAACTAGTAGGAGATACATACATGGGGCAAACATTCTAATCCATGCTTTCAAATTTGATTTGAAAGCTTTCTTTCTTTTTACCAAGAAAGAAAAAGCAAATCTCTCAGGAAGTGCCAAGGTATTCCGTGCAGCTCTTTTTCTCTTGGACAAGATGCTATTTTCTTTTTTATTTTTTAATTTCTTTTTCAATTCCATCTGTGTTATAAGAAACTTCAGAACATAAACCAAAACACCAGCACTTTTTTTTTATCAACAGTCTTGCAAAACAAAGATGACTAATGTATGAAAGGCTCAGTTTCCCAGTTATTCCCTTCACTGCAGGTGCTACCTTCAAAACCTGTCACTAAATTCTACCAATGCTGTATTGGTCAATGCACTGAAGAAATCCAAACAGGTAATTCAGCTTCCAAGCACCTACTCTGACTCAATCTGGTACCCCTCTGATAGTGCTACTTCAACCCCAACCCTCAGATTTTACATGTATACAGCCTAGTGTTCCAACAGCTGCTCATGTGAACAATACAATTAGTGGATTTGCATATTACAAATACTGTTTTTCCAGAATAACTCCTCTTCTGTCTTCCTGACAGCAAACAATGAACTCTACCCCACATTACCGAGTACTCACCTTCACTCATTAACTTTCATTATGCATTAGAGCAGGCCCACTGCAACTCTCTCTTGCAGCATGTTCCCTAAAAAATCAGAACAGGGCACAAGCAGACACATACAACTTTCAGCTAAAGTACTTGTAGATTTTAAAGGCAAAGTAAAATGCTGAAGACCTCTCTACAGAAAAAGCCAGGATCGACTTGGTATGCTTTGAAAGTACACACCAGCTTCCTACCTATGATAAGTTTCTTCCATCAATTTGTTTACTCTTTTCTGCTATTATCCAAGCATTCAAAATTCCCATTCTTGCCCTCCTATTTGCTCCCTTTTTCTATACTCTCTCTATTTGCTTTTTCTTCTACAAAGAGTTATTTATATCCATTCATGAGTAATTTTTTTCGTTTTCCTAACATTCAAACTCATATGTTCATCTTTTACCTTTCCATACTCCTAGGTCTGGACCAACTTTTTCCCTTAAATTCTCCTAAGAGCTGGTGAGTATATTGGCTCAATGCTGCTGCTGGAAAGAAGCTAAGGGAAATTAAGGAACAAAATTACTTAAGTTTGAGCATTCCCAAAAATGCTGTGCTTGTTAACATCCAAGTAATGTAAAGGTAAATGCACAAGATCCTTAGTTGCATAAACAGCAGGAAGAATGCATGAACATTAACATATAAAACAGGTATCCATGAACTGCTACAGTTCACAGTATCACTTATCACCTGAAATTACAATCAGAAGTATGAAAAAAAACCTGGGACACGATGAAAGACTTCACAAAATTCAGTGAATTCCACCTGGAAAGTGGGCCATAGTTCCGTAACTTTTCTGCACCCTCAGTGTTTCTTCTGCTCAATTAATTACATTCCAAACCCCAAATTTTGGCTAACCCATTTGCATACTCTTTGTACTTCAAAGGCTGACTTGCTTATTAGCATAGCCTAGTTCCTGTTACTTGTATAAATAACTATGAACAGGAGTCACATTGATCTAGCTGCACTTAATTTCTATTGTCTGTACTGGGAATTCCTCAGCATCAAGCTCATGGAAATTTTTGTTTAGTTTGGCCTAATCAATTTTTGATTATGTGTTTCTACAGGGAAAAAAGTCTCTCATTAATAGGAGAAATTAATTTTCTTAGGGAAGTTACAGATGTTTGTGGGCTCAGTGGTAAGTAGTAAAAAGTTGATGTCAAAACAAATGAACTGATACAAGGAATATATACAAAGTATTAAACACAACGACTAGAAGACAGAATTTGATCTGATTTTCAAATACTTTTGAAGAAAGACTTCATAGACTTAATGGAGTTTTCTCTAAAAAGAGCTTGATTTTAACAGAGTTCACTTCATACATTTGAAGAAGTATTAAGAAGTTTACTTCATTTCAGAAGAATTTTTTTTCAAGTAGAATAAAACTGTTAAAGTATAATCTATGGTACACAGGTATATCTATAGTATACAGGCTTGCTCAGTTCTAACCCATGGCAATATCTAGGGCCCCATAGCTAAAGTTCAGGTAAGTATTATGGCCACTGAGAAGTTGCTGAATCAGACTTTTTTAAATGTTTTAAAAAAAACACAGTGAGGATTTCATCAGGATTTTTCCTCCTCAAGCTATTCCTTGCTTGACAAGGAATGTTTCCTCTGAGAAACTGAAGTTGTGTTTTATTATTGAAAGAGCATGTACTAAAAGTTTTATGATGGCCTCACCACATCCTGACACTTACCACAATAGCACTTTAAAAGGAAATTTAACATCCCCCTGCAGGAAGACCAAAACACCTCATTCTGGCTGGCAACACAGAAAAGAAGGTAGAACACTTTCTCTTGGAGTGTGCAGGATAAAATTAATTTCCTAGGGTTTTGTTTTTTCTCTCTTACAATGCATTTACATACATTTCTAGAATCTTTTTCTTTTCTTCTTCAATTTTTTTCTAGAACCTCTCTGGAAATGTCACCCAGTTGAGGCTTACTCAGAGCCATTGTTCAATGAGTTTGTAGACACTGCCTTTCTTTAACAGAAGAGCAGGAAGGATATTGGAAAGATGTGGCAGGACCGATGCCATCTGCAATGGCTTCCTCAACATTCCCATTCCCTCAGTGTATTCTGACCAGCTGTGGCCCCAGAAAGTCCATTTCAATGAGGGTGATCCACTCAACAAATCAGGGCATGTTCTCTCTTTGGTAATGTAGCAGACAAAGTCTGGGCAAAGCTTGGTGTTTTGAAAAGTGTGCTTTCAACTTTCTTCTAGCCAGAAAACAATGGACAATTATTCATTAATTTTAATACCTTATAACCTAGTTTGTATAAACCATAGATCCCATGTCAAAACAAGAACAAGGAGGAAGTTCCAGTTTCTTCACAGCTTCTACTGAGCATGCAGTCACCATCAGCATCGTTATGGAAATGACGCATCCTTTTGACAAGCATCTCTTTGAACTGAACTCCAAACTCAAGATGAGTAATGGCAACATGCCCAATGTCTTTGTGTGCAAAGCCAGTAAATGAGCCTGTCATCCCTGCATTTTCTTCCATGCCATAGTCCCCTGTGCCCTGGCTTAAAAGTGATTTACTACTCAGCATTTGAGAAGAACACATCAAGGAGGAAAAAGGAGTAAACTTCAAGTGTTCAGAAATTAGCATATACACTGCCCAGATGGCATCACCTTTTCGGCTAATCCAACTGTGGGTTTTGAGAGGAAAAAAGCCTTGTCCAACATATAATTCCCAAAGTTTTTAATCATTACATGAATTTTTATATGCCAAATACTGTCTTCAGCATATATATGTTCTTGGTGCTCTAGGGGGAGAAATGGAAAATGCTACTTAAAAGACAACAAAAGACTGAAGACCCAAATACAAGAAATAGCAGAAGTACTGATGGATGTAACTTATTTTTTCAGTTTGTGTTTTGTAATATATCTATTATTTTTTATTTTTTTATTATTTTTTTTCAATCTTTTTTCTTATGGAAGGGCAAGACTGATTTCAGAAAACAAAAGTGTGCAGTTTTTGACTTGACATTATTTTGGAAACTTGCAAAAATATACTGAGGGGATGGATTGTTTGTTCTTTGACTGGCTTGCCGCTAACAGCAACATATGCAAACAGAGCACAACGTCAAATCATTCTTAAGATACGGGAATTCTTGTCATATTAATATTTCCTACATTATAATTTAGTCATCACTGCCTGTTAGTCAACTTCTAATTTATTAAGTATATGTTTACAAAAAGATTAATTCCATGAAAAAAATCCCATCAAAATGTTAATCTGTCAAAACAAGTAACATAGAAATAGCTGATATAGCTATCATAATCTCATCAGAACTGCCAGGGGGAAGATTGCTTTCAGCTGCATTTTGGAGAGAAACACACTCCAGTCTTTACTATTATTCTGCCAGATGCTCAGGTTTCTTTTAACGCAGTTAAGTGGAATAAATTTCTCAAAATACAGTTTTATATATGCTGAACTAAACATTCCAGAAAACACTGCATTTTCTAAGAAGTTCAGACTTGGCTTTTTCCCCCTCAAACAAAAAATGCCAAGTCAGGTTTTTTTAAAAAATATATTTCATATAAAATAAAGAGAACATTGAACTTGTA
Organism: Phainopepla nitens; assembly: GCA_013400175.1. Lineage (NCBI taxonomy): Eukaryota > Metazoa > Chordata > Aves > Passeriformes > Bombycillidae > Phainopepla > Phainopepla nitens. Next base: position 168,118 of record VXBQ01009062.1, on the reverse strand, counting down.
AACTGAGATTTTAACTTTTTCAAATCCCTTTGTCTTGGAATAACCTATTTACACACCTGAGTTAACAAAGCTGAATTTAGATTTTTAATTTCTCCTGCAGTTTCAACACTCCTTTCCTTCAAAAAATTGATCACAACATCAAAACGTTTGTTTGCCCCGTAAACAGTAAAGCAGGTGCATTGCTCACACCCCTCACAGATTTTGCAAATTAGGTAAAATGCTGTTTTGGTAAAGATTTGCACAGCCTTCACTGAAATGTATGTGAAAAAATAGTACTCTTTATACTGTTTATTTGTATTGATGTTGAAAGGATACCAGGCACTTAAGAAAAATTCCACGAGGTCAGACCCTACTGTCAGCACCCAGCCTGGACAGAAGGTTGGGTGCTGCCTGTTCCAGGCTCCTCCACTACCTCTGCTGCACACCAAGGTCCTGGCAATCCTTCCAGTCCCTGCTGCCCTTTGTCATAGATGTTTGGCTAAATATACCCACAGGCATTTATCCACCTTTCAAACACTTCCTCTTCAGATCAGTGCTTCACTGCACACAAGGAAATGTTTCCAGTTACATCCTGCCCCTCTGTGAACTTGACTAGCCTTTACCACTCCAAGCCCCTTCCAACCTAAAAAGAAACAATAGGAGCAAGTTCCCTTTCTCTAAGCATCCATTTGCCTAAGGTTTAAGTAATAATCTACCTTATTCCTTAAACCCAAATGCAAAATTCGAATTAGACAGAATTATTTGATGGCTACATTTCACCTACATAACCTGTGTACTACGCTTGCTTGCTCTATGTTTAGGTCTGCCTGCTTTTTGTGTTAAAGATAATTCCCACCACAAGTAGGTTCTTACCAACTTTTCTGAAACAATTCTTTATGTAAACTGTGAAGCATGACTTTTAGAGCCCCACTCGCTCCAGATCTACAGACCATAGTTCATTTATCCTGCTTCAGGTGAGGCCTTTATTTCAGATCTCCCACTCCTTACTTTCTTCTGGGCTTCCACCATTTCACAGGCAGCGCCTCCCAATGAACCTTTTCTTTGAGATTCTCATTATCCCTAGTAGCTGCCTGTTGTTGCTCTGAATGACAACAACTTGCCTTCTTCGTGCAAGCCTGGACCCTCTCTTGCTGTATAAATCTCATGTTTGTCACCAGTTGTTGACAAACACAACAGTATGTCACAACAGTTTACAGCAAGGCCAGCCAAGCTTTAACCCTACTGTACAAAATGTCAGGCCAGAATGTGGGTCCACAAGACCAGGTGGGATCCCAACCCGCAGAAACAGGGTTTCAGTGGATGTCTCAACTCCAGAAAAGCAGTGCTACTTCCATCTGGAATCTGTGCTTCAAGGCTGGAAGGCAGGAAAAGAGACCAAAGCAGGTAAGGTCGGGAGCTGCTCAGTTAGAAGATATCTCAGCACTAATAAAATGTCATGAAAACTGCAAGTATTGCCTTAGAAGTTTTCAAAGATATTCCCCTACAGCTCTGTTTATAAAAGTGACACATCAGACATGAAAGAGACTTGCTCGCATTACAGAATACATTGCATCATGCTAAAATAACCCCAGTGCAATTGGAAAATTTCTTCATGGAGAATGACCCAATTATAGGAAAGAAATTTTAACACTAGCTTTCCCTCCTATGCCCAAATGCTGATTATGCTTATATAGCTGAAAGACAAATTAACAGATAAATTCAAAGATGTGTAAATTTCACACTCCAACAAACATTCAGCAACTGAAATGGCGTCAACCAAACAGCTTTTTATGTTCTTCACTTTGAATTTTTGATTGTTAGAGTACATGCAAATTGTTGCACATATGGCTACATAATAAGCTTATCTCCACAAAAATGTTGTCCTCCTAACTTGAGCCTTTCCTCTTTGGCAAGATTTGATGAATAGTTTTGAAATGAGACATGGCATTCCATGGCAGTACTCTGTTTGCAAAAAAAGCGAACAGAACTCAGTCCCTCTTGAACAAGCCTTCCCATCCTACATCCTGCTGCACCATCCCAGCTGACCCAATAACCTCAGAGTGTGGGACTGGTATAGATTAGATGTTGAGTCTAAGTACTCAAAAAATGTCACTTTTCAATCACCCATCATGCAGCGTCATCCACCAGGGCCTCTTGGCAGCAGGCAGAAAAAGCCTTGTCTAGAGTCCATTTCACACCAGATGAAACCCAATCCCCAAAAACCTTGAAGGATTCACATCTTCCTAAGGACAAGCTCTGCTAAACTGCTCTGAAGGTGTTTGATCTTGCTACTTTAAAATAATGGAAAAATGTAGATATTTTTGTGGTCCTAGGCAAGACAATACTGGCTTTTAATACTCAAATGATTGCTAGCCAGCTAACAGGATGTATTTCATTGAGAAATGTGAATTTTGGATCCTTTTATCTTAGGTTTCTGTTCAATCCTTGCACTCAGACTTGTTAAAGGCACAGATGGTTCTGGGACTGCTGTTCTTCCCCTACAACATTTCTACTGAAGATACATGCAATGCCTCTAAGCCAAAAACTCCAGCAAAAAGAACCAGGTTGGGGTTCAGCTATGGATGACTTCTGGAGTGGAAAAGAAAGCATTTTAGAAACATACAAATACTTAATCATACAAACACATATATTGAGTAATAGTACCAAGAAGTAGATTTAATCCTGAAGTCCTTAAGATGCCAGAGCTCAATGAAGCTGAATGCTATGATCCCAATTAGTAAAAATACTTATGCAGAAGCTTTGTTTTAAGCACCAGTGTAATCCAATGAAGTTTATGAAAAGCATGTTGCCTCAAACAAGCAAAACTTGTGTTGAATACAATGGGAGTTCTGTTTATGCAAGGTAGAAAGGCTGCCTTGAATAAAAATCCAGTATGTGAGAGAGTAATACTGGGGCTGAATGACTAATCTCTCTTACATAAACCTTATTTCCCTGTTCAGAAAATTCTGTCCCACCTTTTAAGGTGTTTTTAGTCTGATGGATATAATAAACTTAGTACTCCGTTCATAAGGTTTCAGGACATGAGATGTGGAGCATTTAATTCTATTATGGTTTTATCAAAAGAAGTTCCTTTCATTCAGTTAAGGATCAGAATGAAAGCACGTCTAATCCAATGACTCTTCTAATTTTAGTAATGGAGACTGAATTTAATTTTAGACATGCAGATAAAAGGATACAAAAAATGAGACATATCAGTGAAGGTGTTGTTACAAGTACTGTAAACAATTGTCTGTTTTCTCTGATTGTCTTAAAGCCCTGTGAGAAACTGTCTTCACTGAAACTGGTTCCTTCAAAGGCATGAAAATAATATTGAAAATACAATTAATTTAATGGAGACATACCAATAATCCACATTCATGTTCATAGTTTCAAAGAATGTCAGGAGCAACTACCTCATTTGTACGAAATCTTTAAAAGAAAGAGGAAAACAGTAGCGCTCTCTGTGAAATTTTAGTGCCCACTTCCCTTTTCTATGTGTCTTACTTTCATGAGACCACCTCCACCTACCACTTCCATCCCATGCACAGAGAATTTTTGATGCAAATTGGATTCCCACGCACACATGCAAGGAGGGCAGAGATGGGCACAGCACTAAGCACGTGGTAATACATCACCCTGGTTGCTGCACCTCTTGTGTTCATCAAACATGTAAATGTGCTAAGAATGCACTAATTACTGCTTTCCCAAGATAATTTTCCCAGTTAATATCTTGAGCTTGCACTGTGGCTACTAGTTGCTGCAGGCTTTGTCACAGTAGCAGCAGTAAAAGGTATCAGAAGTTTACCTGGGAATTTTTAGGCTACTGATACCTTTTTTTTGCATTTTTCTAAAAATTTGTACTATTTCACTGTCAAATGCTGCCTTTTCAGTTCATTCAAAATATCCTAGCAAATTACTTACATCCTGCATTTAGACATTCTGTATCATAATGAATAAGTTAACTAAGTACTCTCAGCACTCAGCCAATTTCTAATTATGGTAAACCCAGCAACTTGTCAACAGGAATTGGCTTTCCATGATTAAAATCAAGAAAACAGGTCTTATCAGAGCAGATAACACAGAATTTGGTCTATTTTCTAGCACAGCATCAATCAAAGATAAAGCCAAGAGCAGGAAAACAGAAACTTGTCTTGCAAGTAGAACAATATCCTACTAAACACAACTATTTGAGAATTTTCATGTACTTCAGATATAAGTATTTATATACATTACCTTAGAGCACCCATAAAGTAACAAATTTGCTCTTAGAATTCATATAGCAGTAAAGAATCCAAGCATGGGGCATGTACTGCAGAGCCAAATCCAAGTATGAATTAAAACTCTTGCCTCATAAGTACTTAGATTCTTTTGACAATCAGTAAGAGGAAAAGAAGCAACTGGTGATATAATATGTCAAATTTTGATTTTTATACTCTGATGTAAAATCATCTTCTTTCAGTGTTTTTCAAATTTGCAGGGAAATAACTTTCAGCTTCTCCTTAACTGCTGCTATTGAATGGTTTTACATCATTTTGCAAGCCTGCATTTACTCAAGCTGACTCTCTACATTCAATGGTGACTAATAAGGAAGGACTAATGAGCTTAATTCCCTCTTTCTTGTATGCTTTTAAACAAACAAAAGCCCATGCTTTCTTCCTTCTTTTCAACAGCAGAAAAGGAGGGGAGCACTGGCAGCTCAGGGCCAGGGTAAGGACAGATGAGAGACTGGCAGATGGAAACCTAATCCCTAGCAACCTCCTCCCACCCCTGCCCCCTCCTCCCCAATTCCCCATCCCTCTCTCCTATTAAGACCTGCTGAAGCTGACAACTTGCCTTCAACATCTCCTTCCCTCCCATCCAAAAATGCAAGTCTGGGGCCTCAAAAGAGGATAGTGGAGGCAGAGGGCCCAGGTAGCTGAACACTGTGATTTCAAACAGAATGGAGGGAGGAGAAAAGGCATCCTGGCAAATGGGATAAAGGGGAAAGAGAAGAGCAGGAAAGTGAGGCAAAGATGGGTGCTCACTAATTTCTGAGCAGACCAGAAGATCAGTGATGAGACTTTGGGCGGAATAAGGGAGCAAAACCACACTTAACACTGAAGTTGATCAAATTATTTGGAGAGTGAAAACAAGTTGGTATAGAGTTAGGAAACAAATGTTTTCATCTAGGTAATAACAGGTAATTGGCAGCAAAATATTCTCCAGTTCTACCAATCAAAACTTTCTTTTCAAAATGCATACTAACATTTATCACCCTTAATACCTTTAAATAATACCATCAGAAATTCATCAGGATCCTGAAACATAACAGCCTTGAGGAAGAAGAATAATTTCTGAAACTTCACCCCACCCAAACATCTCTTCAAATGGCCCTATTTTACATAGACATTTGTTAAATGTACATAAAGAATAATAGGAGGGAATAGTCAGAAAGCAAGTCCACTCCCCCTCTGCGGGCCATGGCTTCACTCTGCTTGTGTCTGTCAATACACCAGGCCTCATTTTCATCTAAAATTGGTGTCATGCTGCAAAATGTAGTCATTCACTTTGAGAACTGCAATTATTGCTGTGCTCACATGCAGCAAAGCACCATCTGGCTTGTTCACAATGCAGGCACAATGCAGGAAGAGTGAGCGCTGATGTAAATGATTTTCCACTAATACTGAATTCCTCCATAAAAAGCAAGTACAGTTGTATTTCAGTAATTACTCACAGAATCAAGCACTCTTAGATGTCAATGAATACTCAAAAATTTTTTGAATGAACCCTGCTATCATCTTCTGTTACATTTCAGTCAATATTTCAGGGACCTGAAGAATCACTGAATACTAGAATTTGTATCTATCTGGATGGATTTCCAAAATTTCTGAAAAAATACAAGACTAGCATTCCCCATGGCATATTCAGGTATATTCCTCTTTTTGAGTCGAAGCAACCTATGGATTTTTCAAACACACAAGAAAATAGTACCAATCCATGCGGTCATTTCAGTAATAAATTACACAGCTCTTAGGTGCATACCATTTTTTACAACTGTTAGCATTTAAATATGTGTGATCTAATGCTCAAGGCAGCATTTCAGCTATGCCTCTATGAATAGCAATAATACCATTTAAAATGAATGGCCTGCTATAGTCACAGGATGCATTACTGAGCATATAATGAACAAAACTGCTCACATGGATGGTGGTTCCTCCTCTATCCTTCCCTCCCCTCCACTTTGGAAATACATCAACAGTGATGTGACAACACAGGCAAAGATACACTGAGAAGCACTGGTTTGGGCACTTACTTTGGTGATTTTTACACCAGAGTTTAGACATGGATCAAGCAACTGTTTTGGCAGCAAGAGCAACCCAAGTTGCAAGGAAGGGCAGTAACACCAAAAATTAGCTACATCAGATTAGTAGAAATCTCACAGAATAATTTGTTCCAAAGACATCACTCCCTCTTATGCTCAGATGTGGCAAAAATCTCTGCTTTTGGCAAAGCCTGATGCCTTCTAACCAGAACCAGGAGACAAATACTCTGTGGATTTTGGATTTTTCCCAGATCAAAATGTTGTAGTACTTGAGAACAAGGTTTCAGTTTGGAGCCAAAACTGATTATAATGCTTAGCAGAAAGCAAGTGGCAATTCACTTACCAAGCTGCCACATTTCAACATTTTGTTATAAGGAATTAAACTTGCAAATTCAGCATGACTGTGCAGTAGAAGTGAAAAACAAAATGATAAGGACTACCAACCACAGAAAATTTGTGTTCAAACTCAGATTCAGCTCACTTAGCCCAAGCCATCTGATGCTGTTACAAAATCATTGAATGCAACTGTTAAAAGAAATGAGTACTGTCTTTTACCAAGTGATGAACCCTCATGTCAAATACCAGGGAACACAGATAAGACCCCAGCTGTTAAAAAGCTTCAGCTCAAGGCTCCAGGGAAGAAGAAAAAGGAGGGAGGGACCCAGGGAGTTCTGTCTGTGCCAGCCTTTCTTTGTCCATAGAGAAAACCCAGTTAATGACTGTTAAATCACAATACATGCCAAGGTACTCCAGAAGATCTCATTTGATAGAGGAAAGAAGCCAGCATTAAACTGAGAACAAGTACAACAAGGAATGGATGGGGGAAATGAATAGGAAATTTAAAAAGATAGCAGATTATTTGTTCCCAGAAGCACAGCATAAGACGTTGGATACAGCAGACATGTCCACCATTGTTCACATGATGTCTTTGTTAAGAATGTAATTTAAGTTTTTGTGCAGCATACAATATATAACTGGGACAGATAAATGGATTTCACATCACCCAACTGAATAGTCTGCAACCAGTAGTAATATAAAAATTAAGCTTGTACAGATTGCTTCCAAATACTTCAACAAATATTTACACATTTTAGAATTAAGTTCACAAAAAGAGACTGAAGGTAAGGGTTTTAACGGTAAAGTTTAAAAGACCATTTAAAAATATTAAGGAAATAGTACTTTTGGAACAATGGTAATACATCTGCTACATGTCAGTGCATAATAGTGACAGGGTAGAGTTGCTTGTGTTTTGCAGCAAGAAGGCAGCCAGTGCATGCAGTCCAAAGGATGATTTACAAGTGTGCTCTGTTATAACCATAAAAGGGAGAAAGGAAATCTAATGGCCAGAAATAGAACCACTGTAAATTAAGTAGGGGGAAAAAATGCTAGAGAAGCACACGATAAATGAGATGGTAAGTAAAAAGATGGGCAAGTAAAAACAAGGCCAAGGAATGGAGTATCAACATGACACATGAGGATATCATGCAAAAGCGTTCTGTAAAGGATGGTGTCAGGCATGAACCAACTGCTGAGGTCAAGGAACTCCAAATTCCTGTCCCAGCACTCACTCTCTGTGAAGGAAGGGAGGTTATTTCATCGTGCTCTCCTGCTCTGGAAATTAAAGGCAATGACACCTACCCACCTACCTATCTCTTGGACATGGCAACAGAGGATCAATCAATGTCCTGATGGTACTTCAACACTGCATGGGAAATCCTGGCCCTGCTCAAGCCAGCAGGATTTTTTAATGCTGACTTCAACAGGACCAGGATTTTTATCTCCAGTTTGCTATCAAAAATGTTGGCTGCTATAATTTAAAAGGATTTTGAAGCCTTTATTCTTAGTTACTTCACAAATCAGAATTGCTCAGTCCATAGGTCAGGAAACAAATGGGGATGTGGAAATCCCACTCCCTTCTTCCTGACTTGCCTACTGCTGCTGTTAGCAAAGAGTCAGGATTTTACCTGAACTGACAGTTTTGCTTTCTGTGTTAACAGAGAAGCACCTGGTTCATTGTTACACAGCTAAGACGGATCTTAATGTTAGCACTAATAGAAGGTTTTCAGACATAAAAAGTTGGCAGTTCTACGTTGCAATTTTTCCTAAAACACCTATTCTTCAATATCTGCCCCAGAGAACTCATTGAAGGTACATAAAGGAGAGGGAATTAAAAAAGAAACACGGGATCAACAAAAAATATTTCCTGCTACCATTATCCTTTTTATTAGACAATTCAAAATGCAAAAGAAGCTGTCAATATTAACATTATTAATCTAAAAACAAACATTCAGAAAAACTGAAATTACAGACAAAAGGCAAAGCAGTTTCCTATGCTAAACAATGCTGCAAAATAACACTGCTGGCACTGTAACTGGGAGATAATTTCATGCCAACATCATGGCTTCTCCATATGTCAGCTAAGAAGACAGAAGTTGTTAGTGAAAACTTCCAGAGTTCTTTACAGAAACTAGGGGGAGGGGAAAGGAAGGAAAAATCCTAACATGTACAAAAAAATAGTTTTTTCATAAATAATACCTCTCTGGAATATATGACATGGAATCACAGAAGTGTTCAGTTTGAAAAAGACTTCTAAGACCAAAGCCCAGGCATTAACCCAGCACTACCAAAGTGACCACTAAACCATACCCCAGAGTTCCACATCTACACAGGTTTATACACCTCCAAGGGTTGGTGACCCCACCACTCCCTCAGACAGCCTGTTCCAAGGCTTGACAACCCTTCTAGTGAATAAACTTTACCTAACACAGAATCTAAACCACTCCTGCTGCAACTTGAGGCTAAGTTTCCTCTTGTCCTAGTACTTATTCCTTGGGAAAAGAGACAGCTTTCCTCCCTTAAAAGGATTGATCTCTCTGCTGTCCAATCACACTCTGATCCTCGTATCTCCAGGGCTAAAGTGTCAAGAGTGTCTCACTCAAAATTTGTGGAAATCCTGGTTCATTACAAAAGTTCTCCTCAAGACTGAAAGTAATTCTTATTACCAGTTTGAACCTCAGTTTGAACCTGTGCTTGTCAGATATGCTACTCTTAACATTTGCAAGCAGGAAAAACAAGTAGAGAACTACTTCAGCCCTGCAGCAGTCACTGCAATGGAGTGCAAATAAATTTTATAATACAGTGAAGCCATCATCCCTTTGTACCCTTTTTAGCTTGGAAATGGAATGGTATTTTTATTGAATGTAGATCTTACAATGGTCAAAGGCTAATATTTTATAAACCACTCTTCATGGTTCAAATGTATTTGCAAAGAATTAAATAAGAGCTTAGAAATGTACATAAAAACAATAACCAGGAGCTTCAATAACAGTATTTATCATTCAACCAAGAAGTAAAAGCACAGCTTTGCTGTGGGGGAAGAAGGCATCAGCTCTCACATTAGCATAAGCCACGAGTTCTGCTTTCATGTGTCCCTGTCATGATCAAATGGTTACGCAGTCCCTTCCCACCCTGACATCAAGATGCTATCTGCTGTATTTCAATTTTTACAAGTTTACATTCTGTTACTTCAAGATGCTACATCGAAAAGCATGGCTAGAGAGAAAAATGTGGCAGATTCTACCTCTGCTGTTTAAGCCCATGCATTTTCAAGTCTTAAAATGCAGCTACTGTGTGATAGACTTTGAAGATAATCACAGCTGCTCATGAAACATCTGGACTGAGAAGTGCCAAGTCTGTGTCTTCGGTTTGAAGGGGACAATAATGTTGTCCTTCAGATTTGCACTGGGCTCATCTCCCATGCAAACTCCATGTGTTGCCTGCAGTGCCACCTTTCAGAGAAAGTCCATAAGCAAGCACAGTTCAATTCATGACTAATTTTACACCAACAGTGACAGTGACTTCACTCGCAGCACTAAGCTCCCCTTTGAGGTTCCTGCAGCTCCCTCCCTTACAAACTCCTTTGCAGTACCAGATGCTTTCTAACTTCCATTGTTGACCTGTTGACCCTGCTCTGTGCTGGAAGGCTGTGGCAGCACTTAACTCCCAAATTCTTCTTCTAGTGTATTTGAGGCAGTGAAGAGCCTTAATTCCTGTCTGATTAAATGTCTTCCATGAACATAAGATATCGGCATCATCTATCAAACCAGCTGGTAGTGTCTCACCTGGCCCCAAAATTTGCATTCTTGTGGAAATGAGTGGATGGATTTAACAACAAATGACTTTTCAAAACAGATTTAACTGAAAGTTATTTTGAACTATAGATACTCTAATTAAAATCTGTCTAATAATATAATTACTTATTATTATAAAGGTAAGTTTCAAGATGATAGGGAAAAATTCTGACTTCAAATGACAGGAAGCTGAAGTTTTTTAGTGTTTTAATTAATCACAAAGTTTATTAATACTGATATTGTTTCATTCACAGACATACTTCAAATTCTAACAAATACATTTTCCCCCCTTCTAAAGGTATGTAACTAATCAGACTGAAAGGGATCACATTCAGTCACTCGTACAGACAAAGCAAATCAGCTTTCACATTTCTAGAAAGTTGAGTATTGACTTATTTCCAAAATGACAGTCCTTGTTTTTCCCACAGGCAACAAAGCTTACTGTAATTCATTGCCCAATTAGTATTAAATCTAAGAGAGTGAAAAATCTTAAAGACACAATGTTCCTGTAGGTTTATGAGGCTGTGAGACTCAAAAGACAGGGAAAGCCCAAACACTTTGAGTGTTTGAGTGTAACACATCACTGATAGTGTTAGAGGGCAGAACCCCACTGGGGATGTCATTCTGGAGACAGACAGACAACCCCTGAATGGGTTACACACATTTCCTGATCAGTAAGTGCACATACAGATAGTGACTAACAAAAGGACAGGGTGACTTTTGGCCAACCAGGACCAAAAATACAAAGGGTACTTCAAGAAGTAGCTTATAGATTTAGGAGGAGGTGGAAGAAATCAGGGAGGGCTGCAGGGAGATGGGTAGAGGGGAAAATATGAGCACATGTGAGGGGAAGGCAGATAGGGACAATGCCTGGAGTGTTACAGCTGGGGTGTCACAGAGCAGCTAACTGGGATCTGGTGCTATGGTAGTGGGTAGCTCAGAGCACTCGGGACAAAGAGGGCTTAGACACTCAACTATTCATGGAATTCCTTATTTTAGTCCCCATTACCCAAGCTGTCCACTAGAAACTCCCCAGAAATTGCTGTTAGGACCAAATACTTCCATTCCAAACCAAAGCCTAGGCAAGTATTATGCCGACAATAAACAAACACTGTAAGAATAACTGGATGAAACACACAATTGAACCAGCTAATGGAAACAAAATAATCACAGGCTTTATCCCTATGACCAAGAATATCACACAACCTTTAGCTGACCAACAGAGACATGCTGTCACTTCATTTTGATGATGCAATCAGCTCTACACAGCTGATCCATGTACTGTGTGGGGACCTGCTGATAGAAGTGATGTTCTGCAAAGCAGAAATGTGTAGCCATATGGAGCTCATTGCAAGAATGAGCCTCTCTTTACACTCCTGGTTGAATTTCTCACATATCCTCATTATCTGTTATTGAGCGTTTGCAGGGTTCTAATATTCTGAACCACAGAGCCAATTCCACTTTACTGTTCTCCAAAGCATTTCTAGTCCACCAAAGATATTTTAGAGACATAAGTGTAAGTGGCATTTACTCCCTGTTGAAAAGATTTAGAAGTTTTTATGTTTTTCCAACTATTTTTTCCCAGAGTTTAAACTAATATCTGTGTCATCTCTGAAATTCCCTACATAGCTATTTGATTTATAATGAGATGTTTCTCAAGATTCAATGGGACCAAAGTGTTTCATGTGAATACAGATTTTATGTTCCTTACTTTACTATCATGTCCCTTAGACCACCATGCATCTGAAAATTTAAACTTATCAAGTTACTGACAGGTTAAAAAAAAAAGTTTGCAGAATTTGTTCAAGTTAGAGGAATCTGTTTCCTAAAATGATACAATCTCTCTGCTCTTAAAGTAATCTAAGTCTCAGATGCAAAATATTTCATGTAAGAAAGAAGTTGTACATTCAGCATTTAAAAGCTGCAGTTGAAAAAAATCTCATGGTAAAATATACCCCCAGTAAATGTTATTTATCAAAAGCAGCTCAAGAGACAGTTTGGATTAAAAAAAAGAAAGGAATGCTGCAACTATTAATAATTAACCAGTTTCTAGTAACAGTTTTATTGAATTGGAAAGACAAACTGTCAGCTGCACAGAAATTCACAATATTTTTATCACCCAGGTAGTATGAAATATCGAACCTGAAAATTGGCACTATTCCTCCAGGCAGAAAAGTTTTCTTGGCAGTAGCCCAAGTTAATACAATGGGTCACAGAAAATCATCACTTCCAGTCTACTGTTTCAAAGGAACAGGAAAAAAAATTATAGAAAAAAGACTGCATCCTTAGGAGAAAAAAATCCCCAACCAAACAAAAAACAAGTCTTTTCATGCAGACAACAAAGTAGGACTTTAAAATGTTCATGCATGAGTTCACTTTTCCCTTCTTTTTTTTTTTTTTTTTTTTTAATCCTTTGGTGTTATAGGACTATTGCCACCTCTGTTTAGTAAGCACATTTCATTTAAATAGCTTTCCTCATTTTCAGCTCACTCACCTAATAAAAGACACCATGTTTCAGAGATGGGGTAATATTCTAAGCACAAACTGTGTGATTTTATGTTTTGCAAAGTAACATTACATCATATGGTTCATAATTACATTTTAATATTGATGCTGACAGTAGCCCATGAAAATGTGCACCTAAGTTCTCAACTTTGGAATTTTATGGTTTATCATAACTTGGTAGTAGAAACTCCTTAGCACCATTTTTGCTTTGTTTTTAATACAGAATATTGTTGTTTGTTTGTTTGTTTTTCCTCAGAAAGCTCCCAGTATGGTCAGCTGGGCTGAAATTCAAAAAAAATCCAAANCATTTTTGCTTTGTTTTTAATACAGAATATTGTTGTTTGTTTGTTTGTTTTTCCTCAGAAAGCTCCCAGTATGGTCAGCTGTGCTGAAATTCAAAAAAATATCCAAAGATGCTCTAAACCTAAAACGTAAAAATGGCTCAGATACTAAGGAATTAGCAAAATCCGTGTACAATTGGTAAGGTTAATATTGCTTATTACATGAAAGGAATGATACAGGCACCAAAAGGTTTTACAGTTCTGAATGAGGAGAGGAAGGGTGAGGGGCAAGATGAGGAACCGAAGAGAAAGACCTGGGCATTTTGGAAAGCCTCTGCAAGCAAAGCTCTTAGAAATTATCAACTTGCCATGAAAAGTGTATGAAGAGAAAGAATAAGCATATTTAAGGAGAGGAGACCATTGCTAAGCAAACGCCATAATGAGATTTCTGCTTTTCACTGTCAGCCCTGCTTCTCAAACAGCGCCGGCTGCCAGCTCACAGAAGGACAAGAGGAGTGCCAGCGCTGCGAACGCATGGCAGCAGGAAGAGCAGAGAGCAGAAGCAGGCAGCAGGCTGGGACACCACTTCTCTCTGGCACCATCAGGATGTTCAGCCTGCTCAAGCTGCCTCCTGGATCTTCACACTGCGACCCGCTCCACGCATCTTCTCCAGGGCTAGGGATTACTCTGAGCGAGGTGAAAAGGACTGCCATAATCAAGGTGCAAATAGGGAGCAGGATGGAGGGGAGATACACAGAGCATGGCAGGAGCATTCAGGAGGAAGATATTCCCCAGGGAGGTGCCTCAGGAACGGGAGAAGTGGGGACACATCATCCCAGTCAGATGGAAGCCTCTGAGGTGTTATTTCTGCTGCTTCTGGAATAGACCTCCTTAGCCATTCCCAGCAATACACTTCAGTGTCAGCTTTTCCTTAATTAACATAGAGCCCTACCTCTTACAGTCATATTCTAAAAGTATTAATAAACTACAAATAAGCAACCTGAAACCACACACTCTATACCTCTTTTTGTCATGGGGAAACTGAAAGGTACTGTGGCCAGCCAAGAAGAGGTGCTTCTCAGAGAGGGATATTTCCAGGCTGCTTGGTCTCTGCACATTACTCACACTGCTGAACTATTCTCTTGCAAGGTCTAAAAATAAACTTGCTTTCAGATATAGCTCAATGTTGTAAATTTTAAACACACACAGAAAGGTTCAGGAAGTCAGCACGGAAAAAATTATATTATCATAAAGAGAGTTCACATTTGAAGTTTAAAGAAGAAAGTTCACAGAGCAAGGGTTTCTTGCCTGGAACAGGTCAGATCAAGATTAATGGCTGGGTAATGTGACAGCTTCTGAGTACATGTATATATTCCTGTAGTCTACTATTAAATTTAAAAGAATTGCATCATTCTGGTTTAAGGAAGAATGTCTGCTCACCGGTTCATCTTTTCTGAAATTATTTTACCTTCTTCTTTTAAAATATTTGCAAATCACTAGCCCCTCTCAGTTTCTCTTCCCTTCGAGCCACAGCATCAGTGTTGTCTTATGATGCAATCCAATTACCCCTATGCTTCTGACTCCCTAAAAAGCCTTTTCATCAATAACAATTCCACAGCAAACTGTCAGGACATTACTAAACTTGTGTGGACCACATCAGTCCACCCTTATTAAGGCTCTTCACTAGCGCTTACTGACTCCTCAGCTGGATTTATCAGAGTCAGATGTGACAAAGACATGCTTTAGGGAGAGTGCTTCAGATTCCTCCTGGAATAAAGTTTTCCCACTTTGGTTCCAAAAAATGTATGTCTAATTGTACAAGCAGTCTTGTTAAACCATCTCCATCCAAATTCCAAACCACAGTAGCTCAAAACTGAGATCTCCCTTCCCAGACTCTGGGTACAAAGGCAGCTTGGCTGACCCTTGGGCAGCCACAGGTGCTGGACTTGGCAACACCACATCTGAAGAGACAGTTTCTGCTGGTTTAGAGCCTGATAAAAAGAAACAAACCCCAGCTTTGACTGCCTAGATTCTACATTTAGAATTATTCCTCTTGTCAAGAACAATTATCTGCTCCCTATCTATGATGAACAGACACATGTGCTTACACAGTCATACTCAGTTCTTACAGTCTGGACTTATTAATGGGTTTGTAACTGTAGGTAGTGTTGATACACACACCAGGAAATTTTGACAGGACTGATAAAACCTTCAAAATCTGATTTTTAAGTCACCCTGGAGGATACATTAAATCTTGCTTAAAGGGAACTAGCTAAATGGGGAAGCTAAGAGAATTAAACCTTCCCAGATAATATGGTAAACAGGGGTACCACGCTGGAGGCTGAGTGCAAATACATGCCACACAGCACAAAAAGATTTGGGAAAGTGGTAAAGCAAGCCAGCATAGCTGAACAACAGAGTATGAGAGGCTGTAAGAAGCAAAAAAAACGTCCTTCTGAAAGCTGGAGTCATGTCCAAATGAAGGAAGTAGGAAACCTCATGACCTATTGTTGGCTATATAAGTAAAAAAAAAATCAACCCAAGACGAAAGCAAACTTAAACCACAATTGGGTAAGTCAAAAGACAGCTTGTGAAATGACTGTGAGAAGACACAAGAATTAACCACAGGCTCTTTTTCACATCTGAATGCAAAACCTGTCAGTCTGGCCAATAGATGGTCAAGGGATAAGAGCAGCATTGAGAGCAGAAAATAAGTATTTTGAGCTCTGCATACAGAAAACCCAGAACCAAGAGAAGCTGACATGTCAGAACGTTTCTTTATGAGGTACTGGTTGGATCATCCATTTTAAATGGAGATTTCAGTGGAAAAGGCTACAGAACAAATATATGAACAATAAAAATTTGCACAGATCAGAATATACTATGAAAGCATTCTTAAGGAACTCATGGATGAAACAGCACTGATGAGTAACTGCCTCCTTTAAAATTGCCTCAGAATCAAAGGACTGCAAAATGGCTCATACCATGACTATTTTATAAAGGACCTCAAGAGAAAGCAAAAAAAAACCCCAGGTAGTCTCAAATTGATAGAAACTATTGAAAAGAACAGTACTGGCAGACACATGGTAATTTGTTATATATTAGGCAAGTCAACTACTCTCAGAAAAGCATGAAAATACCACAAATGAAAAAAGAAAAGCAAATACTGTGGAATCGAGAACACATCCTAACTTCAGTGGAATAAATACAAAATGCATCCATCACATGATGACTGTTTTAATTTCTGGTTCATTTTCCTAAGATTACCTGAGAACAGGAAAAGAGTAATAAATGTGGATGACCAGACAGGTAGGCTATTCCAAACAAGGATTGGTCAAGCACCCTCTGACTCTTCAGTCTGGAAAAGAGTTGACTGTGGCATAATGATAAAGGGCTTAATGCTACTTCAGATTTCACACATGTATAAAAATTAATTTTCACTGTTTATTCAAATAAAAGTGGTACGGTGTATGAAATAAAACTAGCCATACAAGTTCAAAAAAAACTGAAAAAGACATCTTTTTGGATAACACATTCAAAGTCTGGAGCTCTTCCTCACAGGACGTCCAAAGTTTACATGGGTCCACATAACAACTTACCAAATTTGTGACATCAAATACAAGAATAAAAAATACATGTTAAACTTCAGAGCCCAGCATTTTGTCTCAGGAAGTTCCCAAGCCACAGATTTCTGGATTTCCAGCGGAATACCCTGCAGGAGCTGACTCCATGCATTTTTCCTGTCCTTACGCAGCACTCTGGTGGGCGCAGGTGCAAGGAGGGCACGGGGCTGTAGCTGAGCCTGTGGCCACTGCTGCAGCTCTTCCTACACAAACAAGATCTAGTGGCTGTTCTGGCTGCTGTGCTACAGCCAGCAGCCCAGCACAGCCTAATATCCTGCAAAGGGACCCAGAAAAAGGAAAATAAAATGGAGACAATGTCATCTTACGGGAATTTTGTTTGTCCTCCTTCATACTTTTTTTGGCTCACCTACCTTCTCGTACTCCTATTCTACTATTTCCAAAGGTAGAGAGAGCAAGGACCAGCATGAGCAAGACATTTTGACAAAATTCTGCCAGGAGTTGGAGATAGTCTCCTCATACTTGTACCACTGTAAGGCTGATTTTTATATTCCTTTTACTAAGCCTGTCCAAAGGAAATATACCCCTGACAATATAAACCCCACAGATTCAGAAATTTAGTAGCAGATCTGGCTTGATTCTCTTTTGCACTCCCAGGAACTGAACATTGCTCTGTCAGATTAACAACTAGAATTTAACTTCTCATTGAACACTTACTTCTCTGATGGAAGGACCCTGCTGATTTTTCCCGAGGTTTGGTCCCTTAGTATGGATTATAAACACTGGTGTATTTACTAGGCAGAAAGGTGGAGATCTGGCTGTTTTTGGAGGAGCAGTGGGATGAAGACAGGCTGGCTTAAAATTTGGTTTGCGTTCAAGTAATAACCTCACTATAAAACTGGTTTTTTTCTCAGCATTTCAGAAATTTGGTCCAGGCCTGAAGGTGAGTTTCTCATTCTTTCCTAGAGTTCCCTCAAATGAGAGCTGGCATCTCTCATTACATGGACTACAGGCTTCAATAAATCCCAGGATACAGTAAACTGAGCTGACTACTAAGTCTTACCCATAAGATCATATTTCTTTAAGTTTGTCACAACCTGGCAGGTAATCAGAAAGAAAATGCCCTTGCTCCTGAGCTTATGGGAGCCCTAGATATACAAAAAGTCCTGAAGTCATTCCTGCTTGACATTGCACAAACAGACTCAGTATCTGCAAGCAAGATAAACATATTCATGGTGGGAAAAAATCTGTTAAAATAAAATATGCAAATGCTTTCAGGCTTGCATGTCGTTGATATTTTGGAAAGGTTTTGTGCGCCCACGATGTTTCTCCTTTCAAGGATGGTAGGGGACATGTCCAAATCGTTACCTCAGCAGCTGCTATTCCAAATGGTGCTCCATAGCCCCAGAAATGAACAGCACCAACTTCTTTAAGTACGTAGCAGTGAATAAATCTGTTCTGAAATGTTTACTCCGGAACAGTCTGATCATCAAGGATGCAGAAAGTCAGCATCAGACAAAGTAACTGTTAGAACGTAAATCCAGGATAACACTCTTCAGGTCATTGACATTTCTTGCAGTTACTTCACCAGTTTAAGCATAAGACTACCTAACCCCAAGCCAAAGCATAGAAAAGCTTTACATCTGGGGAAGACAGCACATATGAGAAAGAAGGAATAAACAAAAAGAAATCTATCAAATTATTACTGACACAAAACATTTTGTAAACTGATTTAATAAAAAGAACCAAATACGTATAAGACAAATTAGGACATACTATTACACAAAACCAAAAGAAGGTAAACTAAGGAATGGGGGAAAAAATACATGCCTAATAAGAGGTACCGCTCCCAATGAGGTCCAAGGAGGGACCTCAATTAACTCGCTGATGAACAAAGAATGTTTACTGAATCTTCTATTTTTATTCTATTTAGACTTTAATTTTATTCATGATAGTAGCTGAGTGGTTCCATTTTTCTGCCTAATTTCTTCCCAGTTGTGAAACAGGTGCTGTGAAGATTAGTTAAGTATTTACAGGGTGATGAAAAAAATAGATTTTAAAGAAATCCTGCTGTTACCAGGCTTTTAATTATATATTATAATATTTCCGGTATTTTGAAGTTAATATACTTCTTACAAACCCTAGACAGTGATGGAGTTTCCTTCTATAAAACACATCCCTTTCAGACAAATTTATGTACACTTAGGCTTTCTAGATGCTTTGGACGCTTTTAATCAATACACTACTGCCAGGAGTCAGTGTGCCATTTTCCAAAGCTGCTTAAGAGGTGGAGCTGAAAGCCTTTTCCTGTAAAGTGAAAGTAAATTACACTACTCAATTACACTTACAATCATTTTCTATTGAGTTTTTTCTTACTTAATTTTTGAAAAGTCTATTTTCATAAGCTTATTATGCATATTGATAAGTCAAATAAATTATTTTTAAAAACATCAACCCAAACCAGACTCTCCCTCATTTTCATCACTTAGGCTACAGTACTTGCCAATAACTGTGAATAATATAAATTTTAAATTACTCTTTTCAGGGAATGTATTTATTACTGTCACATGTGAGCCAGAGGAAGCAATTGATGTGATGATAATACCAAGTGATGACACACACTCATCAAACCAAAAGAGATCAAACGTTCTAAAACAAACACAAGACAGAAAAGGTTTTCCAGGAGCCAAAGTTCTCTGCAGTGACTCTTTAGAGACAATGTGCCTCCTTCTTCTCAGTTAACAGAACTAAAGGAGAAATAGCTCTTGGGGGATGGGGAGCAAATTCCTGCTATTTTCCTAAACATCCTCATTCCTTTTAGTTTCTTAAACATAGACACACATTTTGGTAGATGTCATTAGCAAAAGTGTGGCAGTTCTTCACCATTTTGTCTGTAGTTTACACACACTACCCTCATGCTCCTAGGATTTTTCAAGTCACAAGATTTTTGTTCTCTCAATAGGCATTTATTTTATATTTATACATCTACCAACTTCTCTGTGGCTTTTCCACCTGATTTCTATATAAATGTATTGTCAGCACAAATGATACAGTAGTAATTACAATATCCTGTTCAACAACATTCAGCAAGGTAGACCTCCAGGTGCCCTGTCTGCACCTCTCACATGCCTATGAACACTTCTAAGTAATAATGACCTGTTTTGTTTAGCAAGGTTTTGCTCTGAAATTCATCATCTTTATCTTAGTTTCATCCTTCTATAGTTAAATAATCATGCGATCAGCTCCTGGGCTAATCAATACAAAACTAAATAAAAGAAGAAAAAATCCTTGAAAATGGCAGGTTCAGTTTTAAAGTTCTGATGCCAGGAATGCATTCTGTCTCTGAAAAAAAGGGAGCAATGAGCTTCCAAGAATATATCCAGCAGAAAGGAAAACGAAAGATGAGAAGCTTAGTGTTACTCAACAAATAAGTATAATAAATGCTCTATTTCTACATCTTTTAAGTCAATGATCTACATTACTATAACATAACTGAACAATGTTCAGGAATAGCTGTTTCAGAATAACTATTCCATAATATTTCCATGTCTGAAAATATTTTTTTCAGTACAGCTTTTCATGTGCAAACAAGCCCATATATAACCTGTACACATTTGCCATATTTTGTAGTGCTAGAGGAAATCACACACTATGTGTTGATTTCCTTAGTTGCCAGTTCTTAAAGATTTACTGTTACATTAATCATTAAAAATAATACACTTAACTCTGGTTTTGCACTTATACTTCATTTCTTCAGCTTTATTTTTAAAATCTATGGTATAAGGCCATTTAATGGATTTGGGAGGAGAGTTTCATGGGTTTTCTTTCTTGCAGCTTATTGAAGGAACTAATCCATCATTCTGAAAGGAATAAAACAACTGTTTAGCAGCAGTGTGCAAAAGCCCTTGTCAGCCATGCTACCCAACAGCAGGCCCAGAAAACCTCATGTATTCACAATACCTCTTCAAATTGCAGGAGAAATCACTTAAACTTCTATAGGGAAATTCACCACAGTGACATCCCTGTGGGTGGAAATGCTCTTCTTAGGGAGTTCCAAAACCCCTGAAATTTGGTATCATAGAAATGCTATTGTATCAGACATGTACCTAAACTGCTACCACAGCACAGGATAATTCTTCACTTTGACAGTCATCTGTTGGTGCAGTTGGAGGAAAAGTGGGCTACAACCTAAGATTTTGTGGCCAGGGACTGGTGCTATGCCTCAGAGCTCATCTGTTCATGTACTGCTCAGAAACACCAGGTAAGGCCTGAACCCAGCATTCAACATTTGGTATCAGGCTTTCTCTGTCCCATGCTTAGGTATAGTCATCTACTACCAAAACAACCAGCAATTCTACATTAAAAACCATACATTCCCACCCTAGTAAATAACATGGGCTGATACAGCAACCTGCTTTGTAAAGAGAGTTCAGGTTCCTAATTCTTCGTTCTGTACAACCAAAATAAAAACTCCTGTCTTTTTTTGTCTACGTAACTTTGTGAATACTCACCAATATAACATCTATTTACCTCAGCTAACTTTATCAGCTAACTCATCTATTACCCCAGCCAACTTTATTTCTCAATAACTTACTGATTAAATGCTGTTTACTGATTAAATACTGATTTAATGCTGTTTTTAGTGTCATAATGGAACAGGGAAAAAAAGCACGTCTGTCAGTCACTATTTCCATGGCTTAATATATCTTCCAGCCTTAAATTTCATCCATGACAGTCAGCTCTATTTCATTATTTACAGTTATCTCTAAACTTGAGCAAAATTTCCAACATTCACCAAAACATTAGAAATGAGGGAGCATGAGGAATGTTAGAATTGAAATCTGTCTATCCATTTTTTGTTAACACATCAAAGGGTTCAATATTCTTTCAGTAAATACATTTGTCAACATGAAACATTTTAACTACATACTTCAGATTGCAAAATTAAACAAATACAGAGCTCACATCATGACACTAAAAGTTATCCATCATCTTGATTTGCCTGGCAGAAGATCAAGTGTTATGGAGAGTATGCTCCCTCAAGAAGCAGGTATTAATAGAAATTACATATAATTTAGGTCTTGTACATAATCCTTGGAAATCCATCACCAATGAAATTACATGTTTTATATATATATATATATATAATATAAATCAATTTAATATTAAATAAGTTATGTACTTGGATGAGGGGAATTTTACCACATAGCTTATAATAATTTGTCCCATCATGACAGCAGATGCTACCTTAATGGAAACTGCATAAAAATAATCAGAAAAGCATCTATCCCATCCAGTAGCTGCTGATTTACTAACTCGATGAAGTGGGAACAGAAGGGACCAAGCAGCTTGAAGGGTCAGGACTTAACACCTTGTCTTCATAAAGGGTTTTTCATTAACAAACCAAATCTTCTACAAATAATTAATTTAGCTTTTTATTACACTTCTGTGCAATACAAAATTTTGATTGCAATATTCAGTTTTTTTGTAAAGCTCTAAATCTTGGAGCTTTGAGGAACCTTATATGAAAAATTCTGTTCTAGCTCTTGAAAGTTCATTAATTGCTAGCCTTAATACTGGAATCAGAAAGAATGAAATGTGATCCAGCTGTAGCTGGATCATAAATCCAGCTGGTTCATGTATTCACAAGGCAAAGGAGAAGAGGGAAAAAGCCTTTTAATCAAAAGAAGAAAGAGAGATTGAGACAAATTTATATACTTTTCAATACAGCACATGATTAGTAATATTTTCCTATCAGGTCTCCTTGCAACATAGGTGCAGGTGGTTTTGGTTTTGCTTTTAACCTGCAAAACACAATGTCAGCATTCCATATTTTAAACTCGCCCCCAATTTTTTCTCTCTTTTAGGAGCCCTTGGCTTTAGAACTCGGGACCCAGAAGTAAAGGTGTGCTGACTCAGCAGCAGTGACTCTGCCAGCCCGACACATAAGAACAGCAACGACAGGTCAGATCAGTAGATTATCTCCCACAGTGACTATCAGTGGATATATAAGGAAGTGTTAAAGAATACTGCAGCTTTATAGCCTACATATTTCACCAGCTTCCCAGCTTACATACAGCTCAGGGACTTCGGGCAGAGCTGGTATCATTGTTCTTAACAGCAGTAAATGGATCTTTCTCCTGCAAAGTTATCTAAATGTGCTAACAGCCCAGGTCAGCCACCAGCATCTCTAATGTTCCGTGCCAAAGAGGTCCAGAGCTAATGTATGTCTCTGTTCTAGGCAGCGCCTAACCCCCAGTGCCTGGGCAGGAGAGGGTATGGTTTGCTATTAAGTTATACATGCTTACAGACACTGTAACTGTTTAAAAATGGAACATACAAGGGCTGGCACTGTCTGTGCAGCCACAGCACTGTGGAATGTGCCAAAATGTGACCATGCTACGCGCACAGAAAGGTACGGCTCAGCCACACAAGAAGCGCCACTCAACTGGCTTTAACAGCAACCATATCAATGTCTTGGAGAAGCCGAAATTGAGAATTTTCTGGGTCTCTCATGAAACTGAGAATCTGGGTCTCTCATGATCCCCCTACCCTTTCCTCTTTCCTATGGGGGAATCTGATTTAGTTTATTAGGGTATTAAGGTGGAATCAGTGCAGCTTCACACAGCAGAAAAATATGACAGCAGATATCTGTGAATTTTGACTGCAAACTTAATGATGAAAGAGCTCTTAGGCTTCTTTTGCTTTTGACCACAGCACACGTCCTCTGGCACACAGCGCACTGCTGGAGGAGAACTACTGTTCCAGGGAACTCCTGCCTGCCTTTGCAATGGCTGTGCCCCAAATACCTTTATATGACATGTAGTTGTCATTTTTCTTCCTTGCCAGATATAAAGCCAAACATTGAACCAATTGATCTGTCAAGATAAGACAAATTTTTAGCAATTAAACATCTGCTCAACAACTGAGCTATATTTACAAACTGAGGTGTCCTCTAACATTCATTTTTGTTCCAGGATGAAATAAAACTCTTACACCACAAACACACTTCACCTTATCTAAAAGCTACAAGGGATGTTTAAGCAGCCAACAAGAAGATGAGAAGGAAGGAGAGGAATAGCTACATGACAAGCTTGTAAGAAGAAACTGAGAAATGTGACTTGACACACAGGTCACAGCAGGTGACACGTGATTTACTGTTGATAAGAAAGTGCCCACCTAGTACTTTCTATGCTGTCAGTAACAGCACCACACTGGAAACACCTTGTCTCTGTGGAATTGGACTGCCTGATAAAGATATCCTCACAACAGATGTCTTATTTACTGAACTGATTCTTTTGTGATGACCTTGATCAATAACACCAGAAGCAAGGCGTGTGACACTTGTGTATTCTCCTGAATTTTAAAACCCCTTTAACCTCTCATTACCTTACCAAATACATCAGCCTGCACTGTCAAGTTTTGTTGGCAAACTTAGAAGCGCGTTAATGTTATGAGAGCACTATTGCAACATCAGTTTCCTTCTGCAGGGATACACTCACCCTCCAGCCCTGGGATTTGGACTGTTGCTGAGTAAAACAGGGTGATGAAACAATTATTGCTGAATTCTGCATGATTCATGGTTGGTAATAGCGACCTCCAAATGCAACATTCAAATTTACATTCTCATAATCAAAGGTCAGGAAAATGACAGCAAGAATGGGTCATTACTCATAGCAGTAAAAACTATACATTTACAATAGATACTGTATAATTCTTAGACAAACTGTGACTACACCTGTAAAAATGTGATATATATATAATTACAGATTAATAGCTTCTTTATAAATCCTGCGACATTTCCCTGCAACAAAAGCTTTTTCATGCAATACTAACATGCCATTCCCTAACACAGAGTTCTCCAAATATTTAATCTCCTCGATATCTCTCCCTTTGGTAGAAGAGAAGAACAAGTGACAACAGACTGGCTCCCAGCATGGGAACAGCTTCTGCCAGCATTCAATGTTGTAAGTGAGGCCAAGTGCTGCCCTTTAGCCAAAGGTATGTATATAAACAAATCAACTTTGAAAAAAAACCTTTTTTTTTTCCTAAAATACCAGGTTTAAGACTTACCTATGTACTACAGGAGCCAAATTATTATGATTTCAGACATGTAAAACAGTATGGACATGGGAATACAACAGGTCTTATTATAACACTCACCAATGTAAAAAATATTCCTGCCTACAATCACTCAGAATTTGGCATATGTAAGCTTCCTTAGAACCATCAAACAGGAGGCAAGAGCTCCAATGGAATGGATATCCAAAAAGGTCAGCAGCATGACATCATGAAAGACTGTTCACCTGATCCTCCACATATGTCTGTGAGACAAGAAGATCCTTAAAAACAAGACTTTAGCTTTACAGAGCATGAGTGCTTATAAGTTAAATTGTAAAGCAGACATGCTTTGTACCAGTTACCAGGCTATTTTAGTCTCAATAATCATAGCCTACATGTTCAGTAACTAACTGTTGAATCAATCACTACATCAGAATGGAGTACTATGGCATTTTTCCCTTTTGAATTTTTATTATTTTTCATAAGAATGATGAGTCCTTTGTAATCATCAGATACTAAAGACTTCAGCTTTAATTTTGAGCAAGAATATCCTGGCCAGCAGAAGCTTGGCATGAGGAACAGAACAAAAAACCCCTTATTGCCCTTTCAAAAATCAAAAGCGGCACCTTATCAGCATAATGACAGCATGATTTCAATAGCTTTCATGTGCCAGTTTCACAAACTATTTCTATTAAATCATTAAGAATAAACATCTATTTTCATTTACTAATCTTTTCCCCAATTAGAATCTCTCTGAATCTCTGTACAATAGTAATTTCATTTCTTCCCAAAAGCTTGCATCTTAATTAAAATCGGTCCATGTTGACTTTCATTTTTATAATATATCTGCCTATTTCACCATCATAGCACCTTCATGACCCCCAGAGAGTCATGAGCCTTTAATATTTTATTTTGACCTTGTTAAGTTACTGGAACCATCAAAGATTTTTCTTCTTCCCTTGATAAGCAATTTTTAATCCTTCTCAAAATGTACACGGCGCGCAAAAACCCATCGTTGAGAACTATGCTTTCATTAAACAACTCATGCTCATTTATTTAAAAAACCCAACAATTTTCTGCCTTTCAATTTATTTCAAGTATTAGTTTATGAACTAGAAACTTAATAATTAAATAAGGATCACTTCACAAATGATACTTAAAGGCCTTTTTCTCTGAGCTTCAAGACCAAAAAAATGTTTTATTTTCAATTTAAAAAAAAATATCATCAGTAATCAGTGACTTTACTTTGTAACAGCCTTCTATACAGTATCTCAGTTTGCAAAAAGAGGGATTGGAGGGAGAAGCAGCTATCTTTCATTAGGGCAATGTACTCAGATGAAGAGCAAAAATGCCCTGACAAAACACACAAGCCCTCCTCGGCCTGAAGCAGAAAGCTGGCCTGTGTGTTTTAACTCCATTACCTGCTCTACTGACAGGTATTACTCCAAATGCTCACAGCCCATGCAGAAGCACCAATTATGATGGGAAACAGAAAGGTGCTGAGCTATCCCTTCAGCCTAACACCTGCAAACTTGTCTTTGGAGCTAAAAGAAGAAACAAAATACTGGGTACACTGGCACATACATTTACATATTTGCCTTGGGTTCTCACCCAAATTCTTGCAGTGCTACCACTCTCACAGCACGGGCTCAGGCTCATGCAAAGGTTTTGGCACAGTCTGAGTCCCGCTGTCAGAGGCAGCCTGATTACACGTTATCATTTATCAGGCTTGTATTTGCATTTCCCTTCTGTGTGGACCCTTACCTGACAGACAGCCCAAGCTATCTAACCTATCCACCTGCCACAGGGAGGATGCCTGGCAGGAGACTTCTCAAGCAGAATGGCAGCTTTAAAAGCCAGCTGACATTTATAGCCACTTTGTACTAACTTTGGATGGCACAACTGCACGAAGAAGTACAGTGCCTAGAAATACCACTGCACTGAGCCTAGGTGGGAAAAATGCTGCATTTGTTGCTTCTTTGAGAAGCAAAGCAGGCACAGCCACAGAGGTCTCTTCACTCAAGCTTCTATTTACATTCCAGAAAGTCGAGTCTCAAGTTCATCAGTTCTGTATAATCAGTATTTGGCTACTGGGTGGAGGAAACTGGAGGCAGCTAGTGACAAGGAGTGGGAGAGGTGGATTGTTTGCCAGGAAAAATCCCAGAAGTTTCAGTAACAGCAAAAAAGTTTTTAAAAAGAATGATTATAAAGAGTGAGAATAAGGGTCAATACTAAGATGGGCACTGGCAAGGGAATGTCTATTTTAAGGAGACCGCAGCAGGAAGGAAAGCATAAAAACATGCAGAGTTTTCTTTAGAGGATAGGAGAGAAAGAAAACATGCTGCCTGCGGTTAAATCATCACTTCATCTCGGGAGAAGAACAAAATTTAGGGGTTTGCAATGAATACAGCTAATAGATCATCGGGGTATGTGTTAAAGAAAAGATTACAGGATAATAAAGTGGAATTCCCAGTGGAGGTAATTATAATTTCAGTTTTTTTATACCACGTGCAGATTTATCCAAGGTCCAAAGAAGAATAGTTAATGTAATTGCTTACCATGCCCCCTTCTTCCACCAGCATATTACCCTTCTTTCTCCCCCAGTCACTTCAAACACAACAGCTGGTAGTCAGGGCAGATAAGTTCCGTTACCAAAAGCAGGGAGCTTGAAGAAATGATATATGAAGAAATACAATACAAATACCCATGGTTCTCCTGTAGATTTTGTTACCAGTGAGTGCCAGCTTACTGAAAAAAGTCTTTCATAGGCTTCTGTCAGATGGGGCCTGTAATAAGTACCTAATATTATTGAACCTATAATTAGCAGCCTCACATTGGCTCTTGAGATGAGTACACAGACCACAGACACAAGCTCTGAAGGAGGGACTGGTCCTCCAGTGGTGAAATCAAAGGAGCAACAGCCTCCTAAGTATGAATATTTTCTTTACCATTAGTGGATAGTTGAAGACAGCTCTCCATGCATGTTAGCTTCCCATCTGTACAACAGCTACAGCTCACCAGCCTGCCATGACACTGGGCAGATAGTGCTTATAAATAACCACTCCAGAACAGAACCAGATTCTGATCTTTAATGTGAACACAAGTTCAATTAAGACTATAAATCCCACTTGTACATTTATAGAAATATAAGTGGGCAAGCAGAATATCTACACCATAAAATTCTTGGGCAGCTTCCTCACAGTAAATATATTTGAACTGTTTAACTTTCTCATCGACATGAATTGACAGGAATTGAAGCAGAAATGCTACATCACAAGTGGTCACTTGTAGTAACACATTCCCGAGCTCTGGCAGCATTCGTAAGTAGTGGTAGAGCTGAGTTCTGCAGCGTGGTATTCTACTATCAACCTCAAACTTCACTTCCTTTTTCTATTAGTAGAATGAACTGTGGTAGTATAACTTCTCCTCTTCTGTGGAATAGAAATAAGTATGCTATTTGGAAATCTTCATATTGGCATGTTAAGCATACATATAAATTCTACCAAATTAAATTTTAAGGCAAGACTGTTTGTTTAGACCATGTAAACAAAATGCTGTAAGGCTTGCTGAGTTCTGAGGACTTAAACCACAGACAGCCAGAATACAGCTGCACATAGTCAGATATGGTGTGTCTGCTAATATTGGCAACTTTATCGTGCTGCAGCAAATTTAACTGCTGATTAGTATATGCACAGAAGAAATATAGACTGAATAAACTGGAACAAAACCAAAAACCATTCCAAGGTCATAAGTTATGAAAGTCAAGGGCACTCAGTCGCTTTATAGAGTACTTGACAGCATTTATTTGTTGCACTACTGTGGCACCTAAGAGCCCTAGGCATGGGCCAAGGCTCAGCTGTGCTCACGCTTGCAAAAACACAAAACAGAAGATAAACCACAAACTGCTGTAGGCCGCAGCTAAAGGCTTCATACAAAGCAGGGTACTGTCAAGTGTCAACTCCTGACGCACATCTTTTATTGATGTACAGCTAAAGCCTAGATCTCAGTTCCTTGGCTGGATGTTACTTTTGGGGCTGGATTTACCTGGTGAGCAGGAGGCCACCTGGAGTTGGACGACATCAACTGCTCACCCCAAGGATGTACCTGAACTCCCACTCTCCCCTGCATTTCAGGCATTTGAACCAACACTGCAGGGGGTGCACAGCTGTCAATTCACAAGAGAGATCCTGAAGCCCAGATTTAGTAAAGCCAGAGAGGATTCAGAGGTATGCGCTCAGTATCCTTCCACAGACACTGGAGCAGCATGCAAGAAAGACCATGAGATTCATGGAGCAAGGGAGCTAAACACTTTCTCCAAGCTGGGGATGTGCTTCTGCAGCTTAATAGTTAAAGCATCAAGGAAGAGAGTCACAGGTTCAAGTCTGGGCTTTTAAAGTTGTTTCTGGTTTTATCACATAACTTAGATGTAAAAATATACAAATGATGTGTAAAATAAAACCACACTGCCCAAATGAGTACCTTCACTAATAAGCCATAAAGTTGGCTGGATTCTTGCTTATTTTCATTCTGGTCTTGCAACTCTTGCTTTGTGAATATGAACACAAGGCAGAGTTTCTTGTGCCTACTTCTTTCAGGTTCTTTCGAGTTAAGGCAACAAGGGCATGTGATTTTTTTTGTTAAAACTGTCTAAAAAATGTTTTTAGGACCTAGTTCCTTCTTTGGATCTGTTTGCAAGCATTGAAGATTGGAACAATGGCACAGAATACGTTGTATAAGTTACTTATACTGTCTCTTTTTTAAAAAGTGGTTGCTCATTGGCCCTTACATTTATTTATATTTTGCTAGAGTTGTATTGATAGTCAGCGGAGCTTGTCTGCTGTTACAGCACATATTGCTGTTTAAGAAGTGCTCTTAAAAATATCAGTCTGGCACCTCATTTAAAACACTGAGTCACAAGTCCCTTGAACCCCTAAGTTGTTCATGCTTCATTTACTCCTTCAGCCCACTGAAATGCCAGGATGTTACTCTCAGCCAATTTCTCATAACTTAAATATTACAGTTAACTGCTCGTGAGCTAAGCAGCAGGCAGTGGCACTCTTGTATCACTGCTTTCAATTTCAGGCTGCCTCGGTTAAAAACGCACCGTAACTTTCCTGCCTTCCAGCGGGTCTGCAGCGCAGCCAGCCCCACACCGTGAGCGGGGCAGAGCGCCGCACCGCACCGCCTCCCAGCCAGCACCCTCAAAACCCAGAGCGGGCACAAGCTCCTCACGCCCGCGGCAGAAACCCTGGGGCACCCCGTCACCTGGAGCCTTTTTAATTTGGATCGGGAATTTAATCGTTCCCAGTCCTGTAGAAGTACCGAAAACGCGAGGCGTGCCTCAACACCCACCAAGTGGCACGCCTGGCAACCCCCGCCCGCCCCAGAGCACCGCGACGCGCCGGGGCGCGATACGGGGCCGGTCCCGTACCGCGGGGACCACGGCAGAGGATGCGCGCTGGTCTGTGGATGCCCTGCTCACACCGAGCCCCGCGGCGGGAGCTCCCGGTAACGCGGAGGCGCGGGGGCCGCGGGCGCGCCCCTTCCCGAGCCAGGTGGGATGCTACTCTCCCGGCGAGGGAGCCGGGCGCGGGGATCCCCTCTGCCTCACCCCACACAAAGGCACGGCAGGGCGGCGAGGAGGCGAACCGGGCCCCGCCACGCTTCCCCCGTCCCTGCTTTCCCCTCCGGTGCCTCCTGAGGGACAGCCGACCCCGGGCAGGGGCATCGCCGCCCCGGGGGAG
>VXBQ01009062.1:108697-136744 GCA_013400175.1 Phainopepla nitens | reverse complement strand
AAAAAACCAAAAGACAGGCCGACACCAACACGGAGTTTTGCCCTGCCAGGTGCACGGCGAGTGCGGGGCCCCGGCCTGGCCACAGTTTGGGTTCGCCCTCCCCAGCTCCCCCCTCAGCGCTCCCGGCCCAGGGGCTCTGGGGGTACAAGGGGGGCGGCTGCAGCATCCAACGGAGGCATGGAGGGTCTGGCCGACCGGCCGGCTCCACAGCTCTGTGTCTTAGCGTGCAAGTGGGAAAGAAGAAGAGACGAGAAAGCATCACTTGGAGGCTTCCTCCTGTTGACTGCCCCTCTCATTCCCTTTTCCAGTGTTTTATCGCCAGCAAAGCTTCCATCTCCCTTTATAAAATGAGGGTGGGAAGGCTACAGGAAGGTGGGCACCCGAGTGGCATGGCACAGTCTTGCTGGCACGGGATCTGTAAGAAGCTTAAAACCTATTTGCCGTGACGCTGATTTATGA
This sequence comes from Phainopepla nitens, assembly GCA_013400175.1. Taxonomy (NCBI): domain Eukaryota; kingdom Metazoa; phylum Chordata; class Aves; order Passeriformes; family Bombycillidae; genus Phainopepla; species Phainopepla nitens. Next base: position 136,285 of record VXBQ01009062.1, on the reverse strand, counting down.
AAGCCTTCCACGTTTCGTAACAGGGAGTCTCTAACACAAAGTTACTTCGGGAGCGAGGAAGCGCATTAAAATTTCTTTGGCAATCTAAGCCTTACCCACCCAGCTCCTCCGCGTCCCAAAGCAGCGCGCAAGCCGCCTGCCCGCTCTGTAACCCGCGCCCAGACGCTTCCCTTTTCTCACGGAGCCAAAACGCAGCCCGGGCTCCCTAGAACCTGCAGCCGGTTCCCGTTTTTTCCTCGGGAAAGCAGGTCCCGAGTCCCCTCTAGCGGCGGAGGCGGCAGCCGCAGCGGTCCCCGCCGTCGCGGCTGCCGGGCGCCGGGTCCCGCTTCCCCCGCAGGGGTCCTGCGGCAGCGCTGGCAACGCGGCCGAGGCCAGCTGGCTTCTCCAGGTTTTATTTTGTAACGACGGCTCCCTCCGTGTGAGAAGGAACGGGCTTAAAACCAGGCTTTAGCGCTAACTCCTATTAATCTGTAAATTGCCACGTACGGCCATAAAACCAGGACAGGCGTGTCACCGCTTTTTGGTCTTTGGCCAAATACTTCGTGTCACGCAGTTTGAAGACCGGATGTTAAGGACAAAATGAGAAAGGCAGATAGGTCATAAAACCAGGCTGGTACCTGGGGTGTTGGAAAATACTGCAATAACACAGTAAACACCAAGACTGTCCTAGCAAATTGTTACTTGCAGTGTGTGAGGTGTTTCAAATAGTCAAATGGGATTTGCTTGCATGCTATGTGGTTGTTTTTTCTGCTCCTTCTGCTATATCTCTTTCTAGTGTTTGCTTCCTTGTAGTCTGCTACGTTCTTCATTTTTCCCTCCATAATTTAGCACTCTCTTGCCCTCATGTCTCTCCAGCAACTCTTGGAATTGTGTCTCATATGATTGGTAAAATATGGTGGTGTTAACAACACTGATAGAATCTGCAGGGACAGGGGCAAATAACCTGAAAGAGGGAAAAACTCATTCTGCTGAGACTTGGCAGACAGAAGAGAACTTCCCTAACTAATTTTAAATTATCTTTCCACCCATATATCTGGATAAATCAAGAGAGCAATTTCTTCAAAGAATGATTTGTCCATATATTCCAGTAATTGAAAATGGAGTATTTTCTATCCAAAACCAGTGAGTATGGACATGTCTCTTTATGAGTGTGTGTACCTTTGAAATTATCAACAGACAATTGTTGATAATTTTTGTGGTAACAGCAGGTATGAGGCTGTGTAATCTCAGTTTCTACAACACTGTAAGGTATATTAATAAAGTTAAGTGAAATGCACTGTAGATTAAAAGAAACTCACATTTCAAGACAGGATGGCCTTTTTCTTGTTACAAGCAAAAAACATGAAAGCCATGAAACTAGAGGGGAAATTACTACATCAAAGGGGAAGCAAATTTAGATGACACAAAAGTTGCCTTGTTATATGTAAAAAGTGCAAAGTAAAGAAAATGCAATCAAATCTCAGTTCTATTTTACAGAAACTGTGGATGAATTATGCCCTAGCCTAATTTGGCAGAGCCCAGATATATACATTACTAAATGACATAAATACTTGGTATCAAGAATAAACTTTAAATGGTAACTCTGATGTAAACTATTCCTGGGCTTTCCATGAATGTACACTTCATATAACTCTGATAAAAATCTTCTACTTTACCTTCCCTATAGAACTAAATTTAGTGCCTGCTTCCATGATATCTGCACTTTGATGAGAGCTTCCAAAAGTTCTGAGGAACTCAGAAAAAATCACATTTCCCTATGTATTATGACCTTAGAACACATCATTTGACATTAACAGTGAGTTGCAAAGGAAAACTACCGAATTGTATGCTTTGCATTAAGCATGAGAAAGATCTGAAAGCTTTTCTGGTTTTCATTCCTGGGGAAGATTCCTTGCTTCTAGATTGATTCAGTGTAGTTTTTACTAACAGAGTTTGAGTGTTTGTTTCTTGGGGCTGTTTCTTTGTCTTTGTTTTTTTTTTTAATTGAGAGATTAAAGAGTTTAAGTACAAAGTTTTAACAAACCAGTCCTCAGTCTATAGCAAACTTCCAAAGAAGTGAGTGCCTGCTTAATGCTAAAGCTCAGCTAGCAACATGATATTTGAAATAACATTTGACTCACTGTGGAAGAGGCCACTGTATTCCACAGACTAATAGATATGGGAAGCTCAAAGTAATACCTGGAATATTAAAGGAGCCCAAACCCATTGCTGCTTGATTCTAAAACCAAAAAATCTCAGAAAATCCTAAAATGTTTATCCAAATTTTCAATGTATTAGATTATTTCTGTAGCCTAATTATCCACTCTCATACTTTGGCAAGGTGAAGCTCCTGCTCATGCTGGAGCTCACACACATTTTGTTCTCCAATAAACAAAAATGAGTAAACACCATGGAATTACAGCAAATAATCAGTCTTGCAGGCCAAGAACTGTTGAACCAAATGCAAAAATAAGCAAAATTACATTTGAAAGTAACTTTCTTTCACCGTGTATTTTCAAAGCTGTTGGTGTGTAGGTACATGCATAATTTCATTGTCATGCAAACTCTGGTGGAAGAATGTATTTTGGTAAAATTGTAAGTGTAAGCAGGGTGAGGACATGCATTTGGAGAGCCATCAGTGCAAAACATAGTGACTTTGACAGCTGAGGACATGTCTCTGCTGCTTTTGTGCTGTGGAGTGACCTGTGGAGTGGCCTTGGTTCCCCAGCCAGCTGGTATGTACTGGTTTGTGTCCTTATTTCAAAACAAAGGCTCTGCAGATGAGAAAGGCCACCTGCCTTCTGTGTGGTCACCACTATCATAGCTAGCTTGCAGAGACTTTGTGAAGACAAATCCTAGCTGACAAATAGTTGTTAATGTTCCCATGTGATAAAAGCGAGCAGAAAGTCACCCTTCTGTACAGCAGATTGAAAACCTAGAAATAACAAATAAAGGAAAGCAGGGAGAGCTGTTCTGCTTTCCTTCAAGAAGCCAGATTTTTCCCTATTGACCAAATGGCTTATTGCATAGTATCCACATATTTAACATCCTGGTTTCCTCTCATTCAACTTTAGACATGGTAGGCACTTTCACAGTAGAGGCAAAGACCTCTGCAGAGAATTTCCTTCATTTTACTGATTTGGCAGAACGCTTCCTGCTGCAGAAAAAGGGATTTAAAACACAAGTATAGATGAGGGGGAAAAAAAAAAAAGGAAAAAAAAGGTCACTAGCTAGGGCCTGCAGTAACATGAATCTCTGTATCAGCATGGATTACTTTGTCTGAAATAAATTAATCCAAGGCAGACAATAATTTATATTGCTATCTTTAAGCTGTTAAAGTCTCCATTATTCAGGAGCCATTTCATAAGAGCCCTCCTAAAAGAATCTGGCTTGAAATCAGCACATCTTGAGTCTCCTCAGCCTCAAGCCCTCTCCATCCCATACAGCAGCCAAGGTTTGTGCTGCCTTCTGGCAGCCAAGCCCCTGTGGGTGGCTGCAGCACAATCCTCCAGGCCCTTCTGGTTTTGCAGTCACGGCATCAGGGATTATGTTTATGGAATCTGCCACAATCCGCCATATCTGAGGGCTGGGTTATTATAGCAGAGGAGTGGGGGCTGACTGTGTGCCATAAACTTTCACCTGGCAGGGAGAACGGCAGTTTGAATCCTAGGCAATGAATTCATTTCAGCTTGAAAAGTGGCAGTAGTTATTGCAGTGTGAGCATAGATAGCTTGGCAAAAATGTTGGAATTTAATTAATTATGCAAATAAGAGGAAAGTAAAGATGTTTGGCCCACTGCTCTGATTATGTAATAGGAATAGAAATACAAATGTTCTGTATGAGACAGCAAGACATATGACACAAAGATTTAGAGTGCAAAGACCTAAAATGCTAATCCTTCCTTTGATGTTTATATTGCTTAGCTGGAAAGGAAGGAAATGCATTTTTCATTCTTTGATGCTGTGAAAGGGAAAGGCCCGTATAAGCAATATATAATCCATATTTATATACTCTCCACAGTACTTGGAAACTTTATTCAATATAAGCAGAAGCTATAATAAGAAAAATAAGCCAAAATATCAATAAATAGCAGATGCACACTGTATTTGGGTATGAATAAATTATGTGAGTCATAATGATTGCAACAGCAGGTGGTGGTGTAGTTCAAGACTCTCTGTGATTTCTTGCTTTTTTCCTCATAATCCAAAGAGGAAGGCTTGAAACCCCTAATGCCTGGTGCAATTTTTAGCTCTGCACCTTCAATTGGTGAGCAAACTAGAGGCATCTATTGAACTTTATTACCTCTGCAAAAAAAGGATACAGCAAATGGGCCGGTCATCATCTGTGAGTGCTAAACCTGCTGCTATGACTAATTTATGAACATCCATCCTATTTGTCCTTTCCTCTTTCTTCCTGTCTCATATGTCCTATTTTAATTAAATCTCAGACAGAGAGTTTGCTGGGGTAGAGAATTTCCTTGTTATGTTGTTTTCAAAGTTTTTTTATTGTGAAGCTCTAACCTGTAATTGGAAACTCACAAAGATTTTGATTACCAGTCAATTATGTAACAGCCATTAGACTTTATGATAAAAACACAAACCGTACAGAATCAGTTGAGGTGAAATTGAACTTCAGCATGTTTTTTGCTTTCTGAATAGCAATCAGCAAGTTTCAAATATTTTGCCCTAGAGAACAGGATTTGAAAGTCCTGATTATTTGCAGTATAATTCTCTTTTACTTCATGATTACACTCTTACTTTGGAACATGACAGTGTTTCATTTAGATGTTTCAGAGGTGGAACACAAATCTACTAAATATTTAAACATATGTCTAATTTTTTTACTGAACCATAAACACTAATAATTTTGGACAGTGAAACCTTTTGTTGGTCCAGGCAACTGGTAACAAACAAGTCCTACGCATATAGGAAAAGAGGACTTTTCTTCATGTTTCTGTACTGCCTTTCTCTGAACAGAATGGATCTCTATTTACTGTGAAGGTCATGTTTGTATAAGAATTACTTTCAACTTCTCTTTACAATTATTGGAAGCAACTGCACTACCACAGAATTTGATGTCGGTGAAGAGGTGAAAAAAACAAGAATAGAAACAGTTTTGATGAACTTAATGACAATAATCAATCTCCTTTTCTGAGTATTCTTATTCCTATGTTACTACTTATTAACAAACTCAATATGAAATATGAGCCTAATGGGCAAGCATAAACTGAGATTTTTGTATAGATTTCTTTCAAGTACATCACGCTTAAAAAGATACTCCATGATGCACAATGCATAGCTTATATTAACCTTTGGCCTTTTATCTAGATTGACATTTAAATCAATTCTTTTCCTCATAGTTCAACATTTCTTCTTTCTTCAACCTGCGGTAAAGTCATCATGTTGAATTCACAGCTTCCCAATTACCATGACAAAGCAGTGATATCAAAGCCTCAGATTTACTCTTTCATTAAGAAGCAAGAAAGAGTGGGGTTCAGCACAGAGCTACTTTAACTCTCCTGTCATCTTTTCCTTGTATGTGAATTATATGCAAACCTACTAAGATTTAATTAATGAATTTATTTGCTATTTCAGCATTCTCACTATTTCTTGGTACTGACAAATTTTGGCTGATGCATTTGAGAACTGTTCAATGCAAAAATGTATTCAGATACTCTACATTCACAAATAGTGGTAGAGCTGTATGTTTTCTTACCTAAAGTTGTGTATAATGAGCCTTTAGAAATTAAACCAGCAGTTGTCCAAAATAAGTTCTATTTCAGCTACAGAAGTTAAAATTGTGCTCATCAGACTATTGCTCAAATGAGCTTTGCTCATTTATTTGTCAAAAATAAATTAGTCAAAGTATCTATTTAGAAGTTATTTACTTCAGATGTTCATGAATTATTTATCTCAATATTTCCCCAGTTTAATTGAGATACCATATTCCCCTAATTAGCTACAAATATCTTAAACTAGAGAGGGGCAGCTACTAGAGGAGAATTCCCATATTAATATGGGTTTTGTTTATAAACATTTACTGCTCCTTTACAAAATACTGTCTAAATGTATTGGATATACTTTGCAATTTACTAATATAGGCTGGGAAAGCCTCAAACTTGGCTGTTTTATTCTTAAATATGTTCAGATTTGGATGCTCTGTATTACATATGTAAACAGAAATCTTACAGGCTATAATGGGTTTTGCAGTTGGGTCCTTTGTTCTTCGTTTAGAGACTTGGAGGTGAAATGTAGAGATTTTGGATGTTTGATTGGACCAACATACCATTCATCTATGTAACACAATTTCCTAAAGGCCTACTGACATTAACCATCCTAGATTCCAGATGAACGCATTTCTCTGCTCTTCTCTACAGTTTTGCCTTAGAGATAAAATCAATATACAGCTCCATGTTTCTCCCTGAATGCCTGGACTGAAACCTTGCCTCTACTGAAGGCAGTAATAGTTTTTCTCACTGACTTCAAAGAGGCCAGTGTTTCACCCTTCCTTTCCCTGCTGGATACTGCTTTTCCCTTTAAGCTACCTCATATCATAAAAATTACTGTGCTTTGAAAACTGTAATGCACCGCAGTAAATACTGCAATGCCACAAGGTAGTGTCAATATGTATTTTTATGCAGTAGAGGGAGGAGGAAATAAACCAGGAGAGGTAAATGTTCCTACTCAAAACCAGAGAGTTTTTGTTGCATTTATAGATTAAAAGACATCCTTTCAAGCAATAAAATCCCCATGCACCTGCTTTGTACCATTCTGCCAAGGGCAGTCACAAGGTAACCACAGGTTTAGCAACAAATCTCTTCTTATAATTTCTCAGTCACGAAGAAGGTTAGAAATGGGATTTTGAGCTCTAAGGGCTTTGTGAGAAAAGTGTAAACATCCAACATGTTCTGCAGATCTTAGGTATTGAACCATTATGCCAGTGAAATCTAGATTTTAATAGGTCCAACTTATTTTAAGATCTGGCATCATGGATTACCTTGCTTCTTTAGTTAACTTTTCCCAATCATTTATCTTCTACATGAGATGCTTCACTGTAGTTTAAAGCATCCAGACTGTATATATAAGGAAAAGAGGATCAGGTTTGTCTTTCATTTGGAACCAGATAAAATTCTCTTGTATGCAGACTTTAGAGAAGTACAGCTGAGTAGAGACAGTGAGCAATTTGAGGTGTTGTGCCCTTTTAATTTCCTAAGTCAGGTTTATTTAAGTGTGTGACAACCCTGACTTTGAAGGGAAGGCCAGGTCTTGCTCCCAGTGCAGAATTTCTGTATTTCTAATCCTGTTATTTGTGATCTGAGGGGGGTGGTGGAGTGGCACATATTTGAACTTCTAAGATAAAAGCACAACTGAGGAAACATTTTAATTAAAAGGCTGTAAAAAGTATATGCCATAAATATTTATATATATATATTAAAATTAATAATAAAAAATATATATAGCCTTCACCCTAAGAAGAAATGTGCTGAGTAACTATCTAAGATGTACAATGGAAAAAGCTGACAAGGTAAATGAAGGTAAAATATAATTTCCAGTTTAAAATCATCATCAGAGGTAAATAGCCCAGCCAGGAAGGGAATAACTGTCTCCAGCTAGTCAAGTCAAGAGCTTATCTACAATACCTGTCATAGCTCTTCTCTGGTTTTGTTGGTGATTTATTTTGGGTTTTTTGTGGGTTTTTTTGGTTTTTTTGTTTTTTTTCTGGTTGGATTGGTTTGTTTCCAAGGAGAAAAGAATGCTTGATTAAGCTAATTATTTGGCTTACTCCATTTGGTGCATAATTAACTGAATATTGAATAGTCATTTTACATGTTATATAAAATCAGCTTAAGTGGACAGGAAAACATTCAGAGTATAAATGAGCTTTTATCAGTGACTGAAGATCCTATTGTCTATGATTCAAAAGGAAAGTAAACAGAGGTGCCTATATCCAACCTGTCTTTCATTCCATAGAAGTAAAAAGGAAACAAAACCTTGGAAGTCCTGCTCTCATTATTATTCTGACATTTTGAAGCGTGCAAAAACATTATGTGAAATGCAAATTCTAGGGAATTTTATCAGAGGCAAGCACAGCAAATGATATGATTCTAAAATTGCACAATAAATTAAAGATAAAATTGGATGAAAGGTATGTAAAAGAGTCATAAATAAGAGTCTGTGTGCAAATAACATTAACACATCGTAAGCTTAGCTGGGCAGAATGGGGGCTGTAAAAGTGTTGAGGATGATTTGGTTCAGGTTTGCAATTTCTTGGCTGCAGAGAACATGCAGTGCAGGATTTCAAGGCCCAGGCAATGCTGTGAAAAGAAAGTTCAATGACATTCAGTTAAAATTCTGCTGTGAACACCAATGAAAGGACAATCCTTTCAGGGTCTGCAGAGGTTCCATTTAGTAATGGTTGCTTTGCACAAGAGCATAACGATCATAAAGTGTTCTCATAAAGTTCAGAAAATTAGGAGAAAGAGCTCTGTCGTAGAAACTGCAAAGTATTTTTATGTCTTCAGAAGGAAATGCCTCAGAAGAATGAATAATTAGATGGAATGACTTGCCAAAGACGAATCTCTTATATCACAGTTCATCCTGGAAAGAAAATGGAAGTGGCTGGTACAAGTGTTAAGGATTAAGTTGAAGCGCAACCCACGTTGGAAGTGCCAATGGGAAACTGAGGAAATTTTCCCATGGTTATTCAAGATTAACCCTCCACACTCACCAAAGTTTGTAGAATTACAGTCAAAGAAACCACAGGGCAAAGAAGGTTTTTCACCAGCCTTTATTGGCCCTGTTGGCTACCTCTGACGGCACTTTAAACGTTCTAAAAAAGTAATGAATTAAGCAAAATTTTCCTTCTTTTACCCCTAGCTGGAAAGAGCAGCCAGTAGGAAGAGCAGTGGAATTTCAAACAACCCTGTGCCATGGATCACCCTGGCTGGAAAAAGGCAACAACTGAGAAGGATGTGCTTGTGTGAGAGACGCCATCAATACACACATTTGTGAGTCTGTGTCTGTGTCTGTGTGTGTCTGTGTGTGTACCACTGCTCAAGCACACATAGCCTTGGGAAAGCCAGGAACATTTCATGACTGGCTGGCTATGAAGCAATTTTTCTCTCTACACTGATATAGAAAAAGAAATAATTTTTGTGGTCATTAGAAAGCTGCACATAATTTTCTTAAAACATTTTGCCACATCTGGAGCCCTATTTTCCTCTCCATAGGCTGCTTAACTCTTAATATCAATGGGGGTTATGCACACATGTGGAGAATAAATTAGATTCTTCATTGTTTCCTTCTGATAAAATTAAATGTTCTTTCCACATGTTAGAATTAACTCACATACTGTTGTTGTCAGGGTATTGGAAATAGAGAGCATTAGTTGCTAGTTGAATCGTACAATATTTTGCCTCTTAAAAGAAGACCTTATCCTACTCCTGTTAGAATCAGAAAATAGTTGTCAAAAGCTTCAGTCAGAACTTGAGTTTTGTGACTATTGATTTCATCCTTGGGCTGTATGGAAACCTTTCTCTCCCAGTATGGTGCATTATTCAGGCTAGATTTGTGATGGTAGTTTCTTCATACTAATAAATGGCTAACCTGTTTTCCAGTAAAATTTTTATCAATCAATTCTTATTTCCTCCTTTCTTATTTACAGGCATTGGAAGACAAATGTTTCTGTCACAGCCAGTAGCAGGACTGTCTCAACTCGTTTTCCTTTGATGCCTGTGAGTGAAAAATGCTAAATGAATTTTCACTGACACGAATTTGAGACACAATTTAATACTGTCATTATACAGGGAATCATTATTGTGCATGATTTGGCATACGTAAGATGCTGGGAAGGATTTTATAGTCTTTGAAGTGGTTTTTTTGCAGGGCAAATTATTGTATTTGTAGAAGACCTATTAATATTTATCCTTGACATTGCATCCAAGAAACAGCCACAGAGACTACTCCATAGACCTTTCATCATTTTTAGAACACGGAATGCTGATCATTAACATTCAACCCAGTTGTAAACGCTGTTCCCCAAGGGATGATGACATCAAATAAACTGGACCAGTCTCTAAGAAGCTGCGTCCCCTATGGTTCTCTCAGTAGCAGAGAGTGATTAAGCTTTTTAACTTCCGAGGACAGCAGTGGAGATGTAGCTGCAAAATGGAAAAGGGGTAGTGTGTCAGTAGCGCCTGCCTAACTGTCCCAGAAGTGCTGTGAGGTGGGAGAATTTCTGCAACTTGAGAGACTGAGGGTTCCTGTAGTGTTGTGAAACTCTCGTTGTAGATACACTCTGGGAAAATAATTTGACAGAACTCTACTGAATAAAACCTGTGTAAACTCAGCTTTAAGCCACAGTTAAGAAAAGTGAAGAAGTCAAAAGAGCTCGTACCAATGCCGTCGATGGAGTCAAGAAACAGGACTCAGTGAAGTTACTTGATCCAGCAATCAAGCCAGCATTATCAGATAGAAACTGATGATCAAATTAGCAGAGATGAAATTGTATAAGAAATAGATTTATCAAAATCCGGAATCGGCATAATTTTTTCAGTATTATTTATTTTAGTGTTTAGTTTACACAGACAGTAGTTTTTTCTCTGCAATTCATGAACCATTTGGACTTCAATTTTTTTTCTCAGAACTATAGTAAGCTCTCCTAAACGTTGGGATTTTGCTTTTCGTATTATAAACTCATTATGCCACAGAATATGTTTATGATCTTGAAACAAGGTGCAATCTTTTGATGTCTAGTTGCACTTACTTTTCAGATTTTGTCTCCGTTTTTCTCTCTATTTGCAATAATAGATCTCAAAATATGGAGGAAAGTGAAAATTACAGTTTTTTTTTTTTTTTTTATCAGGCTTAACTGGGGTTTGAAATACCTTCTAGGTCCTTGGATGCTCCAGCTTTCAAAATTGTGACTCAAGAAGGCTTTCTATGAACCATTCAAGTTCCCCTGTTGTGCGTGGGATCCACAATATGAGGACATCTAGATTTAGGCATCTAGATGTCTTAGTGACTTAGGTTCCATTATAGTAATTCAGGATTTTGTCAGTGTCACCTGTGGATCTCAACAAGCCATTCAGCTGCTATCCTCATAATAGGTACTGTTTTAGAGAGAGAAGCTGATTCTGCTCTGCTGCAACTGAATCCCATCAGCAGATGAAGCCTCTACCCAGAGCTGCAAAAAAAAAAAAGGATGTTCTTCTAAATCTCTTCTAAAAAGATCAGAGAATAAGATCTGATTTACAAGTTTTAGTCCACTTGATTAGACTGAGGGGTTTATTTTTCTTGGTTGATCTATTCTCTTTACTTCGTTTTGTTTGAGACAATTGCCCTGTGATGGTGTCAGTAATCACACAGGGCAGGTATGTTACATGCAGTCTTATTTTCTCTATTTGAGCCCTTCTCATGCTTGAGAATAATCTTAACCTATTTAAATTCATTTTTTTAGGACTAGGTGCCACGTACAGTGAAACAGGATCCTGCAGTGGCTGAGACATTTGGAGCTGAGGAAACTAAACAGTCTTGGCCAGTTCAATGCTATTGAAATAGAAAATGTTATGGACTCTCTCAGGTGCTCTCTAGGTTTTCTGAAGCTCCCTGGGTCAAAAAGTTCCTATGCCTGGGTGTGTGTGGTAAGAGAAGGTACTTCCTTTTCTCCACTTGAATTACAGTCACATCGTCACTGGAGTCCCATCTCCCTGTTGCTTTTCTTCATACCATTGTAATGAACGAATGAATTAGTGAATCTTAAGCCTCCCTTAAAAGAAAAATTCTAGCATTTTTAGCATTCAAAATAAAATAGAACAAATCTTTCCAAACAAAGTTATGGTAGAATTAAATTTTCAAATAAATCCCAGAATGCAAATCTATTACAAACTCAAGGGGAGCACATTGCCTCTTAGTTTGTCCTGACAAAAAACATCGTGCAAATGAGTTTACCATAAAGTTATATTGGAACCAGTCTGGAAACCAATACACCAGTTAAGTTGTTGCTGGCATGGAGTCTCTCTCCCTTAAGGTCACTGTCTCAAAATACATTTCAGAAAGAAATTCTGCTACTTTGTAGAAAGTGAGCAGTTCTAAAATAACAGTGAGCTGATAAATTCTTTCCTGTTAAAGAGCCTCCACTGTCCAGAATGACTTCTAAAGTAAAGAAAAGTGGGTGCACGCTCAAAGTAGAGATTTAGAGCTTTGCATGGGAGTCAAAGTCTGATTTATGCTCTAGAAAAACACAACTGTATTGGCATTTTGAAAGCATATTGATTTAATCATTGCTTAGCTATTTTCTCTGAAGCTCTCACTATCATACTGGATATGTTTCACAAGCTGATAACAAATACCACACATGTAGTTCCAGCCTCTACAAGCAGCAGTCAATGCACTTTTAAATGCACACTTTTTTTTCAAACAGATTAACACATAAGAGCAAATATCATCAGTTGTCTTTGAGGGAGGAAATTTTTGGTTATTGCAACTTTAATTTCAAGCTATTCAGGAGATTTTGCTGCAGAAATATACAATAGTTTAATTGTTTAAGGCTTTCAGGTTTCTGATGGGGATGCAAAGCTGTGCAGTTGTGTTTGTGAATGGTTTTTTGCCGCTGTAGCTTCTTCATTCAAAACCAATTGGCCACATGAATTGATAGTTACCACTAAGGGTGAATAATTACTGTCTTTCATGAGGATATCAAGAGCCTCTGTCAGATAAAATGGAAGAGTAACTGACGCTGAAGTATTACACTAAAAGATTACTTTTTAACCTTGCTATGGCTAATAAAATTCTAATTTGCAAGTCTTGATTCACTACAGTTGATGTGCTTGCAAGTGACATGGAATTACTCTGGTTAAAGCTGTTTAAATAAGAGGCCTACATGAAAAATTTATTATGCAGGAAAGAATTATCACTTTTTTTTCTCCCCTGAACTGAGGTTAATCTATATTTTCTGTCCACCACATATGCTTGGATTTACAATTCTGTTATCCTAAAACCCGGTTAATTGTGTCAAGTGCAGCTGGAATGTGTTGAGAGATGATATTGGCCTTCTGATTATTGAGCATATATTGAAACATGAGGGTTCAACAATCTAAATGTATTAGTTATCTATCAGTGATACTTTAAACTTCTCTAGTTTACACTATAGGAGAGAAATAAAACACCTCCTAGATCAAGTCCCAGTGTACTGCCTTGAACTTCTTGTTGCTTTTAGTATTCATTAAAATGTGTAAAATACATTTTCAAGAAAATAAAATATGTCTGCTTGCTCTGAGTTTGCATTTAGTATAATGCATGGTTATGAATTATTTCTGCAGGTGGATTTTAATATACATTGTCCGGTCTGCTTTATGTTATGACTAAACTATCCTCATTCTGTGGACTCAAACCAGAAGCTCTGTAAGCTGTAGAGCAGCTGTACACAACCTCTGTCACTGCTGTCTTTGAGTCACATCTTAACCACAAGATCCTTCTTTAATTATAGTAGTTCTTTTGCAGGACCAAACATGCGTGATGAAATTTCATCCTCTGCTTTTGCCCAGAAAAAGTAAATTAAATAAATTTGTTTTGAGTACAGTATCAAATTCCATGGTTGTGGATTTAATTATATAGAAATTTAGTTTCTGTAAACTGTATCCTTTCTATTATTTAGGATTGTGGATGGAAGTGAATAAAGTCACATTTATGTCAGAGCTGTGAACTGATGGCAATGCAGCATGCCTTCCCATTTTTCATTGTCATATCCACTCTTGGCAGAACTTTCATTTTAAAAGTTAATAGTCTGTCATTCATATGAAAAACTAAGGACTCCTCAGTGAGCTGGTTATTTGTAGGTAAAAGATACAGAAAAATCTCAAGTTTAAACCAGCTTCTTGCAAAATCTATGCTTTTATTTACTTCCCGAGAAACAACTTTGATGTAAGTGCCACGGCTTGTCCTTGTCTTGAGATTTGCTGTAAAGTTAGAAGAGTTTTGGATGCCAAGTTCTTACCCTCTTCACTTTTGAAGAAGTGCTCATGAAACACATCACTCAGGGTTATCTTTCTATCCCCTTTGTATAATCACAAAACCAACAGTGAAAACAACCAAATTTAAGTGTAAAGCTTTGAAAATACAAAGGCTTGTGCATACAGTCTATGCCCAATGTTTATTCCCTGCTATCTTAACAGCATTTTGGTTTGCACTCATCTGGAAGACCTGTGCTGGAGGAATTTTATAATTTTTTCAAAACTGTAACTTGGTACCCAGTTAAACTTCAGAGCATTTCCATGTTACTTGATGGCAACAAGAAAGACCCAAACCTTTTTTTTCCAGAAGCCACTTAATTGATCCTTCTATGATACTCATCTGCACTCTGAGATGTGGAATCCTGGATATTATTACTTTAGTCATCTCAATGCACCTTATAAAAAACTTGGCTGCTTTAAATGAAATGGGTCAAATTTCTGATGGCTTAATGATGACACTGCCAAAACCAAAAATTGCTCACGGTAATGACAAATCACAGTGAAGGATTTTAGATACACCTTCCTTTATACCTGAACTGGCTCACCTGTTTAACATTCTAAGCTGCAACAGAGAAAGAGAGTGGGGAATTATGGATGACAGTAGTTGGGGGACTGACCATTCTGCCTCACGCAAAGTTGAAATAAAATTATCAAAGGAGGACAGAAATATCCATTGCCAAAAGGAGACTGAGATTGCATCATTCCCAGCCACACTAATACATTACTCTGAGAACACCTCAGAGCTGACAAGGGTAAAATTTACCTACCACCTCCTCTTGTAGGAGTAGAAAAATTTTGTTTAGAAGTTGTGCTTAAAATTAAAGGAAGTGTTTTGTTTCAGTGACCTGGAGTCAGTCAGTGGATAAAATCTGTGTGCTTTCTTTTTGTGCCAAGGTAGGAGAACCAACAATTATAAAAGGAAGCTATGTTCCCTCACACCTTTCCTGCCTGTTTTCTGAAAGCAGATCTTCCACCCTGCTGGTTACAGCCTGCCAGCTTTTATTTGTGTTAGTTTTCCCTAACCGGTGTTAGAGTAGGTTTTAGCGTCCTCTCCACACTGTTACTCCTTTCACACAATTTCCTGTGTCTTGCTGTTGCTATGTTTGAAAACAGTGATTGAACCAGACTGGGACATCTTGGTGCACTGTGGTAGCACTTCCAAGAGCCTTGATGGCACCTCCCACAGACAGTCTGCTCAGGGTTATTTTCCTCATGTTTGTGCTCTCAGAAATCTGTGTGAATTGCCAAGAGAGGAAGAAATGTGGTCCCCGTGAGTGCAAGGGTTGTGTCTGGTCTCCTCTGACGTGCTGGTGGTTGCTGCCAAACTCTGCTCCCGGGGCGCGGAGTTGTGGCCTCACGGTTGGGTGTAAAGCCGTAATGTAAACTGCTCAAATCTCTGCCGCGCTTGCCGCTGTCTCTCCCTTTTCTGAAGGAATTAATGTGCTCACCAGATGGTTAAAACACAGGCAACAAACACAGGCATGAACACCACGCTGGAAAAATATCTAGCTGACATATTAGACACCCATTTTACCCATGTCAGAAAGCTTGTCTTTGGGCAGAATGCTGAACCAAAGGCTCCCATTTTGATCTGAATTCCACTTGTTTCCCTAACTTTGCATTAGGGACTTCATAAAAAATTAACATCTTCAGCAGAAACACCTTGTTTCAACTCTTTTTTTTTTTTAAGTCAAAAAGTTGCAGCAGGGGTCAAATGGATTAAAAGGAAGGAGCTGTGTAACTTGTGTTGATTCAACAAGGTACTGCACCTGATTTCTGGTTTGGTGCAGTAATAAATTCCACTGTGTGCTCCTCTGTTCTCACCTAGTCCTTCCATAGGTGTGGATATGAAAGCCTCCCATTCACCCGAGCTTCAAAAAAGCAGAGGCCATGAAAACAAGCATCCCAGGATTTTCAGATTGTTGCACCCAGGAAAATGCAGAGTGATGACATGGCAGGATGAGGATTAAATCAAGAATATTCAAGAAGTGTCTTACTGGCATTTTATACCAGAAGTGGTCCTGGGTCACCCTGGTTGTCTAATCTCTAATTTATGTTTTCAAGACTGGAACCTTCCTGCTAACTGTTCCCTTCTTGAAATCCATTGAAAAACTCACAGTGACGGGTGGTCTGTTTACTAAAGATTGATTGATTTTGTGTGAGTGGAACAAATGTGCTTCTCATACTGCTGCAAAAGTGCTTGCATTATTTATTTTGCATTATTTTCTGATCCAGCTCCTTTACTTGCAGATGAATTATAGCAGCACAGCCCAGCTGGGCAAGGGGCCTTTAAATTGCCTCCTGACTACCTGCTTTTCATCAGGTATTACCATGTTGAGCTCGGGAGGAATTTTAAAATTGCTTAGAAGAACAAAAATAAGCACTGGACCAACACACGCACAGTGTAAAAGTCAGGAAATCATACAGGAGAATGCCTGAAGGTTGGCAATGGTCCTGGCAGAGTGACTAACACCCTAAATCAGCAGAATAAATGGATTTTAGCGTCGCTGGTGCAAGGAAGTCACGCTGCCGGTTTGGTGTTTCTGAGAGCCAAGCCAGAGTGAGGAGCCGTAGCTGGACCCTGGTGTGTGGCCGGGCGATGCAGCACGCCGCTCGCAGCACGCGCTCCAGCTCTGCCAGACCTGCTGCTCTCCTCCTGCACACCCAGCCGCAGAGAGCCCAGGGAGCGACAGCTCCACGCCTTCCTCTGGGCTGTGATGAGAGTGACAGTGCTCAGAGCCCCTTTGCAGGCTTCCCAAGCAAATAGGAAGCCCATTACTAAAATGGCCTTGTCCTTCATTTGTCAGATTAAGGCTGCCTAATAGATTAGCCAGGCAGCAGAGTAGCTGCTCTGATTTGAGGAGTCTGGCCTAGAATACTAAATACCTGGCTCTGTCATACAGTGTGGTTTTACATGGATTCGTCAGAAGAAAAACCAGTCTTTTTATTGCACACTTTCCCTTTCTTCAGCATCTGAAAAGAGATTAATTTCCTAGGAATTTTAGCAACTATTTTTGCAATAAGACTGTGACTTTATTGTTCTACAATAATGTGGAAGTAAGTGATTGGGTTAAAAAATCCCAACATCCACCCTTCCATGTATGATTTTGTTATGAGATGATAATAACTGGTAGTAACTGATAGAATTCTTCCATATCACCTGCAGCTACTCCAGGAGAGAGGCAACAATTTAGACTAATGGTTCTGCAGTATAGCTGTGAGATAATGGTATCTTACTGATCACACTAACCAGAGGGCATATCTTTGGACTGTGGTCAAGAGGTACACAGCAGGTTGCTATTGCTGTCAAATTTCCTTAATATCAGTTAACTTTCAAATGGGCATTAGTTTTCAGAAGCAGGCTTTTGTGAGAACAGCTTAATTAATCTGAGAACCTTAGTGAAATATTGGATTTTTCTTCAAGGTTTCATGTGTGTCTGAAATTCCAGGGAACTGATTCCCAGCCTTGCTGTCTTGCTGATGTGCTGCAAGAAGTGCTAGCACAAGGATTTGCTCTGAAGTGTTTTCTTCCCATGGCCTGTGCAATTAGCTTTAAGCCAGGGGCTGTTTTGCATGAAGTAACTTTTCAGAGAAGTCTGTGGAGCGGTGATGTCAGGAAATCAGAATATGCTCATAAGTTAAATTGTAATGTTTTGCACCTGATGAATGGAGCATTGATTCCTGCCTTGGAAAGAAATCAGGGAGTGAACAATTCCCACTGAACAGATAGTATCATCTTCAACTGAATCACTTCCACTAACCCAGTACAGGAGCAAACTGCAGCTTTTTCTCAGATTTTAGGGATGTTGCAATCAAACTGCTTTTTCCTGCCATGTTTTCTTTAAAGCAAAAAATGGAAAGGCAGATAAAGGGAACCATATAAGCTTATATATCATTTATGATTGAGAAATATCCGTAGGTGTAACCACCAACTTACTTCTGATACAGCCTTTACTGTCCAAATGAATACTGCAATAGCTTATGAAACACAGAACATCTCTCTTCCAACATAATTGCTGAACCTAATTTAATCCACTGATTAACCAAAGCTCTTGTCTAACCCGTTTAGGCCTGTAGCATAATCTATAAAGAGCAACATGATGGAAACAGTTTTGCTTGTAATACAGTTCAGCCTTTTTATGAATAAGCCTCAATCTACAATATTTTGTAAACTTGTGAAGATTTTCAGTATACTGGAGTTATGGACGACATCTATATGGGATATGGGATGTCTCTTTGCTCCATGGACTTGAGAGAGAACACTTTAACTTCTGTTTTCTCACTCAAATACTGCCTGGTAAACTGTTTTAGAGCATGGAGCTGCCTGTTGCAGCCCTTTCATAGAGACAGGAAAATCAGAACAGATCTCTCCTGGGGAACAAGAGATACTAGTTCAGCCTCTGAACGTGGGAGAACCAATAAAATCTGGCCATCTCTTCTCCTGGCTGAGAGTTCTAGCTAATGAGTCATTTAAACAGCCCAAGCAACTTTCCTACTCCAACCCTTTCTTTAGATTGTTCTCTTGACTCAGTTCCAAAAGGTTTGAGGCTGAATGGACTATCCTGTGTCCAAAACCACCAAGTGACCTTGCTCACTGGATAGCTCTTTCAGATTTTCATTTCAGCGATAAAAAATACCTTTTCTTTGTCTTTCTCCCTAGGACTCAGACAATCTCCAGAAGACTATCAGTTATTCACAGAGCCAAAGTAATATTATTTTCAGGCTGTTGCTACCTTTCTTCCCATCTTCTCCTCACACAGTTTTCTTGGCCATTTGATTTAGCACATACATGTCTGTTTTCTCTTAGTCTTAGAAGCTGTTTTTTGTTCCAGCCCACCTGTAGCATATTTTCTAGTCTGTGTTATAAATGCAATTAAAGCCTTGAATGGACATGTTTAGGATGTGGGTGCAAACTTGTGCTGTTGGTTAACTGGTTTATTTTTCAGTGTTGTAGCTCAAAAAAACAGCTGTACCTTGCCACAGATCCTGTCTTCAAATGAACAGCAGATTTTAGTTTTTATTATGAGCTAGATATGAGCATGTGGTGTTATGGAACTACATCCATCTGTGGACTACCTTTTCCCAAACCCTAAGCTGTGAAAATGTTTTACCTTCTACAGGGTCTGACATCCTTTTCTTATACTGTACTATTTTAATCCTTATAGAAATACAAATGAACTTAGAAAAATCCTGCCGTTTTTTTCATTTGCACAATCTCATGTCAGAAGACCTCAAGGAAAGCTTACTATCTATTCTTTTTGGAATAGCATCTGAAGCCAAACTCCATAAAATATATGCTTTCTTTCATTTGCTGAAAGTTCTTGAACAGTCAGAAAAACTGTTCTGTGTTTAGATGAAACTTTGTTTAGAATGAGGGTTTTTTCTCCTTTATTTTGATAGTATCAAAATGATGGAGCGTATTTTGCTGTATTAGGTGAATATTCCTTTGAAACCAACATGCATTTGAAAAATGTTTTTGTTACCAGGTCCATGGGGCTTTTCCTGGGAGATTTTATCTAGCTAAAATCTTCCTTCAGTATTCTTCCCACAGTCTCAAGCTCCTGAGCAGTGCTTTGTAGAGCCCTGTAAACACAGAAGAAAAAGACCTCTGGCCTAAATAGCTTGAGTCATTGAATCAAAGCATCATTTAGGTTGGAAAAGATCTTTAAGATCATTGCGTCCAACCATTAATCCAGTGCTGCCAAGTCCACCACTAAACCATGTCTCAAAGTGCTATAACTACACATCTTTTAAATACCTCCAGGTATCATGGCCTCACCACTTCCCTGGGCAGCCTGTTCCAATGCTAGACAACCAATTCCTTGAAGAATTTTTTCCTAATATCCAATCTAAACCTCCCCTGATGCAACTTAAGGCCATCTTCTCTTGTCCTCTCACTTGTTACCTGGGAGAAAAGACTGAGTCCCACCTTCCCACAACCTCCTTTCCAGTAGCTGTAGAGAGTGAGAAGATGTCCCCTGAGCCTTCTTTTCTGCAGCTTAACACCCCCAGTTCCCCCAGCTGCTCCCCATAAGCATGTGCTCCAGACCCTTCCCCAGCTCCATTTCCCTTCTCTGGACACCTTCCAGCTCCTCAATGTCTTTCTCCTAGTGAGGGGCCCAGAACTGGACATGGGATTTCTGATTCATTTCCCTTCTCTGGACACCTTCCAGCTCCTCACTGTCTTTCTCTTAGTGAGGGGCCCAGAACTGGACATGGGATTTCTGATTCAGCCTCACCAGTGCTGAGTGCAGGGGGACAATCACTGCCCTGGTCCTGCTGGCCACACTACTGCTGATCCAAGCTAGGCTGCCATTTGCCTTCTTGGCCACCTGGGCACTCAGTGACTCATGTTCAGGTGCAGCCCCAGGTCCTTTTCCAGCAGGCAACTTTCCAGCCGCTCTATCCTTCCTAGTCCTTGCTAATTTTTTTTCTCCTCACTTACTATTTTTTGGGAACTGTGGCATCAACACATAAAACCTTTAGAAGTGCTGTTTTAAAAATTCAGAATTAGTTTGTGTTATCATGGAAAAGCAGCCTTAGATCTCTACCTGAGAGCTGAACAATCCCTGATTGCAAGAGGTTGTGGACATAAATGCAAAGTCTGTAGCAGGGGCTTTTCTGAAGTTGCAATGTGCTGTTTCTGATCCTGCCTTTTAGAAATGTATTTATGAAAATTTTCTGCTTCTCCTTCAGTGTTGCCAGGAGGGCACATTATCTACTTCTTGCTGTAAATCATCAGAAACTTTCTTTTCCTCTGCTGTATCACTGTGAAAGTAAGAACAACTTAAAGAAGTGAAAGCAATTTGTTCTGCAGGAGGTATTAGATAAAGGGTGCCTAGAGGATTCCTCACACCATCTTGAGATGGAGATAAAATAGAGTGACATGATAGCCCATTAGGCAGAGCAAAGTAAGCACAGCAGCAGATTCTTGTCTCAGATCTGTGATGCATTTTCCTACCTTGGATGATT
The DNA here is from genome assembly GCA_013400175.1 of Phainopepla nitens. Lineage (NCBI taxonomy): Eukaryota > Metazoa > Chordata > Aves > Passeriformes > Bombycillidae > Phainopepla > Phainopepla nitens. The sequence goes on along the minus strand of VXBQ01009062.1, from coordinate 115,326 downwards.
AAATGACAGTGTCTAAAACAACAGCTCTCCTGGCTTTTCTGAGCTTACATGGAACCTTAGAAGTCAGCAGCAGTCTTTGCTCAGAGAGATAAAGGAGTGCAAGCCACCCTGAGGACACCCAGAGCAGCTGGTCTTGCTTACCCTGTCTTTGGAAAATGGCAGCACAGCTAAAACTATTTTATAGACTCCTTGCCTAACCTTCACTAGTGATCTGGAGCTCCCCATCACCACCAGTTTCTAAAGCTGCAAGAGTTTAAAAATCAAAGCAAGAGATTAAATGAGATTGCAATGACATAGCCTAATGTACTGCTCATCTGGCAACAGCAGAGTTCATTAACTGTGCTGGGGCTTAAAATATTACTAAGTGCACTGTTAAATAACTAATTTTTAAAGGTATTCTTGGAAACATGAGACTCTGCTCCGAAAATTTTCTGAAAATTTGGGAAATAAAATAATGAGATTTACAATTTGCGTTAACCAAATAGAGGTTTTTGGCTTTAGTCTCTCCCACAAGAAATTAAAAAGAGCTTACATTTTCCAAATTACTTCTAAATATCTAGCAGAAGGTAAGATCCTAAGAAACTAATTCAAATGAAATGCCTGATGCCAGAAGAAACAAGATTATTAGTAAGCTGATTGACTTTCTCTCTTCACTGCCCCAAGAGCCCACTGTGCAGTTTGCAATGCACCGTGAGTTGGGCACCCCGCAGATGGGAGCAAGAACCAAAGTCTTTGTGGCATTTACTCTAAATTAAGATGCTGGTGGTGTGGACTTACCCTTTCCTCCATTTCTTTAACAGCCTGTAAAGAAAGGATCAGTTTCTGGAATTATGGATGCCCAGACAGTAGTATTTGCTCAGGGAATAGGATACACAATGTTGGCCTAACCCCTTCTAATTCTTCTCTTTCCATTCGTCTTGTGCAAAATAATCTCTGTCCATCAGTTTATGCCTTGTAATGACACACTCACTAAACTTACTGGCCTGTGTCTTCCCGTTGGAACACGGTCCAGCTGAGCAACTACTCACTACTGTCTGCCTAAGCCAGGGTTTTTCCTCACCCAGCCACTTCTTTTGTGGTCTGAATCAGCACAGACAACTAAGTTAGCAGAATAAATCAGAACAAGTCTTAAGGTGAATAATGGTGTGTACAAAGAAGTGCTTTAAATCATAAATATATTGAATTTTCAGCATATGAATCAAATAGGTGATACCTTGAAAGCTTTACCGCAATAACTATGTGTGTGTGTGTGTGTGTGTGTATGCTTTAACTAAAACTGAATCTCTCACAAAATTTTAAGCATATACTCCACTCCTTTTAAACACTTGTTTTAATTTCCTCTCATTCTTTGGGAAGGAAATTAAGTTTGGTTGGTTGCCTCCAAGGAATAAAAGTGAAAAGTTATTCTAGTTTCCCTGAACTGAGCAAGACTTGAAACAGCAATCTCTTCTGAGTGCTCTCTGCCAAGGCAGAGTTATCCTGCAAGAGGCTGGCAGAGATAAACCCTACGAAAAAACAAACAACCCACCCCCAAAACCTCAGCATGGCAGTTATTTCACTGTTCACAATAGGAAGATGACATTTCAGAAGAAAAGCACTGTACCTTAGACACTAGCTATCAAACAAGCACACAGAATAGCTCTGAGTTAACATCTGTGTAACGAAAACCAGAAAATAGCAGCGATTCCTCTGGAGAGACTTGCTTGCACCTTGTGTCCTTTCTTTCCTGCCCATGTTATTCTCACCGGCTGCAAGTTGGCTCCAAACTGCTGTAGGTTGATTTAAGAAGTCCAGAATGATCCCAGATCAGCTTGTGCGTGTCCATCAAACTTTGACTACCTGTCTCAGAGGGCTTTTTTTTTTTTTCCCCCTGAAAAACAGATGACAGCAGGAACAAAAGGTTATGAGAACCTTACATTCTTTTGTACTAATTTCCCATTGCTAATTATCTATTCTCAGTATTATTCACTTCCCTGCAAGTCATCTCGCAAACATCCTTTAGAAATTTCTGTCTTCTATTTCTTTTTTAATCTATATACCCATAATACCATTTTATCTGAGAATTATCCCACCATATTTGTCTTCCACATCATATGTATCTTTTCTCAAAAAAAAAAAAAAGAAAAGAAAAAGGGAAAAACAAATAAAAAAAGATGAGTGATCCTCATTTTTAAAGAAAGCATCATTTTAACTTTTTAAAGCAGGTTTTCATGGCACCTGTTACATGCTGCTAGGGTAGTGGAGTGATTCGTTTAATGATGTGTGATTACAGTTTTTCTCTCCTCCTGAGTACTGAAGTTGCATATTTCATCCAAACTGCTAGCAGAACAGATCTCTTATGAGAAACGTATAAAATGTGCTGTCTCCAAGGTTAAAAAGGAAAGTAATGAAAAATAACCAGCTAGTGCAGTTTTATCACGTTTGTCCCTGAGGATCCTGAACCAAGTCGGAGAAGAGGGCCTAGCAAGACTCTCAAGTAGGTATTGTGAAGTCCTGGAGGGTGTTTAGTATGGAGAAGCCACCCTAATGGGAAATCCTCAGCTTCTGAAAGGTGACTGGCTCCACGTTAGCTGTGCTATTGACTCATTCCAGAAGTTTATTAATCTCTAAGAGTCACTATCACAGGGAGGCGAAAGCACCTGACAAGAGATTGGAATATTTAGGATGGAAAACAGCACAGTTGCACAGGGCTGTACAACGAAGTCCCCACGGGGATGGGGCAGACTCCTCCAAGTCCCACATGCCACGGGCCTCTCCGATTTTACCCCCATACTTGGCCTTGCACATCTCTGTGCTGCGCTGCTCCGCCAGCCCTCGTTACTCTGCCTAATTAGGTCAGCGGGAAGGAATCGAGAACAGTTTTACATTTCGCTTGTGCATGTTGGAACAGGAAGGACTGCGTGTGTCAGTAAGTTCATGAGGCAAGCTAAACTGGTAGCAGCTGTATTTCTTAATAAAATAGGTATTTTGATACTGCCTCCAGGATTTCTCCAAGGAGGATTCAGGCTTCCTATCCAGCATGGCCTGCAGGGGGCATCAAAAGAATTCAATGGACTCTAAACATTGTTTTCTGACTGTATAGCTACCCTTAAACGGAGTATTCTGCCATTAAATCAGAAAAGGTGAAAAAAACACTTGATTGAAAGAGAGGACAACATATCACTACATCTTTTCTGCCTTTTTTTTTTTCCTGGCTTCTTGATAAGGAAAGACTGGATTTGAAATCTCATTCATTCTCCAAAGTCTTGCTATCAGCAGAGACTTTGAGAGAATGTCATGGGAAAGGGAACTTCAGTCAACGCTGACAATAGAATTTAGAAGATTTTAAAAGTTTCTGAGAAATAGGGCAGACTATTTCAGAAATTCCTCTGTTTTCTGTATATTGGAATGGGCTGCCTTCCAGCATTATTATCTGGGCTGAATCCTAGTTGAAGAGTTTTGTTGTGTTTATAAGAATAAATAGCACAGTCAGTAGCATCCACACTTCTTTGCTGCACTGTGAGTACAAGCGTAGCGAACTTGACTGGGAGCAATAGTAGAAAACTTAAAATACACCTTCTTCTCCTGAATGTTCACTGTTTGTACTCCCCATAAATTCTGGCCTTTCTATTTCATATTAGGATCTCCCAACTGTATTTTTGATTCAGACTGTACAGTGGGCCTGAGTCCTGGGGGTCCCAATATATAGGCTATTAGTGCAAATCTGAAACATTCAAACTTCTCTTAAATATTTTGTCTGTACTTTCTGTAGCCTCTTTAACTTTCCTAGCTCTGCAATATTTTTTTTACCCTACATCCAACATATATCACAGTTACATTTTGCACTCAAGTAGATGCACCTGCTTTAAGCTTCTTCCTGCCTTCCAGTGTGCTGCTTGTTTATTTGCTCTTTGATACAATTTATTTCCTACTTATTATATTACATTATATATAATTTTTAAAAAAGCATAGGGTTATTAATGACTTACATTTATCCAGAGTATACTCTAGCATTTTGTTTGCAATGAACTCTTTATCCCTGTTTCTCTGTTACTTTTACACTTTGAAAAAATGTTTTCATCAACATTTCCTCTTCTTTGTGTTTTCTTTGTTATGCAAGGCTAAAAATTTTATTTTATTGTAATGATGAGGTGACATGAAAAGCAAGCAGCTGCTAATCTGAGTGAGCACTGTGATAAAAATACCCCAAATAAGATTGAGCTAGGGTTACACAGGCAGCCTTAATCTGAAACTTCTATCATTTGAACTCTCCTCTTGAAAAAAAACTTCCCTTAACAAGGCAGCTATGTATTGTTTTTCCAATGAGGCATAGGTTCTTCTGAGATTTCTTTCCAGCCCCAGGTCTGACCTTCTGCTTTATCTTCTTCTGCCAATATGTTTCTTTGCCAAGCCTCTCTCTGCCCTAGCTCTGTATCTTCCTCCCCATTTTTTCCAGCTTCCAGTATAATTTTTCTTACCCAGACAATCCTTCCAGACCTGCCATCTGAATTTTCTCCCCAGTGCTCCCAGTCGTATATCAGCCTGCTCTCTGGAATCCTCAGTTCCTCACACGTGTTTTGTTCTGCCACCTTCACCTTCCCCCAGAGCATCATTCCTTTTCTGTTCTTTATCCCTTACCCCTTGCTACCTCCTTCCCAAACTTTTCCTCCTGCAGTTTCTCCTCCAGTTTTAATGTTTCCCATTCTAAGACACTTTGATATCCAGCCTTAGAGGGAAAACTACCACTTCCACTATCCTCATGCCAACTACCCGTGCATGCTTTTTCCATTCCCCATCCACTATCCCGTCTTTTCCCATGCTCACTGCTCTCCAGATCAGCTTTATTTCCTCTGGTGCATGATGGACAGAGTAATCATCCTGCCAAAGTACAGTCTCAAAGCCAGAAACATAGGAGCTGTTTAAAGGGAAAATCACCGGGATGTTTTAAGGTAATTCTTGAAAATCACTGAAAAACTAAAACAGAAAACATTCTCCCCTAAATTGTCCTGGGCCAAAACTCTGGACTGAAAAAAAATGAACTTAATATGGCTGAAATTGGGTAACCGAAACCAGGATTTATAACTGCTTCAACTCTGATAATGCAGAACATACTGGGAAAATACAGTATCTACTGTGTCTCTAGTGCACATTTTCCATGGTCATATTAATTTTATAACACTGGCATTATAGTTATTTCATACATGTGGCACTGAAATCAGCGGCACGTGTAAAAGAAAATAGGGAAACATCTACTATATTGTTCTGTAGTGGTTTGTTTGTTTGGTTTGTTTAGAAAAATTTCATCACTCAAAAAGTGTCAGGGGTGACAAAAAAACATCTGTTAACAGTGAATAAACAAGTTTCCTTGTACATCCAGGTTTTCCATTGACAACCCTCTAAGCCCAAACACTGAATACATATTTCCTCCTTCATACCTGAAGGTAAATGGTCTACACCTGCCAACATCCCTTTAGCAACAGGCTCTTAAGAAACAAAGAAACCTTTAGAGACAAGTTTCTGAACCATGTGCACGCACAGGGAGAAGGACAGCTGCATAAAAGGCTTTTGCAACTTGTTGGACTTTTCACAAGGGCATGTAGCAACAGGACAAGGGTGAATGGCTTTAAAATGAAAGAGGGTAGGTTAAGACTGGATGTTAGGAAAGAATTCTTTACTGTGAGGGTGTTGAGGTATTGGCACAGGTTGCCCAGAAAAGCTTGGGATGCCCCATCCCTGGAAGTATTCAAGGCCAGGTTGGATGGGGCTCTGAGCAACCTGATCTCGTGGGAGGTGTCCCAGCCCATGGCACTGGGGCTGGAACGAGAGGACCTTTAAGGTCCCTTCCAACCCAAACCATTCTACGATTCTATGATGATTCTATGACCTATTAAAGTACACATCTATTTATAGCCATCTAAACATTTTCTGAGTACCTCTTTGGCTAAATGAGAACCTTCACTTTTACACTTTTTCATTTTTGTTCTTGCTTGAGAAATTGTATTTAAAAAAAGAAGTTCATCCTGATGCATGCAAATCTGCAGCCTATGGAAGACCCTTTGTTCCTGGGAGGTGGTGAGAGCATAATGGCTAAGGAGCAGACAGAAAATCCAAAGAAATTTGGAGTTTTCTTTCTGATTTTGAAAAGAAGGTTGATAATTTTAAACATGGATTCCCTTCTTCTTGGGCTTATGTAGAATGCCATATGAGAAAAAATGCAAGAGAATCTTCTCTTCATAAAATTTAGAGGCCCTAAGTGTAATTTATTCATTTTAATATCAAGAAGCAACATGATGTGAGTTTCTCGGTGGTAAAAGGAAAAATGTGCAAAACCCTACAAGCTGGTTTAGTGATGAAGAGCTAGGAGCAGGCTTTTCTTTTTCATGTATCCTAGATTTTTCTTTATTGTTAGTTTGGGATTAGCTTTAGTTATGCTAATGTTACAGGATGTGTAGTAAATGAAGATGCTGTGGAAAGATTTTGTACAGGTAAATACTGCTTCCTAGGTTATATTATTGCTGTTTTTTGAACACTGGCCCTCTTCATTTCCAGAATTTGATACTGCTAACATCTCCTGGGCAACTTCTAAAATCTCTCCATTTCATACTTTTCTCCTTTATCGTTTAAAGAAATTTATGTTAAAAGGGTCCTTG